>LZPO01017325.1:26034-42549 GCA_001675575.1 Neotoma lepida
TAATATCAATAACCGATACTAAAGTTCAATTGTGAGGCTAGAACCCAGGGTCCCTGTGTCCCTCACCTTAGGGGCAGAACCGTAATATCAATAACTGATACTAAAGTTCAATTGTGAGGCTAGAACCCAAAGCGCCCAGAGTTCTCTGAATACTTAAGGTAGCAGGTGTATAGAAAGATTACCTGGGGTGTGCCTTTTCAGAGCTCACAGGCCTGGGCAGGAAGCAGTATCAAATACCCTGCAACTCCTAAACGCGTCCCCTGCAAACACCCACCTGTCCCTTGGGGAGGTGAAGGTGAGAAGAAGAAAGAACCCAAAGTATGAGGTGCACACCTGATTTCCTGCTGCTTTTGCACACCTGATTTCCTGCTGCTTTTGCACACCTGATTTCTTGCTGCTTTTGCACACCTGATTTCTTGCTGCTTTTGCACACCTGATTTCTTGCTATTTTTGCACACCTGATTTCTTGCTACTTTTGCACACCTGATTTCTTGCTGCTTTTGCACACCTGATTTCTTGCTGCTTTTGCACACCTGATTTCTTGCTGCTTTTGCACACCTGATTTCTTGCTATTTTTGCACACCTGATTTCTTGCTACTTTTGCACACCTGATTTCTTGCTGCTTTTGCACACCTGATTTCTTGCTGCTTTTGCACACCTGATTTCTTGCTATTTTTGCACACCTGATTTCTTGCTACTTTTGACAGTCTCTTGGATAAATTCTTCTTGGTGTTTTGTTGTTTGTTTGTTTGTTGTTATTTTAAAGATAGAGTCTCATGTACCCCAGGATGGCCTCAAGTACATAGCCCAGGATGACCCTGATTTTCTGAGATCCTGCCTCCACCTCTGAGTACTAGGATTAGAGGCATGTGCCACCACGCGGGCTTATGAAACTCCAGGCTTCAAACCCAGGCTTCACACATGCCAGGCGATCACTCCCAACTGAGCTGTATGCCCGGCTTGAATTCTAACTTGTAAATGCTGAAGACTGGATGTCCACACAAATGGATCATGAGCATTCAATAAAACAGAAGCAAGACATTAAATCAAAGTTAAAACAGGCCAGTCAGTCACCCGATAAGTCTCTTTGTGACAAATGTGACCTCATGACTTCACTGTTTGCACCTGGAAGAAATAGTCTTACTTAGGTGCTGTCAACTTTTAAAAGAAAACTCGGCAGGAAGTCCTCCTGAAATGAGAGCACGGAAGGTGAGTGATCTGGAGTGAGACATCAAGCCCCTGTTGTTCGTGTCTTCTTCAAATCAAGGTCTCCCTGGGTTTCTGCTACCACCCATGACCATAGTTAGATGACAACAAACAAAGGAAATTCAACATTCTACATTCAAGCAGTAAGGGACAACTAACCAAAATTCGAGTCATTGACAGTCACCCAAGTTCAGAAGCCACATTAAAACTCCACTTTCCAGATTAACCCCAGAGCAAACTTAAATTGAAAAAGCATGCAAAGTAACCCAACCTCAAATAGCACTGCCTTAAAGCATTATTTTGAAAGCAAAATATAGATGTCATTTTTAAGGACATAGTGGGGCACACAGAAACCCAAAATACAGGGGCTCAAACATGGGGAGAGGGGTCCATGACATGCACACACCTAGTATCTGGGGACAGAGATCCCTCGGAGGATGCTCCGTGGTGCACACTCTGAGACAACCTGTTGTCAGGCCTAAGCTCTTTGTCATACGCCATCATATTCCACTCCTGGCGCCTGTTTCTGGCTTTTCTAACCTTTTTCACCTCACGGGTGGTGCCATCTACACGTTTTTGCTCCTGATGTCCAGAAAAAGAAAGCAAGCATGCCAAGACAGAAGGGAAAGGAAAACAGCAGGTTAGATGCAGTTAAATGCACAGAAAACAAGCCTGGTGCACATACAAGAGGCATTTTCATCCCGCTTATACCCGACTGTAAGGCAGTTCTAAAACAGCATATGCCTCGGGCTCACCAGGGCCGTCAGAAATAAAGTGGGCCTCTAATGAAGCCAAAGGCTCTCATTCCCACCACAGCGCTTACCTTCGCCTTTGGGACAGGACTCACACCTAGGACATGCTCACACCTAGATCTGCATGGCCTGTGTAAAGTATCTAGTAAAATCATTCATAAAAAATCATTCCCCTCATTGACACACTTTGAACGCAAGCGTGCACGTGCACACACACACACAGATAAAACTTACCTGTTCATACACAAAGCCATTCTAATACCAGTTCTGTTTGTCAGCTAAGGCACATTCAATGCTCACTGTGGTCCCATGGAAGCCCCTCCTCCAAGGTGAGACCTTCTTTGTGCATCTACTCATCTGTCCCTTTTCTTGCACAAGCATTTATGATCTTTATTGTCAAAGGTTGTGTGCTTTTCCCCTCCACTCTCCCTTATGGACCTCAACACACTGTTTTACCTTTACAGGAAGATACACTCAATAAATGCTGGCTGAATGATCAAAGCCACACACCGTGCCTCAAGCACAAGCATGTCCCAGGGATCATGCTCAGCATTCAGGCACTGTTGACACAAATGGCAAACACACACACACACACACACACACACACACACTTCTATCCTCACAGCATAAACCAGTGTCTCTATAGAATGTGGTAAAATATAAATGTATCTAATTTTAAAATGTGATATGTCTTATACACAACTTTATATCAGACATACATATTAAATACTTATACATTTCATATATTTAAATATGGACATGTGTATATATGTATATGTATATATATGTATATATATGTATATATATATGTATGTATGTATGTACACCAAACGTCATCTTGTCTGCAATTTAAGGTAGTGAGAAGACGGTAGACAGACTGGACTGTTTTCAGAGGTGTGTAGAGGTTCTGGAATGAAGACATAAAATGCACACAAGATGCAGAATGGCAGGTGAGGATATGAAAAGACCTGATGCAGGTGAGATGGTGCACTCAGCAAACTTACAATATTAGAGGCTGGTGAGGCCCGCTAGCGGCATGAACTAAGTCTTCAGCCTTTCAAGAGGCAGCGGTGAGATGACGGGACCATCCAAACCTTGCCTTGCTTTCTCCTCATTGACAGCAATTCAACTTCTAGGAATTTATCCTAAAAACTACCTCTATTGCTGTAGGAATCCAACTGTAGTACTTCAAAAGTACAATTTACAATCAGCATCCATTCTTCAATATGAGAATGGGTAGGTAGTTTATGAAGCATTTGTATTTCAGAATACTGTGTGCTATTCAGAAAAATACCCATATCTCTAATAATTTCTGTGTGCACAAATCATGTCTGGTATGATTATAAAATGCCACACTACATGTGTAATCATGCCTTTATACATAGCCTAACGGTCTGAAAAATGTTCATATGACTGCTAAGCAATGCTAGGACCTCACAGAGAGGGTGTGCCTTTGCCACCTTCAAAGCCACTTGGGTGTGCTATAGCCAGGACATATTGTTTGTGTGCTTTTAAAACCCAAAAGAAAAAAGAGGGAAGGAGATTTCAATGTGAAGCCAATTTGCATCCTAATTAAGAGCCACAGTGTTAAAGGCATTTAACAACTATCACTCTTCCTGCTCGAGAGGCACACATTGACATATTCAGGGAATAAGTGTGTTATTTCTTCATAATGGTTTCAGCCTTTAGTTCTATCCAGTAACATGTATATAAGATAGAGACACGCACACCAGGCCATCATNGCTGAATATTAAGGATAATAAATTATATCTCAACTACATCAACTTGCACTGATGAATCCCCAGGCTACGCAACATAGTTTCCTGCCCTAGGGTGCACCTCCATACTTCTTCCAAGGAAACCCCCGGACTCTTGAAGCCCATCCATCACACCTGCACCTGTCCTTACTGACCCCACCTCATGCATGCCCTTGTTCTGCTAACCCAGATTACTATATCCAGCAAAAGTGTCAGTTATCATTGAAGGAGAAACAGTTCCACGATGAAGAGCACAAACGAAAGGAATCCATGATGGAATGGAAGCAGCCCTATAGCTGTGAAGTGCCCACATCTTAAAAATACAAGAGATTGGAAATACAAATTTAACAATGTGCCTTAGAGCCTTGCAAAAATAAGAACCCATCAGCAGGTGAACAGAAATAACAGACATCAGGGGAGAAAGACAAGAAATTTTTTAAAAAATCAATGAAAAGGATCAACACTTAGTCAAACCAATGGAAAGAATCCAAACAAAGGCCCAAATGAACAGAATTGGAGATGAAAAAGGAAATTCAGGAACAGACAACACGAAATTCAGAAGCTCCCTGGGCCATAACTGAAGAACTACTTTAGAGTAAGCTTGTAAATGTGAAAGAAATTGATGCATTTCTAGGTGCCTATGATCTACCAAAATTAAGCAAGGAGGATAAAAACTACTTAAACCTCTATAAAAAGCAACATTGAAGCAGTAATAAAAAAGAAAGAAATCTCTCAAAAACCCCAGGTACCTGCTGGAGTCATTGCTGACTTCTGTGAGGCAGTCACAGAGCTAACTGGGATGCTTCTTACGCTGTTTCCTAGACTAGAAAGGGAGAAATGCCACCAAATGTTCCGTGCAGAGCCAGCATCACCCAGATACAAAAACGAGATAAAGATAAAACAGCAACAAAAAGGAGGATTAGAGGCCAATTCCCTTATCAGAGACACAAACGTTTTCAGTAAAATGCTTGCAAATGGAACTCAAGAACACATCAAAAAGATTGTTGACCATGATCAAATTGGTTTCATTCTGGAGGTGGGGGGAGGGTTCAACATATGCACATTGGGCAGTAAGACCCCATGTAACACAGGAAAAAATGCTCTACCCCGTACTGGCCCTCAAGGATGTGCAAAATCACAGACTACAGGAAGGAGCCCTGCAANTACCTTCTTAGGAAATACAGATGACAGCTATACCCAGTGTCTGTCTCAACTCAGCCAGGACAGCACTCCCTAAGAAAAGCACTGCCTGTGAGGATACAGAGAGAAAGGGGCCTTAACCACTTTTTTGGCACAGATGTAAATTAATCCCACATCTAGGGAAGCAATACAGAGGTCCCCCAAAACCCAAACCAGACCAGCTCTCCCACTGTGGGGATTTGTTCTGAGATAAAGGACTCTGACGTAACTTATCAAAGAGATGGTTCCTCCCCAAACTTTACTGCAGTGTTGCTCACAACAGCTAATGGTTGCCTGTCAACAAAGGAGTGGATAAAAACAATGTCAGACACAGGCACAGTGAACTGAATTCANCTACAAAGAAAGAGGGGAAATGGATTAACTGGAAATTGTGATATTAAGTGAATTAAGTCTTGACTCCAAAAGACAAATACCACGTGTATTCCCTCTTTTATGGATCCTAGATTTTATATGTTTTTTCTCGTTTATTGAACATAGAAACTTTTACACACATGCACACACACACACACATACACAGCAATATCCATATGAAACCAGTATGAATACAATGAATCTATACCAACAACAACAAAAAGAATTTTTTTCAGCAGGTTATTGACCAGAAAAATAAATATTCAGGACTAGAGAGATGGCTCAGTGGTTAGGAACATGGCTGCTCTTCCACAGGCCCAGTTTCCATTCCCAGCACCCACATAGTGGCTCACAACCATCTATAACTTCCAGTTTCAGGGACTCTGACACCCTTTTCTGGCCTCTGCAGGCACCAGTCACTCAAGTGATATATGATATACATACAGGCAAAACATCTATCCACATTAAACAAATAAATAAATAAAATTTTCAGAGGGGAAATCCTCTCCTGCAAAGGATCCTAAGAAGGGCAGGGAAGTGTCATGGAAGGCCCTCCTCGAAGTCCTGGGTTTTGCCCTTTACAATGAAAGGTATGATGCATTAGAGAAAAATGCCTCTCAATATATTTTTTCTTCCATGATCTCTTTGCTTGAATTCTTTGTAAAACTCAGCAGTTCTTCCCAGATTCCCCATCTGTGTACATCTGTGTACAACGTGGGTGTAAGAAGAGAGTATGATCAAACACACATCTTAGAAACACTGTCCCAGAATCTGGGGCCTCCTCCTCTCTGCCCACCCTGTCTCCTCTCCTGTCTTTCTTTTTCTGTCAGTGCTGAGAAGTGAAGCCAAGACCTACACATACAATCAGGTGCTCTGCTGCTGAGCTACACCTGGCCTGTTCTTAAATCCCATTTCCAAACCTCGTGTTCTTATTCCTCTTCAACTCTCACTCCAATTAGGCCGATACATTTAAGTGCTTCAAACCTCAAAACTATCCTACAGAGTGCTAAGTATTTCTTCCAATGTGACCTAGTATCTGTCAAGCAAGCTAGTTGGCTGTTTTGGTATTATATTTTTGTTTGTTTGTTTTGTTTTTCTGTGTATCCCTGGCTGTCCTGGAACTAGCTCTGTAGACCAGGCTGGCCTCAAACTCACAGAGATCCGCCTTCCTCTGCCTTCCGAGTGCTGGGATTAAAGNCTTATGCCACCACTGCCTGGTAATATTATATTATTGTTGTTTGTTCTTGTGTTTCTGGTTTGTATTTGGTGCTTTTTCTTTTGAGACAAAGTCTCACTATGTAGCCCTGGTTGGCCCAGAATCTGTTATATAGACCAGGCTAGTCTTGAATTTACAGAGATCGGCCTGCTTCTGCCTCCCCATGTTGGGATTAAAGCACAGCCTTGGGGGTTGATTTCTGAACACAGTTTATATATAAAAATCATTCCTCTCAATGGGGTAGATCTAACCTCTCAGCCCTAAGGGGGCAAGTTTCAGAGTGGAAGCTCCTGAACTTGAATGAGTCACCTCGTCCTTCCAAGATGGTGTGCAGGGCAGCTGTTTCTGAATGTGTGGACTTGCATTCCTCTTGTTTTCTGCCTCCACCCTCCTCAAAGGGAGGATCATTTCTAAGAAATACCTCTGAAAGCACAGATCATTCATGCTTCCCAATCTCTCACCAACACCTCACCAAGTTCTCAGTCACAGTGAGGCAGCACCCCAACAGCATAAGTGTGAATAAGACAAAGCATCCCGATATCTGACAGGAGCTCTAACTGTTCTATGAAACTCTAAGGGAGCAGAGACAGGAGTTATGAAGCATGGTCAGAAACCAAACTGAAGACTTCTTTTGTTAAAGGCATACAAATGCTATAGAACAAATCCTGTCATATTTATTTAAAAATAGCCTTGCTGTATTAGATTAAAGTGTCAGGATTGTCATGTGAAAAGAAGGCACCCTGAGAAAACCTGAACACTAGATGCAATACCTCAACTACCTAAGCAAAGGACCCGTGTGCACACTGATGAGTGCCTCCCACCGAGGACCCGTGTGCTCACTGATGAGTGCATCCCACTGAGGACCCGTGTGCACACTGATGAGTGCCTCCCACTGAGGACCCGTGTGCACACTGATGAGTGCCTCCCACAGAGGACCCGTGTGCTCACTGATGAGTGCATCCCACTGAGGACCCGTGTGCACACTGATGAGTGCCTCCCACAGAGGACCCGTGTGCACACTGATGAGTGCCTCCCATCGAGGACCCGTGTGCTCACTGATGAGTGCCTCCCACTGAGGACCCGTGTGCTCACTGATGAATGCCTCCCATTGAGGACCCGTGTGCTCACTGATGAATGCCTCCCACTGAGGACCCGTGTGCACACTGATGAGTGCCTCCCACTGAGGACCCGTGTGCTCACTGATGAGTGCCTCCCACCGAGCCACGCACCTTCTGACGTCGTTTCTCCTTCCTCTTGTCTTCTGTGTCCTGCAGCATCTTTTCTTTCCAGAGGTCAAAGAAGTAAGAGGGATCCGTGTAGAACTTCAGCCCGTCCTTCTTATCATCTCTATGGACCAATACATTCAAAGTCAGAGTGAGAAAGGTCGTTAGCGGCCTTCGTTGGGAGGTTGACATTAAATTGAACTCTTTGGATCCTAACACCTACACGAGGCATCCTAACCACCTTATGTATTATACTCTAAACTTCCCTATTTGGAAAAACACGGAAACAGGCACAAAAGCAAATAACTCTACAATCTTAAAAACTGAGAGCTAACTAGGTGCAAATCTTTGGTGAATATTCCCCCTAACTCACAAACAATCCAGTTTCAATAGCTCATGTATTTAAGGAACTATTTGGTTTATTCCAACAGTAGGCTACATATAGAAGCAGCTGGATGCTCTGTGTATACTAATGTCTACTGGGAACTTCAATATAGTTATATAAAAAAACCTAGTAAGTGCTCTGTGCCTTTCTGTCAGTTCAGGTTTTCTCAGCACCATTTGGGAAAGAAGGCAAAATGTTTGTGGTATGTGGACACAACAGAAACCCAATGCACTTTCAAGAAACTTCATTCCCTGTGGCTATGTCAGTTTCAAGTACTGCTATGATTACTATAGTCTAAATATTTGAAGTCATTAGTCATTATGTAAATTACCCCCTTATCATTTAACCAGTAAAAACGTAGCCACCATGAACGCAGGCTTGTAATAGGAATCAACAGTATTGCTCCAGGGGGCTGGAGAGATGACTCAGCAGCTAAAAGCTCCAACTTCTCTTCCAGAGGCCCTGAGCTCGGTCTCAGCACCCATGTCAGGTGGCCCACAACTGCCTGTAACTCCACCTTCCTCTTCCAGCCTCTGAGGACACTGCACTCTTGGGCCCATACACACAGGCAGATATATAATCAATAAAAATAAAATCTTTTAACAATGCTTTCCATTGCTCTCAGGAAAAAAAATGGAAGAATTAAAAAAATTTTTAAGGAATGTTTGGAACAGTCATGATGTAATGTAGACACTATGTTCAAAATTAAATCAGGAGAGCCGGGTGGTGGTGGTGGTGCACACCTTTAATCCCAGCACTCAGGAGGCAGAGGCAGGTAGATCTCTGTGAGTTCGAGGCCAGTTTAGTCTACAGAGNAAGTTCTAGGACAGCCAGGGCTACACAGAGAAATTCTGTCTCAAAAAACCAAAACCAAACCAAACCAAAATTAAATCAGGAGATTTACTCTTTATATTAGCATTCCACTAAGTTAGGAGAAGTAAAGTCAGTTAAATATGCACAGGCAGGAGAAAATTTATGCCCAAACAAAGGAACAATAACAACAACAACAAACAAATTAGTGGGGAAAGAGTGTGGGAAGGAGAGACATTTCTACTCCCACACATCTTAGTTTTAAGTGTATGTGCTCTAAATTCTGGGAAAGCACACTTGTCCCACTGAAGCTGAGGCATGGTGCTGATCTCCTGTCAGTTTCTAGGGTGCATGCCCATTTGTCTGAAAAGGTGACACTCCCAATTTTCCTATCATGGAGGCTAGCTCCAAACCAGACCAAGAGCTGGGGTTCTTTGAGGAGGACCAAAAGGCCCCGTAGTAGGAATGTCAGGATGGCAACCACAGACGAAGTACACACAGGCTTTTCTCCATGATCATCACAGACACTCAGCTGCAGCCCCAACTCTGTGAAGTGAGCACTATTGGCTCCCACCACTGTGCCCAGCAGGTGCTGGTGAAGTGAGATCCACAGAGAAGGGAAAGATGGGCAGAGGGGCAAGGCCCACCATGGAGGACAAGGGGACAGTAAGAATGAGAAAGAAAGATCCATAGGTGATGACAGGAGGTATGAGAAGAAAACGCCATGGTGCTTGTGCAGAGCGTGTGCAGGCGGCCTCTTCCTGTGGATGGCGCACTGCCGCTTTTCTAGTCTTTCTCTTGGAGTCTGTTCCTGATATGCCCAACCACAGTAACAACACTACAACGGCAGATGTCTGTGTGGTGCTGAGGGCCAAGACAAGGATTTTACCATGTTATAAATGAAACGTGCCATTTCTTTCCAGCTAACTTTGAACATAAGGAATGGCATACCCACACCTGGTATGCAATGCAAAGTGCCACTTCTGCTGAAGATACCATGTGTGAGTGTGAAAATCAGAACTCACACTTCTCCTGGTATATATCTTACAATTACAAACTCCAATTCTGTAGCAATGGCTCACTTCACTGGGTATGATGCAGCAGTTAACTGTTATCAAAACGTTCTTTTTCAACCCAAAGGAGCCCTCAAAGGTGGTCCCACCCAGCCATCAGCACACTTCTGCCTCTGTGGAAGCATCTATGCACCTCGACTGTAAAGGCTGTGGGGAAGCCGTGACAGAGCCATACCTATATGGTGTGAGAATGTTCAGAGGTGGAGGCTTGTCACTCTGGTTGTAAATGTCAGCAACAGGGTTAGGAATGCTGTTCTTGGAAACCACCTGTTGGTCTTGGATGGTAGAGCTTTTGAATGCTTTCTTCATGTTGATATCCTGTAGTGAGACTATTGAGAGAAAATCACCCAGGTTGAGTTACATNGAAGTATTTTCTGTTTAGAATAAGAACCACTGTTTGACTCAGAATCATAAACATCTCCCAGAATAACCCAATATGGGCTTTTTAAAACAGAGATTTATTTTATGTGTATGTGCCTGAGTGATGTGTGCAGTGACAGCAAAGGCCAGAAGAGGGCATTGGATCCCCCTGGAATTTGAGTTATAGGCAGTTGTGAGCCATCTGATGTGGTTTGCTGGGAACTGACTCTGAGTTCTCTGCAAGAGCATCAGATGCTCTTAACCACTGAGCCATTGCTCTAGCTCCTGAAATGACGGTGTTTGTTGTTCCTTTAAAACCTTGTTTAAACAGAATGTCCTCTCCTTCCTCTAAACGATAAGTTTTCTCTATAACATGAGGTCAAATTACAGCTCTGTTGTCTTTTGTAATAACAGAAATAACTTCATTGGACCAGGGAATCATTTGTTGCTGTTTAGGTAGCACTTCTCAGACACTACACAGTAAACAGCNGAGTATAGCAGGCATGTGCACAGATCTGGATATCTTAGGAGAAACCATTAGGACCAGAACAATACACAAATGGGAGCATCTCTCACATTGATGGGGAAGAGAAACCATGAAGCTTTCCCACCTATGACCAACACAATAAGCACCCTGATCTAGGAAACAAAGTTGAGCTAAGTAAGCACTCAGCTGATTGGGTGAGTGAGCCTTCTTGTGGTTTTTTTTTTTTTTCACAACTTTTACATTGTATTTAACTCATCCGACCTTGGCAACTCTTTTAGGTGTCCAAGCTGGTCCCATCTGCTCTGCCACTAGATCGTTAAAACTATAATTCACATATGCTGTGTGACATCACCAATAAAGTGACAGCCCAGAGAAGGGACCTAGATTCCCTAGCTTTTAGGAAAAGGTCTCTGCAATACTAATATTCATGCCACTGCAAACAAGATAGTAAAATCGTGCCTGGAAAAGGAGTTTAAAGCTATAACACATTCCCTGAAACTCCATGTCATTTAACCCTATCCATCTTTTCCAGTGCAGACTTTATCCTAAGCATTCGATGCTAAGAGCCAACAAAAATACACAAGAAAGACAATCTAAAACTCAGCTGTGATACACATTTACAAAGTGAATAATTAAGACAAAGACACCAAGGCCAGAGAGATGATACAGCAGATAAGAGCACTTAGTGCTTTTGCAGGGGCCCTGAGTTTAGTTCCTAGTGCCCACACTGGATGGCTCACAACAGCCTGTAACTCTAGCTCCAGAGCTTTCAATGCCCTGGGCTCCACAGATCCCTGCACTCACCCCCACACAGACACA
Source organism: Neotoma lepida (assembly GCA_001675575.1). Lineage (NCBI taxonomy): Eukaryota > Metazoa > Chordata > Mammalia > Rodentia > Cricetidae > Neotoma > Neotoma lepida. The sequence continues at coordinate 37,674 of LZPO01017325.1, forward strand.
CAGAAAGACACACAATTTAAAAATAAAATAAATCTTCTTTAAAAGATACTATCAATTCCTTACCTGAACAGACCAAGTAGCTACTAAAATTTTATTTTTAATCTGTAAATAAAACTTCAAAAGTCAATTAACATGAGACTGTCTTAAGATTATTTATTATTATTGAATTCAAATGTAACATCTGCAACTTTTTAAAACAAGAGCATGACATATATGAAGTAGACAAGATGTGAATCTTTCTTTTTAAATCACTAGTTAACCAAGTGTTATGGGCCATTCCCTTCCCATTCTTCCAGGAAGAGACAAGATAAATGGCAGTGTGCTACCCAAAGGGAAAAGCAGAGATTACACTGAAGGTGTTAATTACTACTGTTGTGTTGACATCTTGTATAGTTCACTGCTTTCATGGAATTACCTACCCTCCTCCACTGTGGAGTCCAGCTGGGTGACTTTGACAGCAAGGCGATCAATCCTGTCCTGAAGAGAATTTGCTCTGATGTAGAAGTTGTTAGCCTCACTAAACAACTCACCAAATATGTCTTCTGCATGTTTGCCTAGAGGAGAGAAGGGAGAAAGGCACCTGCTGAGGGACAGTTCAGGCTCATTGCCACCACCACACAGGACTTGTCCAAATGACTATCAAAGCAAGTGTCNTGGTCCAAGGCCTTTAGAACAGTAAAATAGTTCAGACAGCACAGCATCCTCCTTGCTGCCTGAGCTGTCACTCAAGTTGTTACCACTAAAGGAAACTTCTTTAAAGGAAAAAACTAAGTTCTCATTTTTACACAAAACAGAAATATTACCTCATGAATTAAGCTCTCCTTTTATTGCTCAATGAAATTCAAGAGATCCCCTTGGCCGTTAAATGTAGAATGTCATTGAATAAGTGGCATTGATTATCTTGCATTGTACTTGATGCCTTCTAATGACATTATAGTTTTGGAAATGCAGTACTGAGTCTCACACACTCTAAATTCAGCATCTAAGATGTGGTGATATTTTATTTGTGCACCCCAATAAAGCGTATCTGGGGATCAGAGGGAAAAGCCAGCCACTATAGTAAACATAGAGGCCAGGCAGTGGTAACACATGCCTTTAATCCTGGCATTCAGGAGGCAGAGATCCATCCGGATCTCTATGAGTTCAAGACCACACTGGGGACAGAGTCAGGTGTGGTGGCACACGCCTTTAATCCCAGCACTAGTTAGCCATAGAGGTCTGGAGGTCNATACAAACAGACAGGAAGTGATAGAGCTAGACTGAAAGAGGAAGTGATNTAGCTGGGCGAAGAGAGGAAGTAAGAAGGCAGGGCACAGAAAGGTATATGGGTGTGACTATACACTATACTACTACTATACTATATACTATATACTATATACTATATACTATATACTATATACTATATACTATATACTACTATACTACTATACTATATACTATATACTATAGTGTAGTATATAGTATATACTACACTACTATACTAGTAGCTCTCTCTGGAGGCTGAGGAGTTGCTAAGGTGAGGTTTGCTGTGGTTTGTTCTATTCCTCTGATCTCTCAGTTTTCACCCCAATATCTGGCTCCAGGTTTTTTATTAATGATGAAGATGAGCTTCCAGCNGGGCTCATCTCTACTTTCCTATGGATGCTAGACATAGTGTAGACAGGGTCTCAAGATGCAGCCCAGGCTGCCCATATCCCTTTGACTCACCCTCCCTGGGGCTGGCATTATTAGCATTTGCCACCATGTCTGGGTCCCTCCTTTTCTTAAAATCTATTTAACATTTCCAGAAAGATGTACTTCCTCGCCTTGACTCTCCAAATCCCATCACTGCTCTTTATTCATTCTACAAATGAGCAATCAGTGCATTTAAGAAATTAAGAAAATCAGCACTTCTGCTGATTTTCATTTTCTTTTTTTAAATTTATTACATTTNTTTATTGTATGTAGCAGGGCATAAGTGTGCCACAGCACATGTGGTGGTCATATGGGCCCCAGGGATTGAACTCAGGTTGTCAGGTTTGCCAGCATGTGCCTTCACCCACTAAGCCATCTATCTCTCTGGCCCCCCCCCTTTTTTTTTTATTTTCATTTTCTGTTGAGTCTTTGCCCACTGACAAGAGAGAATCTGAACACTTGGGGAAGACAGGTTGACTGATACAACACTGTGGTGATTTGAAAGAGAAATACTCTTCAGAGACTCATGTATGAGAACACTTGGTTCCCAATTGGTGGTGCTGCATGTGCGTGTGTGTGTGAGTGTGTGTGTGTGTGTGTGTGTCTGTGTGTGTCTGGGTGTCTGTGTGTAACCTTTAGGAGGTGGAGCCTTGCTGCAGGAAGTGTGTTCCTGGGAACAGGCTTTTAGTTTTTGGTCTCACCTACTTTCAGTTCATTCTCTCTGCTTTCTGCATGTGGATGAAGATGTGATCTCTCAGCTTCCTGCTCTAAACAACTGCCAGCATGCCTCCCCTGATATTATGGACTCTCCCTTGGGAAATGTAAGCCAAAATAAACTCTTCCTTCTACACATTGAGTTTGGTCATGGTATTTCATCACAACAACAGAAATGTAACTAATACAAATGATCACATTTTAGAAGATACCTGCAGCTAACCACATCAGGGCTGGTGTTGGTGCTCACGGCCAAATCCATGAGAATAGGAACTATGTCTGTGTACAACTGTAGTTCCAGCAACAATGCCACACCTCACCATCATTCAATNGTGATGNGCAAATGAGTGAGTGAGCCCAGCACATGGACAAGAACTACTGTTTTCACTCTCTAGATGATTAAACTGAGACACACAAATGGTGACCTGTAAGTGACAGATCCTCACAATGTGCAACACAGGATCCAGTCACAGGATCCAGGATCACTTTTGAGCATAGCCCNAAAAAAAAATCAACTGTTTGTCTGTCAAATAAAATTTTAATGGACTAGAGAGATGGCTTGTTCGTTAAGAGCACTTTCTGCTCTTGCAGAGGACCCATGTTCAGTTCCCAGCACCCACATGGCAGCTCACACCATCTGTAACTCCAGTTCCAGGGGACCTAATACCCTCCTCTTGCCTCCGTAGGCACCAGGCACATGCATGCATAAAAAACACTCATACACATAATAAATAAATAAATAAACAAATAAATGAATAAATAATAGAAGCAGATGTTTGCACACACGTGTTCACAGGAGCATTATTCAGTGTGGCTAAGAGGTAAAAGCAACTTATGTGTTCATCAATAGATAAATGGATGATGAAGTAGAATATTTGCCTTCAGAAGGCAATAAATTTTGGTACGTTCCACAACGTGAGCCTGAAGCACACTATGCTAAGTGAAACAAGATGGTCACAGAAAGGCAGTCCTGTATGATTTCACGCACAGGCATTATAGAACAGACAAAGTCAGACAGAAAGTAGAATGGTGGCTACCATGGACTTGGGGAAGGTAGGGTGGGTAGTCTAATGCGGCAATTTTAAGAAAACAACGCCCCCCTCTCCCAAAAAAGTTTTATTTTCTCAGGGTATGGATAATTGTCATCTGTTAGGGGTTGGTTGTAAGNTGTAGTAGGGCTGGGCACCAGATACTGCAGATAATCCAGAGATAAAGATAAGATCAAGGAATTATTTATTAAGAAATTATATTGAGGAGAACAACTCACTAAACAGAATAGGGCAAATTGGTCACAGAGTCCTGGAAGGCTGATGGCCAGTCCCACACTGCTTCTGCCGCCTGAGTCAGTCCACACCGTCCAAGCCCACAGGGGAGAGAGGAAAAGGGCCTGTGTGTGTGCCCCTCAGGTCTTAAGCTAGCTCAGAGGCCACGCCCTAGANGCTGGTACCTCCAGGTCATAGATGGAACAGGTATCCACTACAAACAATGGTCAATTTTATGGTATACATATTTGTCATAATTAAAACTAACAATGTGGAAGCCTTGAGGAGGCAGATTGGCAGAGTGGAAGCTGTGTCTGAACATCCATGACTGTACTTAAGGAGATGGACAGTGCTTTCTCGCCTCGGGGCCAAGCTGCTCCCACTGACTCCCCAGCTCCTGATTCACATAACAGCTTTCCTTGAAAACTTCCCTAACGAACACACCCAGGCTGTCCCGAGAATACTGAACAGCACCAGGGCCGCAGCCACCAGGGCCGTAGCCACCACAGCAAACTTACTGACCAAAGTCAGCAGCTGCCATGAGTGAACCACTCTTAGGACTGGTACTGGGAGTTTAGAGGGTTTGGGAATTAAAGAATTAAAGCACATGAACCGAATCATGAGTTGGTTAACCTAAAAGCAAGTCCTGCAGAATGGGGTTTCTGTAAGACACCAACACCGAGCTCCCATGATACCTAAGCTTATCTTGCTCCTGACTCACATAAAGCTAACACTGTTTTTAACTCACTAGTTTTCTGAGCATGTGAACTAAGCCTTTGACCTCTGCACTACTTACACAGAGCCGGCTCTCAATGGCTACTGAAGAGAAAAGACACAGACTNGACTAGTGTCTTCTTGTTAATGAGTAAGCACAAAACAGATGCTGCCCATAGACTTGTCGAGAACATTAGCTAAAGGGATCAAATATATCTACAACTTAGTGGGCACCTCAAAATCCGTAACAGGCACGGAAATGTGAAGGAAGAGCATCGCTCAGGCTCTGTGTGAGGAACCTCAGTCTACCAGTGCTCTATGTCTGAATGTGTGACATAACCAAATGGCACTAATTTGTTTTCTACTTGATCATTCATGGCTCTGAACACACAGACAGGTACAGACACAGCTTATGTGCACATGCAAACACACACACGTGTTCATGCTTATGCATTCACATGCACATGGACACACATAGATACACACACCACACACACACACACACACACACA
>LZPO01017325.1:53322-64075 GCA_001675575.1 Neotoma lepida
CAATAACCAGGGGACAAAGTGGGGACTTACTCAGACTGCTTAGCTGGCGGATGATTGCGGCGAGAGTGCTATTAGTTACACATTCAAGCTCACTGGTGATCCCTTCCGGCAGAGCACCGCGGCACAGGTGCCGTGGCTCGATGTTCCTCTTCACTAAAGGCATGGCTGANGATCTAAAAATTAAAAAGATACATATGCTCTTTTTTAAAAAAAGAAAAAGGTCACGGTTTCATTTAAACAAATCTGGAGTTTTAATTTTTTTGGAAATGGACTCTTGGCCAGGAACTTTAATTAGCCTTTCATTCCTGTGTGACAGAATTGGGTAGGTGATACATGTTTAATTACCTTAAAACATCATAGATTTCAGATATACATAGAATTCTCCTTTAATAGAAGAATATGCTAGAGTTCCTGGTACATGTAAGAGCCTGAGCACACGAATNGTTCCCTCGCTCCCTCTCCACTGAAATGACAGCAGACAGAAAGGGAAAGGGTCAGGAAAAAATTACAACTGGGATGGTGGTGTACGCTTTTAATTCCAGCACTTGGGAGGAAGAAGCAGGTAGATCTCTATGAGTTTGAGGCCAGCCTGGTCTACAAATCAGGTTCCACAACAGTCAAGGCTGTCTCAAAAACAACCAAGACTCTGTCTCAAAAACAAACAAAAACAAAAACAAGCAAACAAACCCATTAGTATTAGTTAAAGCAAAATATATACAAAATTCATTGTACATCTCTCCCAATGCTCCAAGACACTTCGCAGTGCTTCTGTAATTATCACTGGGTGGGGGACTGCTGGCATCCAGGAATGTCTCTGAATGTCCCTTCCCAGTCACAGCTCCTTTCTCACTCCCCGAGACCCTGAGTGTCTGACAGGTGTCCCCAAGTCCTTTCTGTAGAGTTTACCACCTCTCTCATACAAAGCCTCTAATCATATGGTTGAGTTTTTGATTGAGTTTGATATAACTGGAGTCATAAGTCTTGTGATTTTTCTTTCAATACAATGTTTGTAATACTTATCAGAGTTGGTGCATTTCCCTTTTCCTGCTTTCTAACAACAGGAGGAAAACCTAGCCAGCTTCCAGGGGCTAGTGGGGTCATGAACCTTAGAAAAGAGTCCACAACTACCACTGCCAGAGCAGNGCAATCCCTTACTGAATTCTAAATCTTACCTTTATATCACAGTAAGTGTAACTACCACCCCATCAAAGACAGCAAATGAAGACCATCATAGAAAACCACAACCAAACAGAGTGTAGAGATAACAGATTGTGGGGAGTTCAACTCCAATGGATACGCACAGCTCCTGCATCTACGGCTCAGGGAGCATGGAGGAGGAAGGGGCAGAAAGATTGTAAGAGTCAGCATACCAGGAAGTTTACTATGAAAGTCTCTTCTAGAAACGGCCGCATAAACAAGGCCAATATCAATGGACATGTCAGCATTAGAGGGGGCACATTTTGCAAGGTCCCACTCTAGACAACAAACTACAGGCAACTGGTGACTTCTGGGGAAACAAGAATTAGCCTATCCTAGGGATGAGCCCCATATTGATTGTGCAATGCAGAGTGGTCAGCCTTGAAATCATATATACGAGACCAATAAAAATGGACTCAGCAGGTTGTACATGTATAATAATAATCAAATAAAACGAAGCTATCAACTTGAAAGTGGGAGGCACAAAAGGAGTTTGAGGGAGGGTAGCTGGGAGGGGAAAAAGAAAGGGGGGAAATGATGTGATTCTACTGTAATTAAAAACATTTTAAAAATTAAAAAGATTCCATAGCATTCATTTTTGTGGATTTTTAATACTCCTATGGAATATCCAGAAATATTTATGAATATTCATGAAAATATACTACATATTATTTATTTCTTTGCTGTTCAACNTTTGTTTTTACACATCAGCTATGCCTATGCCACAGTTTACTCACACATTCTACTGCTGAATGCTTTTGAGTCATTTTGAGTTAATTATAAAGGATGCTGCTTTAAAAAATAAATATACACGTGGACACACAAACACACCAACTGCTGGCTTTCAAATGTCCTTCAAAGACTCAAGTGAAACAGTCCTGGTATCTGAGGCAATGCGATGAAGGCAGGGTAGAAACTTTAAGAAACAGGGTCCAGGACTCGGGTCACTTCATGAGTGCCACTGAAAAAGGCTGGCAGACTTTAGTCACGTCCCCCTTTTGGTCCTTAGCAATGAGGTAAATAGTTTGTCCCACTATTGCCTCCAAGACACGTTATCTCACCAAAGGCCCAATGCAACAGGCTGACCAACCATGGGATGGAACCGCTGAACTGTGAGCCAAATTAGCCTTTCCTCTTTGCCGACTAACTCTGGCATTTTATAACACACTGAAGAAAAGCTGACAAATACAGAACTAAAAGCAANAGACGGGAAGTAGCCACAAGACTGCAGATGTACCACAGCCAGATCACAGACAGAAAAGGCTGTGCCCCCAATCTCCAGGACATTCCTCGCCCTCACTACCAAATGCACCAGGTATTAGGGAAACAGGAATGGAATTCATGAAAATTAGGAAAGTGGCTTTTAAAAAGTGCACGTAAAGATCCTTCCTCCCTTGCTGGGATCCCCTCTTCCACCTGTTCAGCATGGTACTAGGCACAGGAAGAGGGGTGGGAAACGCAGACAATCANTAGAGCAAACATCTTAACTGCCCAGAGCACTGTGCGTCTGAAAACTCCCTACCCAGAGACTGGAACATTTCTCCCAGGGAACATATGGGGAAAAAAATCTATAAACACTGACACCGGAGAGGAGGGTTTCTCCCTACTAAAATGACAGCCAGTTCGCCCTGCAGTGGCATTTGTCAATAGTCCCCCAGGCACACAATATTCAATCAGCTTTCNGTGCCTCGGACTTCAATGAAAGGCAGTCACAGCCGGAAAGAGCTNCCCAGCAGGACTNGCTTCCACCTGTCTCTCCCACTACAGTATATTATATATTTTTAAACAAAGAACTGTGTCTCCAAGAGGAGATGGATTCTTTGGTTTTTAAAACATTTTCAAATGTTTTATTTCATGTGTATGAGTGTTTGCCTGCATGTCTGTAGATGCACCATGTATCTGCAGTTGTATAAACAGTTGTGAGCCATCATATGGATGTGAGAATTGAACCCAGTCCTCTGGAAGAGCAGCCCCCACACATGAATTATAAATGCAATCAGAACTCCACACTCATTGAAAGAGGTTTATGAGTTTCATACATTGCTCCTTATGCAGCACTAGAAAATACAACCACTGNTATGAATTTTCAATTTCACAAGCTTCTCCTATTGCCCAACTTCCAGGAAGAGAAGCCCAGAACNTAGATGACTCTTGTTAGCATTTAAATCAGTCCTGACACACTGTCTGGGATTCCTATGGCACGAGGGAGATTAATAGNCTATGTTTAAGCCCANGCAGTTGAGTTTTCTGTTACCTGAAGCAAAACTTACTGTCAACTAGAACAGTAACTGATAGCATGCTGCATGGACAAAGACAGGAAGTCACAAGCNTGGACCAATCCTTGCTTCTCTTCCTCCTCTCTTCATGAGCTTGGTGTCCATTGACTCCAAAACAATAACTTACTGATCACCTTCCAGGTACCCATGAGATGCAATGTACTGAGGATGTGACAATGAGGGAAAGGTGTGCAAAGTCTGCAAAGACCTTCCTCCAGGGGAGCTTTAGCAGAGAAGCAGGATATTGGCCAAATCATAGGGTTGACATGCCCACTGTGATAGCAATAAAGCAGAGGTCTTGGGGTTATGAAACNTTGCAAGGACATGGTGCTGAGCAATCTCAGGGGTCATGGGCACTGTCTGTGACTGTGACTGATGAACTTAAACCTAGGGAATCCATGACGGTCGACTTCCAAAAAGCCCATAACAGAGACTGTGTGGAGGAGGACGTTGTGGAGGAGGAGGAGGGAGAGGAGGGAGAGGAGGAGGGAGAGGGAGAGGGAGAGGGAGAGGAGCTGTCTCTTATACACATCTAGATGTGTATAAGAGACAGGCCCATAACAGAGACTGTGTGGAGGAGGACGTTGTGGAGGAGGAGGAGGGAGAGGAGGGAGAGGAGACTGTCTCTTATACACATCTAGATGTGTATAAGAGATGAGGTATTAAGGAAAAGTTCTGTTGAATCACAGCTTGTTATTTGCTGTTTTTGTCTTAGTCTACCATAATGGCAACTGAGCACATTGATGATATTTCAGAACAAAACTACCTCATCCATTCTGGTACGTGCCTATGGCACATCACTTCACCCATCTGCCCTTCAGATGCCTTTCTAAAAAGTGGGGACAATGACATTTCCCCAAGGGGAACTGGGGCTGTGTGTGCCTCCACGATACATACACCAATCATTCAGAAGACTGACTAGTATGAAGTAACACTGAACAGTAACTGGTTATAATAATTGCATTTATATACTGACAATTATAATTTTAATCATTATTCTCATCGTAATGAGAACAGTTGGCTGACTAAGGACAGACCTAAAAAATTTCGCAGGATTATTTGCAAAAATATCATTGAAGAGGTACACGTTCAATGTGGGCGTGCTAAAATATGAAATTCCAGAGAGTAAAGTCTCTGAGTAAAGGGGTAAAAGATTTATCATGAATTAATGTTTCTTTGTGGGAGAATCATTTAAAACAGGGCGCTAACTTATCACAATGAGCTACAAAACTAGGATTCTTTATGCGGAAGAAAAAAGAAGCAAACCCATTAGTACATCCCGTGTTGTGTGACACTGATCCCAGGAGATGGGAATGAACATCCACTCGCTCCAGATTAGGGAAGCAGACAGACCAAAGGACACACTATAGCCAAGCGTGGTGAACCAACGAGGTGACTAGNATTATACACAGGAGCAGAAATGACTCACCCCAGCCTGGACGACTGCTCACAAAAGCTGCTACACTACAAGCTGTCTGCACAACTTGTGGCTAGAAGGTGCCTCCCTGATGGCTAGCTTTCATGGTGCCAAAAGGTACTAGTTAGTTGCTGGCAGAGAAAGGTCACCAATGGTTCTAGCCAGCTATGGACTCGACTGGTTACAATAACCACCTGCGAGATGACCCTTGCTGATGCAATGGCAGCATGACTTTTATGGGAGTAACCAACTTTCTTTCTATTCGAACGTGAGGCCCTTTCCTCAGGAGTGGACTCATGCCTCGTGCTGTAAACCTGGTCAAGAATCTGTGACTGGTGATGTCACAGGCCCTAGGAGAAAACCCACTATGCTGTCCTGTAAAGGGATATGAATTGCCCTCTAAATATTTGTGTTTATATCCACAGATTGGTTCTGCTGTCAACCTTCATCAGAGGAGCTCCTTTTTTATGAACAGTGGTGAATACAGAGACTCACAACTCATCAAAGTGCTGAGAGTAAGTAAGTGTGTGTGGTATGCTTGGACCACACAAGCTATCTAAAATCCCCCACCCCCAAGGCTTGAGAACATCCTGGAAGGCGGGGGGCAGGAAGAATCTAAGCATCGGAGGTCAAGGAAGANTGATGTAAAACAGTGTTCTGGTCATGGCAGTGCCATTGCACTCATGAACTCACCACAGCTATGGTTACCTGCATAAAACCTGCACAGGACTGGGCTGGTCACCATTTTATCATGCATGGAGGAGGAGCCAAGGAGGCCCATCCCTCACAGAGGGACTATGGGCAGTTAAATGGTGCTGGGGTGAAATGGTGACATCGACTGTAATGGTGTAGCCACTGATAAGCTGCTCATGATTCATTGAATAACTGCCCATGGATGCTCATGCAAGCAATCTTAATTAAACTCAATGGGACACACACGCGCGCGCACACACACACACACACACACACACACACACACACGACCCAAGGGCCATGTTGGGAAGCAAGATGCCAGCAGGATAGGGAGTTGGGTGAGACACAGATGTGAAAATGGCCAAAGTTCAGTGCATGCATGTATGAAACTGCCAAAGAATTGAAAAAAAAGTCACAGAGCAATAAAGGCAGAGGGGATAGCAAGGGCTTCTGAAGAGAAAGCAGGGGAGACGATGAAGCAGATGCCAGACAAGACGGCAGCTCCCAATACTGGCTGAGACCACCTAAGCACTCACTGCCTTCTAAGTACTTTATCCCCCCCAAAGTGTGACACTTGGGTTGGACATCTGTTCGGAATTCAATGCCAAACTTTTAACCTTGGACCTGTCCAGAAACATGGTCNGTAATGAAACCTTCTGGACAGAAAGTCATCACCCACATCTATTTGGACCTATAACTGTTCAAATACACCAAACTCTAATGCACACGTACCACTGGTGCCTCACTTTCAAGTCTACAACTTATCTAAAATGAGAGATCTGGGTTCTGTTTTCTCCAGAGCTTTTTACCACCTCCCAGGTTGGGTGTTAAATGACCATGCCTGTTCTTTCAGCTAATCAGGCAGCTGGCTTGTGCTGATTCCCACAAAAAACAATGTCTCCCACGTACACCTGTACAAGTCTGTATCCTGTGCCTTCCCATCCTATCCTGCTAAAGGGTAAAACATCTTCCTCGATCCTAGTGGGCTGCTGGCTAAGTGATGCATGGCAGGGAGGGGGTTTCATGGTGTCCTTGGGAGATAGCTGTAAAGGCTAACCTGAGACTAACAAGGTGTTTTTAGGGCACAAANGAGAAAAGCTTAGCGCCTCCTAGTCCTAGTGGGATGTGGGCTTTTTCCTGGCTTTTCAGCCCACCTCTCCGAGAGCTGCCAATCTCTAGAAACAGCATCAACTAAGCCAGGAGTGTGCTCTTAAGTGTAGCTCTCCCGAACGAGAACCTCATACCCACTACCTCCTTTGCCAACTTTGCCAGGTCTCTGCCCTGGACCACTGTCCACCTCCCCTAATCCATTCTGGGCCACCTGTCAAGACAACTACAGACAGCCCCTACAACCCAAAGACCACAAAATTATTCAAGCTAGTAAATTCTGAGTCTGTCCTACCTCAGAGATTCTTTTCGACAGAAACTATGATGAGGCTCTTGTTCAGGGTCCCCTTCATCCTCACCTCCTAATGGATGAGGTGCTTCCCATTCGGCATGGCCAACCCTGTGCCNTTAGGAACTGTCTTTGTAGTGATAACTGTCTCAATGGCTGGTGTCCCTGCATCTCAAGTGTTCAGTCACCACACTATACAGCTCCAAGGAAGTCTGGGGATAGAGAAGATGCAGCAACTTCCTCTCTCTCCACTTGGAATATATTCCTGCAGCCTGTAAGAATGTCTGAGACTATTACAGGGAGGCCTATAGCTAGCTGCCTTTGCTCCAAAGTGAACCAAGTCTATGAATTCTGCTCACTCCGATGCCATGAATGGCCCTCAGTACAACTTGATCCTGGAAAAAGGAGTCTGTTGGTTATCCAGCNATGTGCTTACGTCTTATCAACTGTCTCCTCTGCCGACTGCTGTTCTAGAATTTCAGCCTTGACTAGTTTCTCACCTGTTTCTCATTCCTGTGTCTCTCTCTGAAGCTCCCACACACATGTAAACACTGACAACACACACAGGGCTGAACTCCCTACCTGCAATTTTAGCAAAATAGGTTTCCAAATCCACTGTAAGTAACGCTTTCTGGGCCAGTGTGAAGTACTTGTACACTTTTCCCAGGTTGCCTTTATATTATCTGACAGTAATTCAGTCTCGAATTAACTGAAGCACAAGAATGTGAAAGGAAANCGAATGTTGGGTTGGTCATTACTCCTAAGAACACTTTACAATGACAAAGACAAACAGAGTTGATTAATCCAACTGTCGCCCACAGAAGAGCTCAGCATGAGTCTCTCTTTATTGGAAGAACCAGGATGCATCAAACCATGCTTTCAAGTCTATCTGTNTGCTAAGTGTGAAGCAAAGTTGCCAGCGAAATTCTTATGGGTTATCAGGGGCTTTGGAAGGAATCCATGTTAGCGGTATGCTTGATCTGTCCCNTTTTTCTGGGAAATGGTCTCAACTTAGCAAGAGACAACCTAGATCCNAGAACTGTGAACTAGATCTCAGACTCCTAAGAATCTGGAAGTGGGACCATGATGTCCAGCTTGGACTGACTGCACTCTTTAAGGGAGGAGATAGACAGATCTCACTGCATGAAACAGATCAACAAAGCGCGGAGAGAAACTGGAATGCAATACCTGAGAACTGGCGAAGGCAGGAACAGCCAAGGTCCCCCCACCTCTGCCATGTCACACTNCCAGGAGGATGGTGACCAGGGAAGATGCTCTGTCCCTGCAGGCCTGGCCTGCGCTTGCTGGAGTTCTGGTTTCCTCAGTGTCACCCGCCCTTTTCACAGAGGGGACTTCCTTAATCACAGCTTGGCCTTGGTTTCTCAGACAAAAACTAACACAAGTGACCCAAGAATGGTGAAAGAGCAAGTGGGAGCTTGTGGGGACTTAGGACTCTGCAGGTGAGGGTGAGGGACTGATGCCCGAGCTGACAGATAACATGCAGTCCATTATGCATTATGTGGTATGACTCAGTTACTGAGNATTTCACTGGGTAGCCTGGAAAACATCCTGGTGGAGGGATGTGGCACAGCAGGAGCAGCCATACAGACTTCTGAAAGCCAAAGAGGAGACACCAGCCACAAAAGAGCAAGGCAGCCAGGGACAGCTGAGCTGTACTCCTGTTCCACGGAAAGTCAACAAGAGACTGAAAGCTGTAAATGAGCAGATCATGGCCAAGGATGAGAACCATAAGGCCTTGCTGGCGGGTAGAGAGGGTCCTCTCAGAACATGTATCTGAAGCACAGACACAATGGGAAACTGCGGGCTAAAGATTCACCTGTGGAGTTAGAGTTAGGAAAGTCTGCCAGCCAAGACATGAGCAACATCCGGGCCTCAGTGGAGAAACCTGGCATCCTGAAGACTCAGAGGGGACATGTAGGTGAATGCATAAGATGCTGTTGAGTCCAAACACCTCCAGCAGGTGCTGTAGCATATATTCTTCCCCTGTAACAGGCTGGTGACCAGGGGCAGACAGTGGCATTACCCAGCCTCGGAAGGGCTGAGCCCAGTAAGAAAGACATCACTAAGCATCATGCTTATCAGTCAGAAAGGATGCATGGTGGCTGGTATGTCTGCATCTTCAAAGGGTGACAGATAAATTCTACAGAGAACCTTAGAATGCTGATGTTGGACGGGATCCAGTAGTCAAGGCTGTGCTGGAATGTCCTCTCTGTGGTGGTTTGANAGAAAATGGCCNCCAAAGAGAGTGGCACTATTAGGAGGTGTGGCTTTGTTAGAGTAGGTGTGTTCTTGTTGGAGGAAGTGTGTCACTGAGGAAGCAGGCTTTGATATATGCTCAAGCCACGCCCAGTGAGACAGACCACTCTCTGTTGCCTGCAAGTCAAGATGCTCTGTCTCCAGCACCTGGCCCNCACACCACCACATTTCCCACCATGATAATGATTTAATGGACTAAACCTCTGCACTGTAAGCCACCCAATTAAATGTTTTTCTTTATAAGAGTTGCTGTGGTCATGGTGTCTCTTCACAGCAATAGAAACCATAACTAAGACACCCTCCTAGATAAAAGGCAAACTGTTGTATTTTTCATGCCCCAACACAAAGGGGGACAGTCAGTCAATCCTGTTAGGTTGGGCTTGGGGAACAACAGACCTGGCCCTCACACTGGGTTGAAATCACAACTCCCTGGTTTGGGTGGGCTGTGGCATAGGTAGCCCATCTGCTTAGTCTGTGTTACCCAGCAGACCCCAGATGACATAGAAGTGTTCATGGTACAAGGTAGAGCTTAAGTTGAATGCCAGCAGAACCAAATACATGCCCAGGAACTCTGCCATCACTTCAGAGAAGGCCCTTGGTACAAAGCTTTTGGTGTGTCACCAGGTCTTGATAGAGACCACACAACACCAAGGGATTCCTGGAATTAGTGCAGTTCTGTCAGCTAAGTTACCAATTTGAGCCAGCAACCGTGCATGAGATAGGGATGCTCAAGTCAGAGTAGAACCTGAGAGCAAAAAGGAACCTATGAGCATCAAGGCCAGACCTCCCAGTCTCCACCGGAGATGCAGACTCACATGGCCAGCTGAAGGAGCAGAAGCCCCAGCCTGGTGTTCACAGTGGTCACCTTGGCACATGGGTGCTGGTCAGAAACTGAGCACAGCTGCAATGGGAATGGTGAAGGGAGACAGGAGAGGAGAACCCGACAGGAGCTGCTGCGGGCAGTAACCAGCTTGTCCACTCTCTTTGCAGAGAGATGNCGTCTGAGTTCAAAGGTCACTGCACAAGCCAGTTGGGTTTCTTAAGGAGGTCATGATAAAGGTATAAAAACTACTGTTCTGCAAATTAGCAGCCCCCCCTCCACAGGACAATGTCCCACAATGCAAGAGAAACTGAGTAGGAAGTCAATAAACAGTGCCTGTCTGAGGCAGTGGTTCCCAGGAACTGGTCCAGTGGATTCCTGCACAATGTCTCAGGAAGTATGAGACTTTAAATATGATAACTGAAAATTCTGAATTTCAGAGTCTTTCTGGAAGAAAGAAAACCAGATGATCTCATCAGTTGGGGGGCAGGCATCCCATCACCCCATCATCCCATCCAAGCCTCCATGCTGCCGACAAGAAAAGGGTTCCACCCTGCCAGGTCCAGTCTACTTCTATACTATAAACCTCAGGAGACAAACTTTTAGCTTGCCAGTTCAAACATGTGTCAGCTCCATCCCAGAACACATCCACATGGACATAAAATCCTGGATGACAC
>LZPO01017325.1:69775-81453 GCA_001675575.1 Neotoma lepida
AGAGCACTAGGAGGGAAAGTCACACTGCCATAGGCTTTTATAAAATGTCTAAACATCCTACCCAGGCTAAAGTAACTGACTTATTTCAAATGACTTAGGGATAATTCTAGAAAATCATCCATAACCATTAGACAGGTCACATTACTATTCCAAGCAGTTGGGACCAGAACTCAAATTTCCTCAACTCCATACTGCAAAACTTCATAAAAATTAGTAAAAATTTGGGAAGCACTAAGCAGAAATCAATAGCCATAATATGTGACTTATAGTGATATACAATGTGACTCAAATGATAAACACCATACAAGCATACACACGTGCACACACAATCACACACATGGGCACACGTGTGAACACACACACGTGAGTGCACACACACACACATGCAGGCATGTATGCACACATGCTCCCCACAAGCACACACACACACAGGCAGAGGCATACATGCACACATGCATGTACATGTGCTCACACATGTACACACACACATTTAGCAGACAGTGTCTACTGGCATTCACCATCCATTCCTATCCCCAGTCCTCTTGTTAGAAATACGTTGCTACGGTCCATCTTCAGTAAGAGGTGCACTGAAAATTCATCAGAGTTACAGATGTTGAGGAGGCAGCCCCTTCCCCCAGCTGTTGGCCCTGCTTGTTTTAGAACTCTTGAGAGATGGAGAGTCACAGGCTGTATGCTCTGTGACTGAGTCCACAGTTAGAGATGGGGGCAGCCTCAAGCCCCAAAGCATTCTTCAGCTAAGTCTCTGTGGCCTACACCAATAGGATGGGGAACTTTAGGGGGGTCAAGTCTTGGCCTGTGGGGAAAAGGATAGAAATTTCCAGCGACTTTAAAAACCACTGTCCTGTGCTATATTAGCATGCTAGCTGTTTGCCTTTTTTCTGTCATCTCTCTCAGTAGAGGTACGTCACAAACTGTGCTGCTCTCACTAGTGTTCAGACTTTATTATCTTGCTTCTCATCCTTTCCCCCACTTCAGAGACTGGAAGGCTAACTTGATTTCTTTTCTTTCTTCCTTTCCTGAGTCCTCTGATTTCCATTTCTGCTCCACTGTGCTCACAGATCTAGGCCACCTTGGCTTGTTCCCAACCTCAGGTAAATATTCCCAACATTTACTCTGTTACTAATGAGTCCTGTATTAGCTATAGGGTCTTCAGATACCTTTATCACATTCTGGAAGGATTTTCTTTTCCTATTTTTGAAAATGTTCCTTATATTCCTGTTTTTCTGAGACCTTATCAATTATGAATTTTATCATTACACGAACTGATGAGTATTGCTAGATGCAGCTACATAAACAATCGCAGGAGTTTAAAATACTCTGCTGCTTATTCTGTTAATACTGTGAATTACACTGATTTCTAAATACTGTCAGATTCTTGGGCCTCTGCAGTAAACAGCCCTTGGCATCACATATTTCCCTTTCACACTGATGAAATCAAGTGCTAAGGATGTTTTTGTTACCAGGAGTCCCTAGAATCTGACTAATCGAGAATGCACAGCCAGGATGTCTCCTTTCATCACTGGAGTTCTGCAATCAGCAAGAGAACCTGTGATTACATTTGGATACAGGATGAATGGTCTGTTAGTCAGGACACCTGACAAGGAGCAGACACAGAAGAATTGAAGAAAAAGTCCCGGGCATGCCCGACCTTTTGACACTGTGACACAACCCTGTCATATACAAAGGTCGTTCTTGAGAACTGTACAATACAATTCAATTAATGGGGGGAGGCAGTGCTGGAGAGATGACTCAGCAGTTAAGAGCACTGTCTGCTCTTCCAGAGGACCTGGGTTCAATTCCCAGCAACCACGTGGCAGCTCACAACCATTTGCCAGGGGATCTGACGCCCTCTTCTGACCTCTGCAGGCACGGCATGCACATAGTACAGAAAGATACATACATNCAGAAAAACACTCATACACATAAAATAAAAATAAAATCTTATTTAAAAAATCTCATGGGGGGAAATAAGAATAGGAGTGTTTAATAAGATATAAACCAGATAGTCATATTACTTGCTTCACACGAAAATGAAATGAATATATCCAGTCATAGTTCTTCTATTTTAACATCCCGAAGCACTAGTTAGAATCAAAGGCCTTTAGTTATTGTCAATATATTAAATTACAGTCAGTAAATATTCGAAGCCATCAATATCTTTTATGCTATTCTATTTTCAATTACATTTCTAAATTATGCTGTTGCTGAACTTGAGTGGCCGTGAGGCTGAAAGGCTGGCATTCCTACCATGTAGGTTGACTTGTGGGCTGCAGAGGTCTCGGCAGCATCACCACCACAGCTCAGGTGTCAGCAGGGACAGCGAGCGGCATCAGAACTAAATAAGAAAATAAAGGAAATAATTAATAACAGTAGCTGAAATGTTCTCAAGTCTTCACCTAAGCCTGAAATTCAAATTTTACAACTCAACAATTTCATCAAGGGAGCCCTAATCCCAGAACAACTAATTTTTTAAATTAGTTTAAGCAAAGATCTAATATAGTACATAAAGCTTTATTTAGCCCAGCTCCCTATTCTGGAAGAAAGTCTAGAAGTAACGTCAAAGATTCATAGTTAATAAGAGTTAAAGGGCAGAAGAGCTGTCAATTGTATTCTAAGTACCTTCAGCTAAGTGATTTGATTTGTTCATTCAACAGCAAGTTATTTTAGGCATTGTTATCACCTCTACAGAATCAGTCAAGTAATATTGATCGTTCGTGTAAGGACTGTTCATTTTTCCCAACAATATTTGTATTTAATTAGAATCTTGATAATTGCATTACAAACATTTTGATGGTGAAAAACATGGAGACAAACACTAAGAAGACAAGTCAGCCCCTTTTGGATATCGAACACATAAAACCATGGAGAAATGGCTGCTCACGNAAAGAATCCGAATGAGAACCGCACAGGGAATTCTGATGCAAAATCAGTTCGTGTGAGATGCTGAGAACATGCAGCCTAGAAGTNGGATGCACCTTGCCAAACCGCCTCTTAGCAATCACCAGTGGCAGAAGGAAAACCCGGGGAAGGCAGTCCAGACACAGGGGAATAGTAGAAATGGTACAGGTTCTGAACAGAGAAAAGCAACTTGAGTCTTCCAGAAGGATTATCTGCCTCAGTTACACCAGTTCAAAAGACTGAGAACCAACNCAGTAAAGCCNGCCACCATCCTTTTGAGAACACGTTTAAAAGTCAGCTTTGTAGCTTGCTATTGATTTCGAAGAGTAAAAGAGAAAACTGGGCTCTGAGGAGATGGCTGGGTGGTCAGGAGTGCCTGCCTACTGCTCTTGCAGAGGGCCTGAGTTCAGTCCTCATGAGCCACGACAGACAACTCACAACCAACTACAACTCTAGCTGCAGGGCTCTGACACCCTCTTCTGACCTCCAGAGGCACCAGCACTCATGGGCACATACACACAACACACAGGAATACATAAAACTCAAAAGAAAATAAACCCTTTTCTAAAAAGATGTCCTTTTTTCCTAAGTAATTTGTACATAATATCAATTTATTCATAAATTCAGAAAATTATCCTTGGGTTTTGGATTATCCGGGCCTCGTTTTTCCTCCACTAGATGATTTTAAGAGTAACCAATTACCATGGTCTGAATCAGAAACACCATTCCCCGCCAACTTGACTCATGTGTTTGAACAGTTGGTTCCCCACTAGGTGGCGCTGTTTGAGAAGGTTATGGCATCTTAAGAAAGCACAGTGTTGGGGTGGGCTTTGAGGGTTTCTGACCTCTCCCCACTTCCTGTTTTCTCTCCCTGCTTCCCATGTCGAGATGCGATCTCCCAGCTTCCTGTTCCTGTACCATGACACATTTTCTCCACCATGGACTCTATGGCTCAGGAATGGTAAGCCAAAAGAAACTTCTTCTACCAGTTGTTCTAGCCATGGCATTTTATCACAGCGACAGAAAAGCAGCTAACTGACCAATACTGTTAGGCTCACTTTAGAGATGGGTACATCTAACCACACCTCGGGGAAGCAAAGTGCCCAGTTATACCCAGGAACTCTCCAACCTGTGTGAAGTCTACCGAATCACTACTTTCACTACTAGCTCACATTTGGTAGCTGCTGCAGTCAGGACCAATTCTAGAACCAACATCACACACGGATCCAACTTAGTCTTCGAAGCAGGTAGANCGCCCACTACAGTGAAGAACTGGAGTGCCAGAAGGTGACCTGTCCAGGATCACACAGGACAAGCAAGCACCCAGCTGACTGACTGTGACTGACACAGCACCTTGTTACTAACTAGATCNTGGTGTGGTCTCTCTTCAGATACAAACACAGGCAGTTCTCTTCCCTGCAAAGCTGCTAACGTTTCTAATACAGGCCAGGAACCATAAAAGTCTTTGAGAATTAACTAGATAGTGTTAGTGATCAAAGCTATTACATGTGAAACCCAGCACAGCTACCAAGAGGTGAAATCCTGGTGCTGGAGAGATGGCTCAGTGGTNAAGAACACTGGTTGCTCTTCCAGAGGACCTGGGTTTGAGTCTCAACACCCATATGGCAGTCACAACCATCTGTAACTCCAGTCCCAGAGGATCTATGCCTTCTTCTGACCTCCACAGGAACTAGACATGTATGTGATGTACATACATACATGCAGGCAAAATAGTCACACACTTAAAATAAAATGAGTAAATCTAAAAACATTTTTCTTTTTTCCTTTTTGGTTTTTCNAGACCAGGTTTCTCTGTGTACAGCCCAGGCTGTCCTGGAACTCACTCTGTAGACCAGACTGGTCTTGAACTCACAGAGATCTGCTGGCTCTGCCTTCCTGCCAAGATTAAAGACATGTGCCTAGACTACCAACTGGATCTAAAGATTAATTTTTAAAGAGGTGAAATCTTGCCAGCTCAGGGCACAAGTTTACCGAGAGCACCATGGTTCCAGCTCTTCTCATGCCCAAGGCTAACCCAGCAGCCCTGTGTGGCTACCACCCAGGAGCAGACTATAGCCCCCTGCCAGTTCCTGCCCATCATGTTCCACTGTCAGGAGCACCCATCTCAGTTCTAGCTTCCAGGTACCCAAATCATCTCTACCCTTCAGAATGCAACCTACTCCTGGCTCTTTCATTCACTTGCATACTACACTCCTCAGTCAATAC
This sequence comes from Neotoma lepida, assembly GCA_001675575.1. Taxonomy (NCBI): domain Eukaryota; kingdom Metazoa; phylum Chordata; class Mammalia; order Rodentia; family Cricetidae; genus Neotoma; species Neotoma lepida. Next base: position 74,921 of record LZPO01017325.1, read on the forward strand.
ATTTGTAGTTACATGTCAGACAGCATGTGTTTCCACTTTGCAATGACCAAAGCTCTATCCTGCATACCAAAGCATTTCTCAGTGCACCAGAAGAAGCAAGTGAGGTTTCAGGTAACCAGTACTTTACAGAGGTTACAATGGTCCAAATCAGCACAGGGCAGGGGCCTGCCATCTGCAGCGAGGCAGTGGAAGGGCTATGGATTTAGAAACTGACTTTGAGTCACAATTCAGACGGCTGGTGATACAGCCTTACACTAAGATGAGGGAGAAGTCTACAGGGAATAAAGTGAGAGATGCAGGTCATGGTCAGAAGCGGAANGGAAGGCTGAGCTATCTCCCAGACTGGGGGTCGAGGAATACCCTAAGGTAGCCTGACCACCTAAGCTCCTTACCATGAGGGAAATGCTCCAGAGAACAATGTGCAATCNGACAACCTCCAGCGACCTGGAGCACTGGCCTGGGTGCCAAAAATCCAGCTAGTATGACGGAGAGACTAGTGTTCTATTTAATTTTAATTAATGTTAACTTAAGCAATAATATGGACAACTGGCCACTGTGTCAAACAGTACCGCCCTAGGGGTTCTGGCTCAGATAGCTGGATAGAAGCTACTATTACAAGTATCTAAGAAAGAAATACTGTGAAGAATAGCATACATATGCTCAAGTATTTGCTGACTCCAAGAACAAGCAAATCAATAATTAAAGGGGTTGTCTTTGTGGAGCCACGCCCCCTTCCAAAATCCCATCAAAGACGTATCTACCCTCCTTGGCCATGTGGGTTCTGACTGGCGGCCTCAACATGGCAGCATCAAAATGCACTCATAATGTCTCCAGGTAATTGTCAAAATGTTGCTACCAATAAAAATCACTTATAGTGCTGCAAGCCGCAAAAATATATAAAGTAGGATTTCAGCTGATTATGATGAAGCTAATNCCTGGAAGAAGCCAAGGGCCTTCCAGAGGTCAAACTGAGGCTTAAGGAGTCTTGGTGATAATATTTGGCTTTTGATTATTAGCCGTTTCCTACTATGAGTTTCTCGTGTGCTGTTGTAGCTTTTCCCTCATTCCTTAGGCACAATTTACACTCTAAAGGAATATTTGATAACCTGAGCAGTAATGCAGCCAGGATCCCTAATTTCAGATCTTTCTGTCATTATTATAATTAACATCATCTGGCCAGGACCANTCCTGGAAGGACGAAAGTATCTTATCAGAGATGCCTCTGTACTCCAAGAACAGACTTAAGCATCCAGACTATCTGTTTGAGAATGTTGCTACCAATAAAAATCACTTATAGTAAGTACACTGTGAAGCCACAGCTTTGGATAAATAACCATCTAGTTTTGTTGTTGTTATTGCTTTCAAGTCTTTTCCTAAAAGCAAGAGAGGAGAGAGGGGAGAGGACCAGACATCTTTTGTGATAATGAACATGAGTTCAGGCAACTTCAAATGCATTTCAGACCATTTATGTCAACAGCAGAATAAATTACCTTCGGTTCACATTTCTCAGCACCCAGCATGAAAGGCGACTGTACTATGTTGAGGAAGTCTTCTACGGGGCATCTTCCAAAGCCAATGATAATCTAACGTTCCCTGGAACCAGTCTGCTGATCCCACTTGCTCATGACATTTAAAATCAATATGAAATAAGGAATTCTGTGATGTGAAAATGCTTCACATCAAAACAGACTGTGTCTAAACTGCTCACTGTTAATCTGCCCGGATTCCCCTAATCTGATTGCACTAAACCTGTTGACTATTTTGGTCCATGCCATGGCTCTTAAGCCTCCCGATCCTGGTTTCACAGAACTGAGAAGCTGACATATTTACAACTCACACATGGTCCCTCCTGGTGCGGCTGTTTGCTCACTTCATGTCCTTGTTCCACTCCCTTAACTGGACTCCACTTCCATCTACCAGATCAGGCCAGCCGCGGCCTCAACTATTCCCAAAGAAGTTCTATTTGCAACACCCTGCTCAATCCTATAAAATGCATGGCCACTATTAGTGTTGGAAAAGCACACTTCATAAACATGAAACAAGACATTTCAGGGGACTGGGGACATAGTTCAGCACAGGGNAGAGAAAGGAAGGACAGAAGGAGAGAAAGAGAGAGGAGGGGGAGGAAAAGAAGCGGAGAGGGAGGGAGAGTGGGGTCAGGAAGCTTATGTCTGGCAACAATAGCAGCTTTGGTGTTTTCTCTGGAGTTTAGTTCCCACTGCATTACACGCCTACACCTTTTACAGCAGAATCAGCAGGACTGCGTGTATCTGGCCCCACGACTCAATACAACATATAACTGAACTGTTAGAGGATGGGGAGTCACTGTTGAGTAACAAGAGGAGGTCCTTGCCCTTACAAGTCTTGACTGAACTGGGTGGAACACACAGATAAATATAAAGCAGGTACGAGAAGAGACAACGGAAGAAGTTAAAATAAAAACACCAGGTGGCACTCATCAAATGGAGTGCAAATCACACTGTCAGCTAGTATTTTCGCTTCTGAAAATTCCTTTTAGATTTATTTTATGTGCATGAATGTTTTGCCTGCATGTATGTATGCACACCACGACTGTGCATGGTGCCCTTGGAGGTTAGCAGAGGATGCAGGATGCCCTGGGAACTGGAAGTGAGGATGGCTGTGAGCTTGATATGACAGGAAGGAAGGAAAATCGATCACTGCCATAGTATGACTTTGCAGAAACTCAGGACTAGAACATGTGTTTGACCAGTGCCTGGTGGAAAATACTGAAAGGATGGCCATGGACGGCTGTTGTTTTGGACTGAACTGTAGTAGCCCTCTATGGGTCAGACCTGACAGGAATGTTGTCATTCATGCTAGGTGCCACATCATCAAACTGAACCCTGAAATGGACCAACTTTCAAAAGGGAAAAAGGGAAAAAAAAAAAAAGGAAATCTGAAGAAAGAAACACTAAGCAGCCAATCAAAAGAGGTCCAGTTACCTGGGCTGCCGTGTAAGATGGACAGTGATGCTAAAGTAACCAATCCATTCTTCACTCCTTATTTCTGCAGTGAATCCATGCCTATCTGCTCAGCATACGAGAAAACTTACTGTCTTTATACAAGTAGCTGCCTGATTACAGAATCACCAATAAAAGCCATCTTGAAAGTACATGTCGTTGACTTCTGTCCCTTGGCTCTAGCCTCCCACTATAGGTTAGAAAGACGCTGCATCCCAGGCTGGAAGATTGTTGGAGGGATGTACACAAAGTGCTGAGAGAAAACTGGCAGCAGCTGCAGCAAACCAGAAAGATCTCAATTTGCCCGTGGAACACTGACACTGAGAATCCGTCCTTTGGATGCAGAGTATATAGAGTGAAGGTAAAGATAAAGGGCTGACTTCATCTGAACACCATGCTAGCCAGCTGCTTGCTCCTGACACATTACATACAGTGCACATGCATCTCCAGGGAGACAGGGTCTCTCACACTTGACTTCAGCAGTGTCAGGTGTTAAGGAGCCTGAGAGACACATCTCCTGCTTAGTGAGGCTCCCCTCCTCCAACTCCTGTCCACTTCTACTTGAACACTGCGGAGGCCCAGAGGGAGTCATCCCAGAGACTAAGTACCTCAGTCTGAAATAAGGCTTTCTTGATTCATAGGGGAAGCCTGCATCCTTGAAACATCAAATCGGTACTTCCTGCTCTAACCCAACACCAGTGTCTGGAGTCTATAACTCCACTGCCTTCCTGAGGTCTACTTCAGGCCTAAAGGTGCCACAGGAGAGATGCCTGCCCTAAAGCCATGCCCACCACACAAAGTCTACCGGGAAAGCACACACCCTTCTGGGCTGCAACACCAGTCTGTCCCCTTGGTACATATCCACTTCTTTGACAATGTCAGCACAAATTGGGTCCCTGTTCCTTGACCCTGCAGCACTCCAAACAGTGATGTCCAGTTCTTGAGCATAGCATCCAAGGCCTTCCATACAGGATGCAATTGCTTTTCCAAAGTGGCCTTCAGGTACTGGTGTCACCCAGAAAGGACAACACAGCAACTTCCAATCAATGTTAGCCTAGAACAAAACCAACACACAAAACCAAACCTCAAGATGTCTTCTGGAAAGGTTCAGCTTAGTTCTGGTATTAAATCTGTTGAGTTCTTCATTAGCATATCAAAAGAACGGGATCACTGGAGAGCAAAAAGTGTAGAGTTGAAGATGGTCAGATATTCATAGCAAATATACTTGGTTTTCAAAGGAAAAATGGATTATCTGGCTGTACAATGCTTCAACCTACACAGGCCAGGCTAATGTTTCTTTTTATATTAATCTCCCTTGATGGGCGGATATGGCCCTAAAAGTTCCCAGACCTTTCATCCTAATTGCATTCTGTCTCCCCTCCCTCCCCTGTTTCGTCCTTAGTACACACAACAATACCTAATCATTTGACAAATAAGTGAGTTTTTCAAATNCCTAGACAAAAAAGAAAAATCGTTTCTGACCTATTTGAGCAAGAGAAAGCTGGCTGTGCCTTGGACTCAATGACCTCCAACTGAATCTGTGGTCGCCACTCTCAAGAATCACATGGGCTTAGCATGAGAAAGTATGCCAGGGAGCAGCTGTTTCCGGGCCACCAAACAGTTAATGAGGCTCTCTGAGACAAGCATCGAAAGATAAAAATAAGAATAATTTGTTCAGGATGAAATAAGGCTTCCCACTTCGGGAGAGGTCGATGACGAGGAGCACGTGGCCAGGCTGGTGAACAGCTCCATTGAACATTGACAACATGGACTGGTCCCAGCTGGCTTCGGGAAGCTGTTTTCTTGAGCTGTACTCAGAGGCAGCCCAGGAGTTGAGGAAAGGATGGGGGCAGCAGATGGAACGGACGGGGTCCAGAGCGTGGACACTAACTGGTAACAATGGGAACCGAGGACAGGAAGGCAGTGAGGCCACAGGACGGACGCCTGATTGGCTCCTTTGCCCAGCATCACAGACACAATACGGCTTCCTCATTAAGCAATCCCCGGACTCCAGAGTTTGTCAAAGTGGAGCAGCGTGTCCTTGGCTGATCTTCTGGCTTTCTCTCTCCCCACTGCTCTTGCTCCTTCAAAGACTGCAAACCAGTGACTCCCAGGAAGTGCCCCTGTCACATGTTAAAAGCCTGAAACAGATCTGGGCCGGGTGGAAAATGTCCTTGCCTAAACTGGTTTATATTTTCTNTCCTTTAATGGTTGAATCTTGAAATGAGAATTCATCACTGATTCAAAGAGATGCTAAAAATAGCCTGTACAGAACGCAGAATGAGGCACATCACACCATCTTACTCTTATTTTTCCCCAGCTCGGTTTTCTTCAATGTATCCTTCCAATGTGCTGCCTTTTTATTAGCCAAAATGTAAAATACTTCAGATACACAAAAACATTAATTTTCAATATCAGTTACGTATCTATTACTGAAATCTCTGCATTATATCTTATTTAAAACTGGTTTCCTAGCCAGGAGTGTTGGAGTGCACACCTTTAATCCCAGCACATGGGAGCAAAGGCAGATGGAGCTCTGTGAATTCAAGACCCCAGCCCGGTTTTATGTAAAGGTGAGTTCTAAGACAGCTAGTACTACATGATAAGACCCTGTCTCAAAACAAACAATGACACAACAGTTTACTGGCTTATGCCCTCTACTTCTAATCATGATCTTCATGAAATGACTCTGATTGCAAGAAAACAATCTCATTTACATGAATTAAAACAAAGCAATCATCCATCTGGCTCCCCATCAAAAATGGCAAGTTATTTTTATTAATAACAACTTACGTTTGAATCCAGAGGGTCAGTTATAAAAGGCTTTCACATAAATCATCTTATTTAATCCACAACACTTGACACCAGCAAGGTAAGAATTACTTTTAAAAAAATGTATGTGTATATGTGTGTAAGCATCTATGTAAATGTGTGCCATGCGTGTATGGATCTGTGGAGACCAGAAGTGGGCACCAGATCCCCTGGAGCTGGAGTTACAGGCACTTTGAGCCTCCTGCCATGGTGCTAAGATCCAAATCCTGATCTTCTAGAAGCACACTTGCCGCTCTTAACCAGTGAGTCATTTCTCCAGGCCCAAGAATTATTTTATATATTCAATGAATTAGGGCACAAGCTAAAGAGTAAAAAATGCACACTTACAAGTCATCCTTCAAGGATTGGGAATATATAGCTTAGTAGAGCACTTGACTAGCATCTTGAGGCCTTAAATTCAATTCTCCACACTGGGGAAAAACAAAAGAATCCTACATGAAGGGGCCATGGAAGCACACTCCCCGCCAAAGTCCGCTCCTTCTGACTCTGCATCCCACTCTCTTCCTCAGCACGATTTGGGACCACCTCACCCAGAAGGAGCACCCCTCCCAATAACTGTAAATAAACTCAGAACTAATGTGATGATCAACATGAACTGCCTTCTATCACTCTGCCTTTGCAGTGCACGCTAAATAAATAAATGCAATTAACCTTGACTCCTCAGTACTCCACAGGTGCCAGTATCCTCTTCCTGAATGACCAGCCCCGGCCCCACTGCCT
>LZPO01017325.1:88759-103313 GCA_001675575.1 Neotoma lepida
GTGTGAGGAGAGGATGGAGTCCTGAGTGAGTGTAAGGAGAAGATGAAATCCTGAGTGAGTGTGAGGAGAGGATGGAGTCCTGAGTGAGTGTGAGGAGAGGATGGAGTCCTGAGTGAATGTGTGAGGAGAGGATGGAGTCCTGAGCGAATGTGTGAGGAGAAGATGAAATCCTGAGTGAATGTGTGAGGAGTGGATGGAGTCCTGAGTGATGTGTATTATTGACGAGGACAAATGCCTCAGACCCGTGGGAAGTGGCAAAGCCTCCCTCTGGTCTCTGTACAGATGTTGGCAGCATATGTAAAACTAACAACCTGAGACTCACCTACAGAGACCTCCTGTGGAGAACAGGTTTTTGCATCAGAGTGAGTACAGCCCGTGGGCACCCAGATTTTCTGGCCCTGTGTCTGTGTATCTGTAGTTTCTTCACTCCCTGTTACCCCAGTCAGGTTTCCAGGACCAAGCTCAGCACGATGCAGCAATTGACAGAGATGTTTAGACTGCTTAGATATGAGAAAATGACTGCTACACAGGATCCTTCATCCAGCAAAATACATAAAGAACTCTCAAAACTAAGTGAAAATAAGGGGCTGGAGAGATGGCTCGGTGGTTAGGAGGCTCAATTCCCAGCATCCACTTGACAACTGTTTTAACTCAAATTCCATAGGATCCCGCGCCCTCTTCAGGCCTCTGTGGGTACTGCATGAACACGGTGCACAGACATACACTCAGGCAAAACACCCATATACATAAAGTAAAAAAAATAAATAAATAAAAAGAACTAGGTAGAAATAAACCAATTATGAAACTACAACAAAACACAAAAAAACATTTCGCCCAAGAGGACCCACATGGATGGTGAAGGAGCTGCTTTGAAGATGGTGACCATCACTAGCTATACGAAAATGCAAATCGAAACCAAAATGAGAGAACATTACACACACGATAGAACATTTGTAATAAAACACCGACAGCTAAGAATCCACAAACAATGGGTCATCCACACTCTTCTGGTGTAATGGAACCAGCACAGTTATTCTAGGAAACATTTTGGTCGGGTTATACAAAATCAAATACTACTAGTGCTTACTGTTCAGCAATCACTCCCATGGGTGTTCATCCCAGAAAGTTTATAATCTCATCTCACAAAAACATTATCTGAAGGTTCATTTCAGCTTTACTGCTAATACCAAAAGGCTATTTGGATGGGCAGTTGGACAAGCTGCATAACGATGTACTAGTCAGCAATAAAATACTGACTGAATAGACCTGAAGGGTGTTCTGCTTCATGATAAAGAGAAAGCTTAAAAGAAAATATATTTGGGACTGGAGAGATGGCTCAGCAGTTAAGATATTCTACTTATTATGAAAGATGTCACCACTGGAGAGCCTGGGCAAAAAATAGATGGGATACTGGAAATGTGTGTGTGTGTGTGTGTGTGTGTGTGGTAATTTTCTGTGAGAGTATAATTATTTGAAAATAAAAGTGTTGTTGTTTTTGTTTCTTAGAAGAAGGCAAAATAAGACTTTTTCTGGTCAACCAAACCAGAGCAGACCCATAGTAGGAAGACCTTCCAGTTCCTCGGGCTGAATGAAAGCACTGAACTGTGCAGGAGAGTCAAGAGCACTGGGCACTGTGAGTTCCCACTGAGACATCTGTTAGTTCAATGCACGCTGCTAGTCAGCTCCTCCACAGAAGTTTCCGTGGTAGTGGAATCAAAGACGGGAACAGTCAGTCCCAGGGTCTGGCACACGCCCCACACAATCATCACCAAAGGACTCAGTGAAGAACTCCTGGTGGTCGTACAGAAAAGGACATTGTCACTGGACAGAAAGTCTTCACCGAACTGGGGCTAAAGATGAATGTGGTCAATAGTGGGCGACGATACTCAGGCATAGAACTATGGACGTATAAAGAAGACATGTGAGGGAAGTGCAAAGGGCTCTAGACACCCAAGAGAGAAGAGAGAGAAAGCCCAAGGAAATGACAAGAAGGGTGGGTAGGCAGAGCACAGGGCCTCTGCTGAGCCAGAGGTTCAAACATCACTCTACAAGTGACTGGGAGGGTTTGAGGGGCTCAATCCACTTAGGAGAGTAAGGGGAGAGGTGTTTTAGCTTGCCGGTGTGAGTAATACACACCCAAACCAAGAGAGGGTGATAACGCAACAGTCCAGACAGCCACCATCATAGTTTGAGCCAAAGCAACATCAAAAAGTGCAGAAACAAAAGGGTGTGCTGCTCTGCCGTCACTGTGACAAAGCCTGAGGGATGAGAGGGACTGAGGGATGAGAGGGTCATCCCGGCTGGCAGCTGAAGCAGCTCCCTCAGCACAGGTGGCAGTGAGAGGCTTCTTGCTAACACCATGGCCTCCGACCAGGAAGCAGGGCTGGGTTGTCACCCTCAAAGGCCCACCCTACAGACTCATATCCACCCACATCTGCCAGGCAGGCCCATCAACCAAAGCTTCCGTAACTTCCCCAGACAGTGCCGTTTGCTGGGGATCAGGTGTTCAAATACACATAACTCTGGGGGCCAGTTCAGATTCAAACTGTAATAAATTGCCATCTACAAGCTAGTTAAGGATAAAAGGGAAGACGGAGCTGAGAATCACTCTAACAATTCCACTCAAGATTCTGCTGTCATCTCTCTCAGAAGAATTACAGAGGCAGGAAACATATTTTGATGGAAAACTAAAAATTACACATTGAGAGATAGTGAGTTTCCGGTGCAGGGAATGTCCTGCTGTCTACAAAGCGCAGAGCTGCAGCTGGGAGCAGAAACTGCAAATCAACAGTCATGGCTGTAATCAAAGGTCTAGTCTAGACCAGCACTAGCTGCGATCACCCATGGGGGTGAAGGCAAGAGAAGGAAACAGCAGAGGACCAAATGCGAAGAGAGGAGCTAGACGTCCGTGGTCGGTATACGTCTGTCTTAACTTACTTCAACCATTTCAACTGACTCAGATATAACTAAATATACAACGCCAAAGAATTAAGGCACATTATATCAGATCTACAAATATGCAGTATTTATAGACCTTGTAAAATCCTCTTTATTGCTAAAATTTTTATTAGTAGATAGTATACACAACAATGAGTTTCAGGCTGGCATTTTCATGCACCTCAGACCACTCAGTCATCCTGACACCCAAGTCTTTCCTTCTATACAGACTGAAAGCGGACCACCCTACTGCTTCAGTCTTAGCCTAAGCCTCATGCCTGGTTTTCTGGTCTTTTCTTTTGTTCCCAACAAGTTCATCTCCATCACACAAAAGCCAGAGCAACTCTGTCAGAAAAAAGAACTCTTCCAAGGACCCCTTCCCTCCTTGCCCTCTGGGGTGTGTGTGTGTGTGTGTGTGTGTGTGTGTGTGTGTGTGTGTGTGTGTGTGTGTGCAGATCTATATCACACTTGTCAGAATTGATTCTGTTATTTGNGTGTGTGTGTGCAGATCTTCCCACCCACAGGCAGCAGCCACCTGAGGATTTAGGCTCCAAAGCAATCAATCTCTCCTGGAATGTTCTTCCTCAACCCCCGCCCTGTTGTGTGATATTTTGATCATTATTCTGACAATAAGGCTTGCTTGGAGTCAGAGGGCTGAGCTAGCCACTAGCTGACAAAAACCATTAACTAAGGAGGTTTGGAGGACTGTGGATAGATAGGAGACAGGAAGTAGTAAGGTGGGGCTGAGAGAGGCTCTCAGCCCTTTTNGATGGAGGAACAGAAGAGATAGGAGGTCACTGGTGGCTGTTCCGCTGCTTCTCTGATCTTTCAGGTTCTTACCCCATATCTGACTCCTGATCTTTTATTGATAAAGAATAATTAGATGAACGCTTCATCGTCCTATGTCCTTCACAAGTCTGCTAAAACATTACCTGCTCTGACCCCACTCCAACTAAAGCTGCCACCCCGGGCCTCTTTACCTTCTGTTACCATAACCTGTAGTGTGAATCGCTTCTGCCTGGGTGTCCCACAAGACTTGCGCTCTGCATGCGGGGCAGAGCGGGGCAGGGCAGAGCAGGGCAGGAACCTTCCTACTACTTTGTTCAGTCATATGTCCCCAGTGCCCAAAACAGGCTGTGGCATACAGAAGTTACTCACTAAGCAGCTGCTTAAAAATAAAAGTGGAGAGTGTATCTGGCATTCCATTCTATTTTATAAGAAACCAGAGAAATGCCTTCAGATAGTACAATTGGTCCTCAGCTCTGCAGTTTTGTTTCTGCAGATCCAACAGTGGCAGGTTGGACATATGCAGGGAAAAGCCACACTCTCCTGAACATATACTGCAAAGCAGGCTAAAGTATCACTGAGGTAACCTCTTTATTCTTAACATTCAAAACATCCCAAAGAGCAAGACATCTCACAAATTCATCTACTATGGATGCCACAGCAGGCTAAATCTCTCCACCATAGTAGGGCCTTACTACTGTCCAAGCAAGTCACCTTCTGCAACACACAGTGGTCCCTTTCTTCTGAGCTCAATTTGTGGTAAAGTTTGATATTTACCAATCATGACATCTCCCAACACAACACCCTGGTTAGGGACCATGTGATGGTTTAAGGAAGAATTGTCCCCCATAGATCCTGTATTGGAAAACCTGGTCCCCAGCTGGTGGTACTCTGGAAAGGCTTAGAAGGAGTGGCTTTTCTGGATGAAGTTATCCCTGAGGGGGCAGGCTTTGGGTTGCCCTTCCTGCTTTCAAAGCAGGCACTTGTCAGTTCTGAGATGAACCATAAGTAGCACTACACTTCCTGACAGAACACACTGCCTCCATACTGACTCTCCCAAACCAGAATCTCAGTGCTGCCCACCAATCTGGCTGGACAAAACCAAAAGAAACTAAGTAACCACGTACCTAACAAGCTAAGTCTGGTTGTGCCTACAGCCCAGCACTTCAGAGTAGGGGAGGTAGAGGCAGGCAGACCTCTGTGAATTCCAGGCCAGTCAGGACTGCTAGGTGAGACCCTGTCTCAAAAACTAATTAAATAAAATGTGCACCTACTGATTATTTGGAAAATAGATATTTATTTTTTAAAAAAAGGTCCAGCCTCATGCAACATAAAGAAATGGAAGGGAGAGGCACAGTACAATGCAATGCATAATAATTTTAATTTATTAGAATAGCAAAGATGAAAACATGAAAAATCCCAATGCAGGCCAGAATGCAGGAGCAAGAAGGTACTTGCAGGCTCTAGTGGAAATGTGGACAGCTGAGAAGGGATCACAGCTCAAATTCAGCTCTAGAAGAAAGAAATATGTATTCCCCGATGTAATCTGTGATGACAACTGAACACAGATGCAGCGTCATAAACCTGGGGAAGGTTGCCCAAACAGACATGACCCCAAATGGGCCCCAGCTGCCCTCCTGAAAAATGGGGTGGTGACTGGGCGGTTCTGGTTTTATCTTGTCACACACATTGAACAATGAAAACATACAGATGCTATCCAGAGCTCCCTCCTCCCCCGCCCCCGAGCCCTGGCAATTCACTCCTATTTAGGGAAAAATAAATAATATTTGAGGGTCAGTAAGTGATGCTGCTTGGAATTTTTCACGTTTATCCTACAGGATTATGTTCTGTTTATTTTTTTTCTAAACTCCCTTCTCTCATAGTGCTAATTTCAATAATGATCATTTATATCGGCCCATTTAGTTATCATATTTACTCCTACTAGAGAACATTATAATTCTTCAACAGATTGTCTAGTGTATCCACATGACTTTGAAACCTCACCCTCTTCTGTGGAATATTATCATGACTGGAATGATAGATTATGGTTAAAGTTTAAGAAAAGTTGTTTTAAATCCTGTGACAATTTTAACAAATCCTCAAAATAATTTTCCAAAAGGGACAAAACAAACAAACAAAAAACCCCACCTCATTTAAAAAGTTCACTTTCAACTAGCAGAGTCCGTCATTCACCGACAGATGAAGGTCAATTTTCTCTCATCATTTGCTCCATTGTTTTCTAATCTTTCACAGAGTTACATGAACCATGGATTTGATCTACCCTTCAAGGTCTCGAGTTTGGCTTTCACAAACGACCAGTCTTGACTGTCTTTGGTAAACCAACCGTTCTGTCGGCAGCTCTCAGAAGAAGGCTTACTGCAACAACCGTGAACGACAGGCAGAGAACTCAAGCCCTCCTGCTGCTGCGGACACACAAGTGTGTTACGTGCTTCAGATACGAAGGCCTCCCTCACCCTGGTTCTGGAGAACTCAGAAAATCTGGACACTATGCTTCCTCTCAAAACACCGACTGGTTTGGAGGAAAAGGCAGAGAGAGATATCTTGCCAAAACCATTTCTGAAGCCCCTCTCTTGGTAGGAAAGCCTTTGTCCCACAAATGTTTTAATTCAAGCCTGAATTGGATTGGTGATACAATGACCTTTTATTATTCACAGTTGAGTTTTCCAACAACAAAGGAGCTGAGTTTTTTTTTGCAAACAGGAGGCCTACTGCTGCAGTGCTCATGGGTTTGGAGAGTATTTACACTAACCCTGAAGACAAAAATACAGACAAAACCAAAACAAAACAAACAAAAAACACTGCAAAGCAAGTCTTCAAAGACCAGCAAACACTGTCTGATAACAAAGCATAAATCTAAATATTTTTTCCAGAACCAATGTCAGACTGAAGTCTAAAACTCGGTTTCCAGATCCAGAAAGGGCCCCCAAGAACTTATGACAGACAGAATGGTTTTGAGTATCTCTGACCATCCTGTATGAACCACACAGGCTGACATTAAAATTCTTACAGAAAAACCAAAGAAAATCTATAAAAGAAGAATAAAGAACAGAGAGCATTTCCTGTCACATATTAAGACATTATAAAACACAATAATTAAAAGTGCTGTGTTAGGCAGAACAAGGGAAACAAAGCTGTGAGAACAGAAAAGGCAGAGCCCGGTATGGTGACCCAGGGCCAGCAATCTCAGCTCTTAGGAGGCTGAGGAGGGAAGGTATGGCGACCCAGGCCAGCAATCTCAGCTCTTAGGAGGCTGAGGAGGGAAGGTATGGCGACCCAGGGCCAGCAATCTCAGCTCTTAGGAGGCTGAGGAGGGAAGGTATGGCGACCCAGGGCCAGCAATCTCAGCTCTTAGGAGGCTGAGGAGGGAAGGCTGTGCAGAGTTCAAGGCCAGTCTGGACTAGACAGTAAATTACAGGCCAGCTCCAACTAGAGAGAGAGAGACCCAGTCTCAAAAAAGAGGAGGAGGGGGAGGGGAAGGAAGGAGGGAGGGATGGGGGAGGGAAAGGATAGGTAAGGAGGGGAAGAAAGAAACAAACAAACAACAAATAAACAGTGTGGAAACAAACATGTTCAGTGTTGCCATAACAACTAGATACACATTAGGAGATGGGGGGGTCATTATTGAACACTTTATAACAAAATAAGTCAAATATTTCAATAGTAACCACTAAGAACTAGAAGAAATAATTTTTTTGCATTAATATCTTTATTATGGCATAATGCAGTACTTTATACAGTAACTCATTTGAATGTAAAAACATTTTATGTACAACTGTAGGAGAAATCATACACAGATAGCTTGAACGTAAAAACAGGTTATAATTCAAAAGTCCAGAGTTATTTGAAACTGGAAAATATTTTCTCTGTAGAAAATAGTAAAAATGACAACATTTCCCAATAAGCCCTTTTAAGCTAAATAATAGCTGAATTATACATACAAATATTGATTAGATTCTGGGATACAGAAGAAACCTGTCTTCATCTGTTCAGAGAGCTATGTTTTACTTAGGTTGTGTAAGTGAGATTCCTATTCATCTTCCCCCTCACTGATTGATTTATGGCAGACATTTTTCTATAGGCTAATCCATAATCCAAAAAGATTTTAGCCTCCCCTCCTGAAAGTACAGCCAGCATATCCTTTCATCAGCTTGATAGGGTACAAATTCTTATCCTAATAGTGAAATGTTTCACTAAAGCATGCCCAGTGATTGGGCAAAACCATAACTTATTATAAGCCACAGTCATCCTAGGATCCTCCCTGCTAGGTAGCCTCCCTGGAGCTGTGGGTTGCAGTCTGATTGTCCTTTGCTTTACATCTAGTATCCAGTTATGAGTGAGTACATACCATGTTTGTCCTTCTGAGTCTGGGTTACCTCACTCAGGATGATATTAAGAAATAAAATTTTTAAGCAGTGTTAAAGTAGAAAGGTCTTTTAAATCATTATTGAGGGGGCTGGAGAGATGGCTCAGCAGTTAAGATCACTGACTGCTCTTCCAGATAACCAGAGTTTTACTCCCAGCACCTACACAACCATCTGTAACTCCAGTTCCAGGGGACCTGCATGCACGAGGTGCACATACATACACTCATATACACACACAAACCCTAATGTAATAAATAAATCTAAAACAAAATTTTTTTAAAGAAAGATCTTTAGAACTCTAAAATACTTTAGCTGTGTTTCACCCAAAACTACTAGCTANGAAGAAAAATCACTAAGGTCCCAACATTCCGTTCAATTACTGGTCTCTTGTAACCAGTCTAAACTAATCTAAACTGAGAGAGAAAAAGGCTTATCAAGAAGGAATTACTTTATTACAGTGTTTGCTTGGTATCAGTAATCCTGTGAAATCGAGTATGTATCNTGGAGGATGAAGAGTGAACCAGGTGGAAACTGTGGTATTAAAACATCGGGCAAAAACTCACTGTCTCTTGGAGACCACAGGCAGGACGCAAGAGTGTAAACATCTTCTCAAACTGAGTTAAGCCTTTTCGAGCAGAAGCAGTCTGTCTCTGCGCNGGGTCTGCTTTCTCATTCAAGGCTCCCCAGGTTCCTCCGACAGCGACAGCCGCAGCTCTGATCCTGTGAGGATCCTGTGAGGTTTGGGGGGGCGGGGGGAGACTGAAGACTGGACAGCCTCCAAATCACAAGGCAGCAAGCCACAGCAAAGCAGGAGTGACTTCAACAGACAAGAAAGGCTCTGACAGAGGGCAAGGGAAATCCTACACAGGACATTCGGAAGAGTAATTTAAAGAAAATGCAAAATGCTCTCGGGGGAGAATGGTCATGGTCAAGACCATTATACTGCAAAACTATTTAATGAACCACAAAAATGGTAACAAAACTAAACTCACTTCTGCAGTTTGGATGTGACAATGTTCTCATGCGGTGGTGACACTCTGAAGTGATGGGACCTTCTAGGAGGAAGATGGTACGCAGCTCCAAGGCTACTTACTGATGGCATGTCCTTGAATGGATTATGGGATCTCCATCCCCTCCTGCCCCTCGCCATCCCTCTCTCTGCTTTCTCTCCGTCCCCTCCTGCCCCTCGCCATCCCTCTCTCTGCTTTCTCTCCGTCCCCTCCTGCCCCTCGCCATCCCTCTCTCTGCTTTCTGGCCATGAGTGGCTTTGCTCTACCACACGTGTCTTCTATAAGGCACTGCTTCTTTACCTGCCCGAAACAAGACACAGAGTGGAACTTCTAAAATACTTAGTGAAAACAACCTCTCATTATAAACTGACCACCTCAGATATTTTGTTATAGTGACAAAGACCAACACATCCCTAATTTTGAGTTTTTAATAAAATGAGGTATTACTACACAGCTAATAACAATAANGAAAACCACAAGAATGACTTGAGCTCAGCCTACTCTTTTTCAACTATTCATATGTGAATTACTCTTCATCTTTCAGCTTACCTGTTTCAGAAATAAACAAACACTAGATGGAATTTTCAGCCCAGCTTTGCCATCACTCTCCTCGTGCAGAGAGAACTTCTGTTTCTCGTCATTTATAAATAATAATAATTCNGGGCGAGACAGAAGTCTCAGCAGTGAAGAGCGTTGACTGCTCTTAGAGAAAACCTGTTTGGTTTTTAGTGCCTGTAGCAGAAGGCTCACCACTGTTCTCCAGCTCCAGGGCATCTNACACCCTCTTCTGGCTTCTGTGGACACCTGTGCTCACATGCACATACCCACACAAAGAGACATAAATAACAAAACAAAAANCTTTTCCTCCTCAACTTGACAGAAGACATTTACAAAAAAATGTCACTATAACTAATATCACACTTAATACTGAGAATGAGGACCAAGATAGAAACACCTGTTCCTGCCCCCTCTATGTACAACTGCTATGGGAGTCCCATCCAGGGCAGTAAGGCAAGAAAGAAGGTGAGACTAGTGACAATGAATGTGTGGGTATATGGGCATCAAGTCTGACTGGGAAGACAGTGATGTCACCTTGCCATTCAACTTCATGACTAACANATGGCATCACATCACATGCAGAAAAATCTGAAGGAGCACACAATAAAACCACTCGAATCAGCAGGACGTGGCCTCAGGGCATAAAATTCACAGCGTTGGTGAGAGGAGTTAAAAATGGGTGATGTTGAGGAAGGCAAGAAGATTTTTGTTCAGAAGTGTGCCTGGTGCCACACTGTAGAAAAGGGAGGCAAGCTTAAGAATGGACTAAATCTTCACCATCTGCCTGGGCTAAAGATGGTGAAACCACTGGATTCTCATACACAGATGCCAGCAAGAGCAGAGGCATCACCTGGGAGACGACGCAGGCATGGAGTGAATGTCTGGAGAAACATCCCTGAGCATAAATGACTTCCCCAGGATTAAGAAGGGGAAAAGAACAGACCTGATACCCTTAAAAGGCCACCAATGGGTCACAGCCACCACCTTATTTACAAGACAAATATCCTGTGACTTTTAGTGAGAACTGTAATTTAAGCGCTGCACCAGAACTCTGATCATGAGCAGCTAGCTACCAGAATGTTTTGTTTAGACAGTCCTGATTTAAGTAAGGTTGGCGCAGTAACAATCCCAGTCTGTAGGCACTGCCACTGGTCCCTTTCTAAAGATGGGGTTGGATTTCCTCAGGAATGTTCAACTTTCCACAGAGATGGGAAATGCCAACTTCAAGTCTATGGAATGGTTTTCCACTCAGATTGATATGACTGTTTTACACTTAACATTTACAGGAAATGTTTAAACGTGGCAGGCTCACTGCTGCAGAGCNGAACAGAAGACTCCCCTGAGTCTGCACTTGTGTTCACTGGCCTGGTCCTCGTCAACACAAGGAAGCAACTGTTTCTATTCTTGACGATGCCGATTTAACTAGAATCCNCTATTGTCAAAGAATGCCGCCTTTTACTACTGAACAGCGTTTTTGAGTGGTTTGGGTATAACATCAAGTAAAGAAGATTTAACACTTCTCACACACATGAAAAAGAAAAAAAAAAGCCTCACAAGAATCAAAAGAAAAGTTCAAGGGCGGGGTCATTTGGAAAAAAAGTTGGGTCAGTGGTCAGTGGGGAAGGTACTTGTTGCGTAAGCTAATGACCTGAGTTCCACCATCTGATGGCATGGAAGTTGGAAGGAGAGCACAGGCTCCACAAAGTTTCCCCCGACTTCCAGAGTCATGCTGTGGTGTGCACATACACAACTGTAATAGTAAATAATTTTAAAGTGGCTTTGTTTCCTTTTGTTCTTGTTTTTTATTTTTGAGACAGGGTTTCTNTGTGTAGCCTTGGCTGTCCTAGAACTAGCTCTGTAGACCAGGCTGGCCTTGAACTCAGAGATCGGTCTGCCTCTGCCTCCCAAGTGCTGGGATTAAAGGCATGGTGCCCAGCCTACAGTGATTATTTTTTAAAGTTAGGATGGGTCCTCCTAATTATTTTATTTTACTTTATTTTATGTGTATGGGTACCATGTGCATGCAGTGCCCATGAAGGCCAGAAGAAGGTGCCAGATCCCCTGCCTGACACTGGAGTTAGAGCNGTTTATAAACTGTCATGCTAGTGCTGGGAATTGAACCCAGGTCCTCTGCAAGAGCAGCCAGTGCTCTTAAGTGCTGAGCCATCTCCACTGTCAATGCCCTAATTCTGATACTGCACTAGTCCCAACAAATGTGATACTGAACCAAGAGGACACAGGATTTTTCAGTACCCTCCTTGAACTTACTATGAGCCTGCAATTGTTTCAAAATAAAAAGTTAAAAATAAACTGTAATTAGCTATGCTGGTGATTCAGGCCAGAAATCCCAGCTACTTGAGAGGCAAAGGCAGGATTGTCTCAAGTTCAAGACCAGCCTGGGCAATTCAGTGAGACCTGGTCTCAAAATAAAAAGTTTAAAATAGGAGTTGAGGGGGCAGCGAAATGGCTCAGGTAAAAGTGTTTGGTGCGTAAACCTGACAACCTGAGTTCAATTCCTGGATCCGGATCCCACGGTAAAAGAGGAAAACCCACTCCTGAAAGTTGTCCTCTGACCTCCTCCCCCCAACACACACACAACCAGGCATGCATGCATCCACACTCACATACATACACATCAGACACACAATAATACTAAATGAATTTTATACTTAAAGGCTGGAGGGTGATATAGCTTGGTAATATAGTGCTTTCATGGCATGCACAGGGCCCTATATCCAATGTTCAATACTAGTAAGTAAATAAATATTAATTGCATTTCTGTATAATAACAGCAAACCCCCAAGAAGGAAATGAAATCTGTAGAGGATCCATTTGTGAATTTGAGAGCCTGTCTTACATCTTTTTTGAAACAGCAAATACAATAGTTAGCACCACGACATGCAGCCCCACAGCACTCCAAGCTAGATCGGTCATGTTCCCAAACACACTGGAATCACCCGATTAACACCCAAAACCTCAGACCCATGTAGTTAGGATTTTGGAAATCCCAGAGGTAGACCATTCCTGTAGGAAGCAGTACCTTTCAGATGCATGTCCCAGGACCATCTTAGGGCACTGAGCCTCAGCAGGTGCCAAGAACAGAAGGCGTGCTGGAGAGCTTTACGTCAAGTTGACACAAGCTAAAGTCATCTAAGAGGTGGGGACCTCAATTAAGAAAATGTCTCTAAAAGATTGGTCCATAGGCAAGCCTATAGGCACGTTCTTAATTAGTGATACACAGGGGAGGGCCAAGCCCATTGTGGGCGGTGCCATCTCTGGGCAGGTGGTCCTGGTTCTATAAGAAGGCAGGCTGAGCAGCCATAAGGAGCAAGCCAGTAAGCAGCTCCCCTCCGTGGCCTCTGCATCAGCTCCTGCCTCCAGGTTCCTGCCTTGTTTGAGTTCCTGTCCTGACTTCCTTCAATGATAAACAGGGACATGGACATGTAAGCCCAATAAACCCCTTCCTCCCCATCTTGCCTTTAGGTCATGGTGCTTCATCATGGCAATAGCAACCTAACTAAGGTAGGAGGGGAGGGAGAAGAAATNGAATGCTTTGAATCAATATAATAAATAAAATTATAATAAACTAAATATTAAATTCAATGTCCAAAGACAAGGGGGGGGTCAAATGATAGTTTAATAAAAATCACTGAGGAAATGTTTTTAGAAAAGAAGAGGAAGAAGGAAGGAAAGGAGTTTGGTTGAGATGAAACGATGAACTATGTAGAGTGAGAAAGAAAAGAACTAAGATGCTGGAAAGACAGTCAAATGTCNAGGATAACTGGAAATACATACTTTCAAGATACATATATATAAAATTTCGAAGAAAAAAGTTCAAAACATCAAGATAGTTCAATGATATTCAAGTAAAAGTTTCTGAAAGTGAAAGAACTGAAATGACACATTTTAAAAGTGAAATGGGAGCGCTAAGGACAAAGAACTTTAAAATGTGCCCCGGTGTACATATATACATGCAGGCAAACACTCATATACATAAATAAAACTAAACTTAAAATAATTAATTAATTAATGGCAGGTAAACTTTCTATGCATTAACTANGTAGAATACCATCACGCCGCTANAGAGAGGAAAGGGGAGAGAGGCTCCTGAGTACAGTAAGGTCACTATTACCATGCAAGTAACAGGTCTGAACAAAGGATGCTAGTCCAAACGGACAGGTTCAAATGAGCAGGCCATTAAGGTGCTTCTGAGGTTGCTATTTCAAAGGTAATCATTAGAATAATAAAGTCTTTCCTGACNTCAAAAGAATTTAATCAATGAAACAAATCTAACAATGAATAAGTAAATAAAATGAAGTGAAATACAGACATAATTATAACAGTGACAGAATTGAAAACAAACATAGTTAAATAGCAATTAATGTAAATGATCCTAACTTGCCTATTGAATGTTTCCAAATTGTTTTGGGCAAAGTTTAACTATTTTGACTATATGAGTCATGCTTAAAATGCAGAATAATTAGTGCATTTATACGAAGTTCAAATGCATNCTCAAAAGGTTAAAGAGTAGACAACAATTTATTAGGCAAATGGAAATATTATGTTTTACTAATATCAGTTAAAATAAAATTCAAGAAAAAACTACTGACACAGACAATGACTACTTACAGACTAAAAGCTATACTTCCAACAAAGGAAGAGCTAATGACNCCTATGAACCAAATAACACATAAGAAACAGAAAAACTGGAGAAACACCATCAAGGGCTCATACCAGGAACGTACAATGTTTCACCATTGGCAACTATGGCAACATAATTCCCCAAACTAGTAAACAGCAAGAGAAGAATTATATTGTTACCTCCAGAAAGGGTGAAGAAACTTTTGATAGAATTCAACACTCACTCAAAATCACCAA
>LZPO01017325.1:115834-129181 GCA_001675575.1 Neotoma lepida
GGGAGGGACCAGGGCAGGTCCGCAGCCCGAGCGCGGCGCCCCCGGAATCCCGCTCCACGTCCCCCGGAGGTCGGCCAGGAGCCTGGGAAGGACCACAGCCGCACTCACCGTGCCGCGATCCCGGCTCCATCGTCCCGCCGCCCGCACCGCAGCGCGCAGCGGCGACAGACACCGCCCCCGGCCCGGCACCGCGCGGCCACGCCCCCTCCGCGGCCAGGGGGCTGGATTGGCGAGCACTGCGGCCAATGGTGAGCGGTCAGGAGCGGGCAGCGTAGGCGCTGCGGGGGCGGAGCGTTGCGGAGGAGGCGGNGCCTCCTCAGGCCTCCTCCTCCTCCAAGGTGGGGAACTAGGGGACCCGGTTATCCACTCTGCTTGCAGACCCCNTGAGTCACCACCTGTAGCCCAGCCTTCACCTGGGTCTTGAGGGCTTCTGACACAGGCTGTCTACATACCTGTAGGTTCTCAGACACCGTGCAGGGCTGAGATTCACCCAAGCCTGAGAGGATTATAGCCCTGTCATCAGTTGGCATTAAGCCCTGCTCAGATCGGTTCAGAACCCTCCCATCTTGTCCATCTACAGATTCCTCTTCCCTCTGTCTTCACCCATTTCCAAATCCTATTCTCCTACCTATGAGGAAAGCCACTCTGCCTATTAAACAGCATAGTCTTGAACTATCAACTTATCCCGGTCTCAGGTGGTGCCGGATAACTGAAGCGAAATAAACAAGACAGGGAGGAAAGGAAATAAAAAAGAAGAGCGTANGTTCTCCTAGGTTCCAAAGGAAATGAGTTTTACAAACAGAAATGCTACACATGCCTTTTGTTTTTNTTTACAAATCAGATCACAAAATGGAAACAGTCATATATATATATATCAAATCCCAACAAAGAGCTCAAGGAAAACTGATTCAGGTGTCTTGAAGGCATGTGATAAACTAGCCACTAGCAAATGCCTAACTGTTGATAGAGATTTTAGCAGAGTTCACAGCACCCGAAAGACAGCCAAAAAACCATGCACCATTTATAAAATCTACGCTGCTTTCAAAGGACTTTAACAGCTCTATCCTCAGTTTCCAACCATAGCAATGTGGANTANACAGGTAAACCAGATTTCAGTTCCTCATATTCTAAACATTGATACCGGGATGATAAATTTATGCCCAGCCCAAAGATGAATTGACATTCAAATTAAAATTGTCTTTCTTCCATTTCATCTGCTCTTACCCAGGGGAATGGCTGCCATGTGTATATTCAGGTCATTGATCAAGAATGATCAAGACCCAGAATGTCTTGTTTTGCTAGTTACATTTCCCCCAGTCCTCCGTCTTCAGTAACACTTGCCTTACCTGAGCTGCCTCTAGACTTCCTTTGAACATACTGTGATCCCTAGCTGCCCGGTTCTGAAGTGTTGATATTTGCTGCATACAGGCCACTGCNCTTAAACTAGATCTCAGTTCCCTGAGGAGGACCTCACTTTATTCTCTGCTCCCATTCATGTGATATGTAGTACATGTAACTTACTGTTAGCATCGTGTCCCCAACATATTGACATTATCTCAAATGCCCTGCATCTCTAAACAAGAAGTCTGGAGCGAGCACCAGGGCTCCTGCAACAACATCTCTATGGTGTCACGTGTCTTGGGTNTTTTAGAGTCACCAGTAACATGTCCCTCGTCATGTGATGCTTGCTGTCATCTTTACAAGATGAGTCCTCTAGACATTGCATCACATTCAGGAAAACGGTAGATGGACAGACAGAGGACAAAAGATCAGTGATTTCCATGCCAGTGGGGTTCTACCCCTTTCAACAATCTTTCCGGAAGCCCCAGTGAGCTTCTTCTTAGTCGGACCCGAATCACGTGGCTACAGAGGAGTCAAAAGTGTTACATACTTTAAGACAGAAAGACATCCAGTTTCTGCTAGTAAGAGAGAAGAAGTATGCAGGACCTATGAATGCCCAGTATCTGCCTAAGTTGCTAAATAAGTAAATTCATGACTGAGTCTCCCATTTGCCTTATTTATGAGAAGACCCACGTTATAAAAAACAATGTACAGGGTTTAAAAATGAGCAATATATCTGGTCAGACCCTTTGTCAAAATGGGCATGGGAAAATACAGGGATCGAATAGGCATATGCTCCACCAAATATACCATTAGGGAGTTATAAATTAAAACACAAATTAAATAGCACAGCAGACATACTGGATTGACTGAAATCCAAAAATGCAACAATGCCAAATGTTGGCAAGGATGCAGAGCCACAGGACTGCTCATTCACTGCTGCTGGGAATGCAAAATGGCACAGGCACTCTGGAGGACAAATTGGCAGTTTCATACAAAGCAAAGACTAATTTTTCCATAGGATNCAGCAAACACATTTTTAGAAATTTATCCAATGGAATTAAAATTTATCTAAGTGCATACAAAACTCACACCTCAGNCTGGAGAGACGGCTCGGTGGTTAAGGGAACTTGCTGCTGTTGCAGAGGACAGGGGTTTAGTTCCCAGCACCCATAGAGCAGCTCACAACATCTGTAACTCCAGTTCCAGGGAATCAGACGCCCTGTCCTGGCTGCTATAGGAACTGCATGCACATGGTACACATATATACACTCAGTCATACACACATACATATAAAATAAAAATAAATATTTTTTACAATCTTAAAATATATGCTTAAATGTTTAACCATAATCACTAAACACTGAAAGAAATGAAAATGTCCTCNTTGGTAAGTAGATAGTCAGTGGTGTATCCATATAATGGAATATTATTCCACAAGGAGAAAAATTGAGCAATGGAGCCACAAAAGAATGATGAAACCACTCACAGCTAAATAAGAGAAGCCAGTGGGAAAAACTGTGTTGATATTTTATCTGTGTTCCCTAATAAAATTTATCTGAAGATCAGAGGAAAAATGGGGCTGCCAGCCGCTAGTAGTAAAACAATAGTCTTGCAAATTAGCACACGCCCTTAATCCATTTGGTTCTCTGTGACTCCCTGGTGGTGGCACACACCTTTAATCCCAGCATCAGCCTTAGAGTTCTGAAGGTCCATGCAGACAAGACAGGAAGTGATGTAGCTTGGTGAGGATAGGAAATGAGTTAGCAGATGAACAGGCATAAAAAGCCAGGTTAGACAGGAAGTCGCTCTCTTCTCTTTGCTTCGCTCCTTGGAAGTAGAGGCAGCGTTGGTGAGGTGAGGCTAGTGGTGGCTTGCTCCTAATTCCTCTGATCTCTGTCAGATTTTCACCCTTATTTCTTGTTCTGTGTGTTTATTAATAAGACTGGTTAGAAGTTCTTCTTACAACTATGTGTTACATGATCTAAAAATGTGAGATTGTGAAAAAGTAAAAACTATGGAGAGCATAAATCAGTGGTTGCTAGGGGCCAGGGGAAGTAGGAAAGCAAAGACTAAGCAGACCNTGAGAACAATGCAGCCACACTGGAGGTGACACTAAGTGGCTACATGTACGTCACACATTTGTCCAGACCCACAGAATNAAAAGTTCTAATGTAAACTGTGGGCTCTCTTTAATAAAAATGCATCCCTGTGGGCCTGCCAATTGTAACAAGTGGGCCACACTAATATATTTATAACCAAAACCCAGGAGTTTGGGAGGAGAGGGTGAGTGCCTGAAAATGTGTGTGCTTACATACTCAATTATTTTGTAAATGTAGATGTCCTTCTAAAAATGAGTTAATCGTTGACATCTCTCTACCCCTTGCNCTGTCTCTATTTACCCCCCCTTCTCTCTACCCCCTCTCTTCCTCTAGCCACATAAGTTATTTAACTAAACCACTTGGAGGCAAATTCCAAACACCAATACATTTGACCCTAAATGTGTCGGCTTTCTGTCAGAGTGAAAAAAAAAATTGCCTGAGAAAATTAACTGTAAAAGTGGGAAGTTGTATTTTGACTATGGTTTCAGAAGTCGAGGTCCGTGTTTGCTTAGCTCTGCTGCTTTGGGCTCCTAGTGAGACAGGACATCACAATAGGAACCCCGTGGTGACTGCTTACTTCATAATGGTTAAAAACAAAACAAAACAAAACAAAACAAAACAGGAAGAAGTGGAGACCCCACTATCCCTTTCTGCTTCAAAGGTAATTCCCCAGTGACCCACCTCCTCACACGAGCTCTCAACTCTTAAAGGGCCCACAGCCTCCCAACAGCACCTTCACACGTGGGCTTTTGGGAGACATTTAAAATTCAAACCATATCACTAAACACTTCAACAAGCATCTCAAATGTGAAACTTCCTTCGCTTCCTAAGCATATAAGAAAGGCATATAGTGGCATCCTAGAGTCCAGGCACTCAGACTTCATTGTGTCTCCTTTTTTATTTTTGCTATAAATATTCAGCCAGCTGATATGAGCCAGCATCATACTAAGGTGGCAAAATTAAATTTGGGACAAGGCTAGAGGGGATCAGCCATCATGGTGATGTGAGTGACTGTTAATGTTCCATGGAATCCTGTGTAAGCAGCTCAAGGTGTAGCCAGACTTGAGACCACCCCGTTCCATGTACAGGATGCAACTGTCCAGCGTAATTATGTAACTGGGTGGCTTTCAATCATAATCCTAGCAAGAGCATCACGGTGACATTTCTAAAACCTCTTGAAACACGTCATCTTTGTTCCTTGGCTGATCACACTCTTGGGTGGGTTTCCAAAGTTAAAAGAAGTAAAGCTCTAGAATTCCATCTGTGCTTGGAATGATAGTGGTGGCCTGGGTCTTTTCTGAGACTNTTTGTAATTTAGATATTTGCTCAGTAATTGGTTTAGGTTCTCTTTTGTCATTGCTAACCTGTTAGTAGAGAAACAATTGTCATTCTCCCACACCTAATAGCATGTCATCTTACATAAAAGTACACACTGTTTTGCATCAGACGCAGAATTCAGTCTCACTCTGTGAAGCTGAAGAACAAAGAGGTGCCACTAATTAACAGAATATAATTAAAATATGTAAGAAATCAAATTATAAAGACATAATAATTGTCATTGCTCTGACATGTTCATTTGTATTTGTTCTCAGAATGAAGCGAAATAATGACTACAGATACTTTGCTTCTCAGGAATTAGTTTAGATCCATGCATTAAATTTTTAGTTACCTACTTCACTAATTCTAGTTTCCTTTAAAAAAAGCAGTATTGGGACTTGAGTGGCAGAGGCAGGTAGATCGCTGTGAGTTCAAGGCAGCCTGTCCTACATAGTGTCCTGCATAGCCCAGGCCAGCCAAGGGCTACATAGTGAAACCCTATCTCAAAAATTAATAGTACTGGAAGGTTGAGTGATGGCCCATCAATTGAGAACACTTGCTGGTCTTGTAGAGGACCCAGATTTAATTCCCAGCACCAACGTGGCAGGTCACAACCCCTGTAACTCCAGTTCCAGGACATATGGTGCCCTCTTCTGGTTTCTGTATGCACATATATGCAGACATTCATATGCACAAGTAAAAATAAATCATTTTTAAAATTTAGAAATTAGTATTTATTCTTATCTTGACCCAAGAGTCATGTAAACATATCCTATATGCATACATTTCATAGGGATAAAATCTGCAGTTATGTAAATATCCACATCTTAAATGGAAATCTTCACTTAATTACCTCACCACAGCAGGGCAATATATTGGTGATAACCTTATCATGAGGAAAGCAATGTTAGAGANGAAAATAGCAAACATCCTGAACTCACTGTGTGCAGATATGTGTTCCCATGTCCATTCTGCAGTGAAAATACAAAGAAGTGTTATTTTTCCCAATGCTACTCAGGATATTTTACAGGTAAGCTATTTTTTCCAACAACCTGGGACAGTCACTGTGGTGGTTTGAATAAGAAATGTCCCCCNTAGGCTTAGATATCTAAACTAGTTCCTCACTTGGTGGTGCTGTTTGGGGAGGTTCTGGAACCTTTAGAAGGTGGAGCCATGCTGACGAAAGTATGTCACTGANNGTGGATATGGGCGTGGATAGCTTCACCCTGCTTCCAGTTTGTGTCTCTCTCTGCCTCTGGCCTATGGAAGAGGATGTGATTGCCCAGCTTCCTGCTGCGGTGCCTGCCCTGCGGTGATGGACTCTCCCTCCAGAACTTAAGTCTCTTAAGTCGTGGTGTTTTATCACAGCAAGAAAAGGTAACTAATACAGCTACAAATGTTGCTATTCTTGCTAGGGGAAGTAGCATGGCTACAGGAACAGAACACTTGACAAATAGCTGGCCAGTGATTCTCTCAAAGCAGCCCCAGTTCCCACTCCCACTACCCAAGGTCAACATCGCTGCTTCCTCTGCTTCATTTCTCCTTCTTTTCCTCTCCTTCAGTCTGTCTCACACTGGATGCTGGGTGTTTTTAAAATATAGCCCCAATCACGTCTATCTCCTGTTCAGAAGCCCTCGGAGGAGGTTCCCACTCTCTACGAGACAAATCAAGCTGTCCTCACACACTCTCAGCATTTTCTGTCTGCCCGTCTTCACCTGGGAGGCGCAACCATCTTCATGCGGCTCAAAAATCACTTTTCTTTGAAGCTCTCCTGGGTAGTTGACCCTGACTACCTCTGTCATTCCTCTGGGCTTTCTATGGCATTAGGGCCTTCTGTTTTTAAACATTGTTCCCTATAACATTGGACATTCCTCCTTGGAGGAGGTTATTTCTAATTCATCTTGAATCCTCAGCTGCAATCATATGCTAAGCAGCTAGCTTGTGGTTGTTCAATGAATATTCATGATATCTTAACATTAACTGATGTCCAAGCAATCTAAACAGTACTTAGACAGTAGGTCCATAAAGGAGCATGGAACTGGGGTCTGGGGAGATGGCTCAGCNAGCAGAGTGCCGAATGTGCAAGCATGAGGACCTGAAGCTGATACCCAGCATCTAGGTGGATAAAAATAGCCAGGTGTGACGTCACATGTTTGTAATCCCAAAACTGGGGAGTCAGAGGCGGGTGGATCATTGGGACTCACTGACCTGCTAGCCTGGACTAATTGGTAAGCACAGGTCCCAGTGAGAAACTGTTTCATAAAACAATAAAAAGTGAGTGGGTCCTGGAGAATAATACCCAAGGTTGACCTCTATATGCAAACATGGGCGTGTGTGCAGGTGCACGTGCATGCGAGCACACACACACACAGAGAGAAAGAGAGAGAGAGAGACATACAGAGAAAGAGACAGAGAGAGATACACACACACAGACAGAGACAGAGAGAGACACACACACACAGAGAGAGACAGAGAGAGACACACACACAGACACACGCACACATACACACACACACATACATAAAAAAACAATGAAATTATGTCACCTGTAGGGAAATGGATAGAGTTGGAGATCATCAGGCTATTGAAGTGAGCCAGACACAGATAGATAAATATCATGTTTACTTTCATATGCAAAATACAGATTTTAAAATATGAAAGGACACATATGTATTATATATGACATGAACACATAATTCAGACTATTTGAGGGAAGAAAGAGGACTAAATGATAAGAGAACACAATGAGGAGANGAAAGACATATCTCATGTGTCTTCTCATACATGGAATATATATGTATCTATGGGGAAAGGGTCATGGGAAGGGGAGAGGGGAATTTGAAAGGGTAGTGGGGTAGTATGATCAAAGTGCAATGATATCCATGTGTGACAATGAAACNCAGTATTTTTTATGCCAACTAAAAACAATAATAATAACAAAGCCAGCTGTGATGGCACACGCCTTTAATCCCAGCACTTGCAAGGAGACAGGCGGATCTCTGTGTTCAAGGCCAACCCAGTCTACAAAGCAAGTTCCAGGACAGCTAGGGCTGTTACAGAGATAAACCCTGTCTCAAAAGACCAAAATAGTAACAACAAGAGACAGAGAACTCCACGGCAGCAGGCTTGAAAACACCCAAGGCAAACATGTGGAGAATAGGCGTCCACACTCCAGGGTGGGGCTGGAGAGATGGCTCAGTGGTTAAGAGCACTTGTTGCTCTTCCAGAAGACCTGGGTTCAATTCCCAGCAATCATGGTGGTTCACAACTGTTTGTAACTCCAGTTCCAGGGGATCTGGTGCTCTCATCTGGTCTGTCTTGGCACTGCATGTGCTTGGTGCATAGATATACACACAAGCAAAACACCCATACAAATACAATTAAAAAATAAATAAATTTCAAAAAAAATTTCCAGGAGGATGCTGGTGGCTGGCAGAGTGTGATGCTCCGTGTAGTCTGGACAATGCATGTTACCTGTTCCCACACTGCTCAGCCCTGTCTGCCATGACACAGCTAGCTTCCCCTTACCCCCCTGAGGTAGATGAACAGCGCTGGACTTGCTGGGGGAAGAGACATGGGAAGCATCAGGACCTGCAGTTGCCTGGTTGCTAAGATAGTACGTACACCAAGGTAAGTGCAGGACACACTCAGTCGTGCCTCCTTGTTCATTTCCTCTGGATTCTAGAATCTCAGAGGATTGGATGCAAAGGACATGACCTCTTGAATCAAGCCCACATGGATTAAATTCGAAATCCATAGTTTACTTGGGAAAGTGACTTAGTGTCTCTAAGACCCTACTTCTCTCATATAGGTAAGTATGTAAGTAGCTACGCAGAGGTCGGTAAGAACACTTGCTGCTCTGGCAGAGGCCCCAGTTTTGTTCCCAGAACCCACATGATGGCTCACACCTGCCTGTAACCCACATATAATGGCTCACACCTCCAGTTCCAGGAGATCCATTGTCTTCTTCTGGCCTCTGGGGGGCGCCTACATGCATGTGGTGCCTTTTCATACATTCAGGCTCATATACGTAAAATAAAATGATAGAAGAATTATGTTTAAGAAGGAGCTATGCAATGACCAGTAGACATTAATGATATCTTTCTCACCATCCCTTCCTCTTTATGTTTTGTGACTAGTGAGATCATTTCCTTTCATCATTGATGTAGTTTGAATCTGCAATGNTCCCCCTAAAAATCCAGTGTTAAAGGCTGAGACCCCAGGATGACAATTGGAAGATTTTTATGAGGTGATGCCTAATGAGAGGCTTTTTGTTATTGGGGAACCCTGGGTCCCCTCCTTGCTCTCTTTAACTCTCACCATTATGCTCTGCCTAACCACAAGCTCAAAGCAACAAGGCCCACCCATCATGGACTTAAACGTTCAGTACTGAAAGTCCAATTAACCTTTTCTCTTTACAAATTAATCATCTCAGGTACTTATGATGATAATGTTGGAAAGCTGACCAACAAAACCTCCTGGAGGAAATGANTTTGCAGTCAGTGTTTTACAGGGCAAACAGAAGAGTGGCCTGCTGGTGACTAAATCTAAGCCTGTGTAAAGCAAAATAAGGCTCACTGTACATANNTTAAACAAATAGAAAANAGGTCACGTGGTATGCCTATAGTTTCCAATAAAGAATTCTATTTTTAAAATACACCCTGCAGCCTGATGTAGCTGAGGACAATGGTCCTCTGATGGCCCCAAATTTGGCTGTTAAACTATAGCATCTTCATTTTATTGGTTGGGTTATTACTATACCCAGTTTGCTTCTAAAATAAATATTGCACACTCTCTTCCAACGCATCCTGTGCAAAATTACCTGTGGCAGCCACTGAGGATTGGCTGTGTGCTGTGTGCTGTGGTGGGATAGAGTGATATAAGCCACCAGGCCTTTGGCGGAAATAAAACAAAGCCCAGATGGTTGAGACTTGAATGACTTGCCTTCATTATTGGAGTCCCCTTGACACCAAGGCCCGGGGAAAGGGTTTGCTATTTAACTATCTATGCCCATATACACATGAGTTATCCTGTAACAACTCTGCTTATAAAACAAATATTTCTCACAGATTTAGATGTTTGTTAAATTTTATTTTTCCTTAGAGAAACCCTGGAAAAGAAGATATCTCACTAGCCAATCAGGCACCTAATATATATGGAAATTAAATGACATGCCTGCCGCCACAGGTCCCAGTTTCCTGACTGNCTAGGTTTCTGGCCTGAATCAATCTGTTGGCAAGGACCATGTTTTTAGTCAGTTTCGTGGTCCCTGTGTCAGGTCCACTAGCCCTCCCTACCAATATGAGACCATCAAGTTCTTGGTTACTACGAAACACTAGCTGTATTCAATAAGCATGTGTAGAGAGGCACTGCAAGGCACTCTAGAATGTTGTGCCNAGGGCACCATTGCTTTCTGTTGTCATTAGGACCCCTGCATCATAGAAGGGCAACCTTAAACTTGTAATACAGCGATTATAAGCCAGAGGGGGCAGGGATAGGGCGAAGGGCAGCGGGGTGCAGACACAGCACCACACCACCCTTTGCTGCCAGTGCAGCACTCCTGCCCCTGACCATCACAGATCTTCTCGGCTGGCACAAGAGCTTAGGGCGCTTCATCTCTTACTCAAACCTCTAGGAAAACGCCCGCCCACCATTCACACTGCTTAGCATGTACGGGGTGAGAGGTACGCACAGCTCCAAAGAACTGAAACCAGATAGGGAACCTAGACACAGCGTGTATTGGACAGTGTGGTGGGAGCCTCCAGGCCAGAGTCTGGCTTTCCCTCTGACCACTAAGAAGCCATGCACATCAGCTCCTCGGGTCAAGAGTGGTCCTGCAGTCTCCATGGTAGCAGGCTTTACCAGAGAGACCTAGGATACTCTGGTTCTCAGAGCCNTGTAACAGATGCCACAGTGCTGGATGCGTCACTTTCATTCTTTGCTAGATGGTGAGAAAACATCTTGTGTTGTGACATTGCTTAGACAAATTCAAGCTAATTAGCTTCAGTGCTATTCTTAGTTATATTTTGATGTTTTTGATGAGCCTGGCCTATAATACCAGATAACACAAGGACGCCTACACGTGGCTCCTGTTCACTGTGACAGGTGTGGTTCTGATGGAAAGCTATCTACTGGTTTATCAACATCATTCTAACATCTTTCCCAGTTCTCGACGTAAACTTGATTTGAAACAAGGTCTCAGTATGTAGCCCTGGTTGGTCCAGAACTCTCTGCATGGTGAGATCTTGTTACAAATCAGTTTTATATTGAGAATTAGGAAAGATGAAAGAGTGTTCTTGATATGTAGACTGGTATAGTTTTCGTTCAGTCAGCCTTGAGCCCACTGTGTAGACCAGGCTAGCCTTGAACATAGAGATCCACCTGCTTCTAGCTTCCAAGTGCTGGGATTTAAAGGTGTGCACCACCACACCCTGACGAGACTAGCAAAATATTTCCTAGTTGTCCTCATTCCCAAGTCCAGCTTTGGATCCTTACAAATTCTTCCCAGTCCTCTCCAGTCATGTTACTGGAAGAGGACAATTATACACAGACATGCTCAGATGCAAAAGAGCTTCCACCCATCTGTCCATCATCTGTCTGTCCATCCATCTATCATCTATCTGTCTACCAAGATACAAAATCACAGTTTTTAACACTTTTTTTTTTGAAGAAACATCTCTGTGTTGATAACAGCTGCTGAGATCTCAGTGATCAATCCTTGTTGGGCTAAATATAGCTCCAGCTAATGATCTATTGACAACCGCAGAGAAGCCATGCTGAAAGCAGTTTCCCACTCAATTACTTGTGGAAGCCGGAAGAGGGTCAAGGAGAGCCCGGCTAGGGAAACTGTCACTGCCCCTCCCCATCTTTCTGAAATTGTTTTTCTGAGATTTTTGAAAGACAGCCCTGATGTCTCTAATTCTCGTGTCTCCGGCATGTCAAAGAGACCGCAGCTGTGACATTTTGCTGCACATTGTCCCATTTTTCCAGTCTGTCCACTCTTCATCCCCCTAGAATTCAGGGTTGGAATTTCATGGAACATTACCGTTTTGCTCCCTAACTCATTCCTACATTCAACCCAGCAAGAGTTTTCCTCATAAGAAGTAATTTTCCCTTTGAAAATTATCCCGGGGGCTGGAGAGATGGCTCAGCGGTTAAGAGCACTGACTGATCTTCCAGAGGACACAAGTTCAATTCCCAGCACCCACAGGCAGCTCACAACTGTCTGTAACTCCAGTTCCAGGGAATCTGACACCTTCACACCAATGCACATAAAATAAAGTTAAAAAAAAAAGAAAATTATCCCTGTTTCATTTTAGCAATTATCATGAAGACTTAAAGTCTTTTATAATCAACAAATCATACCTTTTTCACTCCTCAAAACTTTGCCCACTTAAACCCTCAAAAATTCCAGTTTTCAAACTTAGCAGCTAGCCCTAGATCTGTACTTGACTCACCCCAACATGTGCATGCAAACTCCAAGGGTCAAGCAGACCAGAAATAATGCTTCAGGATAAACAAAAGGCCCTGGGGTCAGAATCTGGGAAGCTACACCCCCATATCCCCCACATCACCCTCAAATCATAGTGCTTTGACATGCATTAAAGAGAAGGTGCCATCTTTCCACAGAAAACATCACCAGGACACAATGTCCCCAAACCCTATCCTGGCAGCCATATTTTAATATTCTCTTACGCTTGCCCATGTGCCTCCATTTGCTCCATTAGCACTGTAGGCCCCTTGTGTGCAGACACGATTTCTGCACGCTCTGAGGGATGCCTTTTAAGAAAATCTCAAAATCAATCAAACATTTATTCTAACCCAGGCAATCACACTTTCTGGCAAATTTAGAGTAGGCTTCATACAAGAGGTCATGCAGAATACTGTTAGATACAGATAAAATATTAAGTGTGTGATGCTGAGCCCTCATTTTCAGATAATGTCTCTTGTGTGAATAGGTGCTTGGTACTCTAATCAGTACNGGGCAACAGATACAGCACAGCAGTTAAGAGTCTGTGGCTCCCTGACGAATGGAAGACAACATCTGAACAGGAAGTGTGGTCTAGATGGAGACTAATAAATGGTATACATTTTATTTGCCAAGACATGTAGGAGGTAAATAGAAAAGAACACGCTAGCAAATTTAGCATTTTGCATCTCTAAATATAAAGCTGCTGACTGCAGGCCAAGAGCACAGCTTTGCATGGCTCCCCAAACTAAAACTGGCCAAGATGAGTTGCACAGTTATTAGCACCAAGTCCCCATCAGACATCCGTGAGTTTGTGGCCAGAGAGAGTTCAACTCAGATGGCAGGTTAATAAGGTGAGCCAGCTGGTACTGCCTGTCATCTGCAGCCTTCCCACAGAACAAAGATCAGTGTGAAGTGCAAGGTTAATCTCCCTGTAGTGTGAGGCAGGGAGGTGAACTATTCCATCAAGGCAGTCAGTGAGGTTCACACGCTGCAGGTTCCCCAGGTGAAAACTTGCATTGACACTTCTTTCTTTCTTTCTTTCTTCCTTTCTTTCTTTCTTTCTTTCTTTCTTTCTTTCTTTCTTTCTTTCTTTCTTTCTTTCTTTCTTTCTTTCTT
>LZPO01017325.1:138997-165021 GCA_001675575.1 Neotoma lepida
AAAAATCCACCACAGGTATGTGTTGTGGGATATTTGTACACTGTGTGAAGATATATTGCTGTGATTGGTTTAATAAAGAGTTGAACATCCAATAGCTAGGCAGGAGGTATAGGCATAGGCAGGACTTCCTGGCAGAGAGAGAAAGAAAGAGGAGGAGGAATCTAGATGCTCAGGAGAAGTGAGACTCATGGAGGAAGCAGGATGGGCAGTACGGAGCTAAGGTAAAAAGCCATGAGGCAAAATGTAGATTAATATAAATGGTTTAATTAAGTTATAAGAGCTAGTGGGACAAGCCTAAGCTAAGGCCAAGCTTTCATAATTAATAAGAAGTCTCCATGTCATTATTTGGGAGCTGGCTGGTGGGACAGAGAAAGACTTGTTACAGTTGTGTCCCTCCAAGGGGTTTTAATTAATTCCAGAAGTAGTCAAGTTGGCAACCAAGAACAGCTACACAGCCCACCAGGGATGGACACATCAGAATTTTCCTTAAAATATTAACTAACATAGAAAGAGGAAATCTTCTAGGAGGGAGATAAAATAGACATCATAAACCCTACCCAATCATGCTGGAATGCACAAAATGTTAAAATGCAGAGGATTTGGGGTTAGTTTTGATATTTGAACTATAAAGGGTGAAGAAAGCTTGCTGAGCAGCAGGCAGGCAAGCAAGGATGCATGTGCTTGTCCCCCTGCTGTGGACTGTGGCTGTGATGCTTTCATCNCCCCGGATAATGAACTGTCACCTAAAACTGTAAGCCAAGGAAACCTTTCTTTTTGTCAGGGTATTTTAGCACATCAACAAAAATTATACTAGAACACAAAGCCACCATACATTAACAGAGGGAAGAATTCATCAAGAAGATATAATAATTGTACATTGGGGCTTCAAGTTTCATAAAAACAAACACTAATGGACATGCACAATAATGATAGGTGATTTCCATACCCCGATCTCATCTCCAGATAGGTCTTTCAAACTAAACATTAGCAAAGAAAACACAGAGGTGAACAGAGTATCCAACAAACACAGAATACACCTTCTCAGCAACCCAAGGAACCTTCTCTAAAATAGATTACACTATAGGCCACAAATGAGGTCTTACCAAATGCAAAAGAATCAAAGCAATTTCATATAGCTTATCAGACCTTAGTGAAATGAAACTAGAAATAATAGAATAAACTACAAAAAATACAGAGAAGCTTGCTTGGAGACTGAACAACACACTCATGACTGACCAGTAGATAGTCATTGAGGAAATAAGGGAGGACATTTAAATGTTCCTAAAATCAAATAAAAATAAAACTATAATTTAACAGAACCTTTAGGATAGAATTAAAGCAGTTATAAGCAAACCAGTTTATAAATTTGAGTACTTGCTTTAAAAAATACTGGAACTAACAGATAAACAGCCTAATGATGTACCTCGTGTCCGAGCAAAACAAGAATAATCCAAACCCTAGACAGCAGATGCAAGAAATATTAATGATCATGATAGAATTTAATGAAATTGAGACTAAAGCAAAAATACATAGAATAAATCAAATAATTAGACATGAAAAAAAATAATCAAGCTTGACAAACATGTCTCTAACTAGCTAAAAGAAAAAGAAACAAGACCTAAATTAATAAAATTAAAGATGAAAATGAAGGTTTATTACAGGTTCTGTTGAAACCCAGTCATTGGGGAGTACATTGGGGAGTTTTTAAACATACTTTAAAAAACTAGAAGACTCTGGGAAAACTGTCTGAATTCATGGACATACATGATCTATTAAAAGTAAACAAAGAGATTATAAACAACATAAAAAAGGATTTAACACTGTTCCTTAAAATGTCCCATAAAATTGAAAGGCACTCCGAGCTCACTTCATGAATGTAGCATTATTCTGATATGGATAGAGACACGACTAAAAAGGAAAACTATAGATCAAATTTCCTGGTGAACATAGAATAAAAACTTCCCAGTAAAACACAGATAAATAACACGTTAAGAAAATCATAGAGGCTGGGCGGTGGTGGCGCACGCCTTTAATCCCAACACTCAGGAGGCAGAGGCAGGTGGATCTCTGTGAGTTTGAGGCCATCCTAGTCTACAAAACGAGTTGCAAGTCAGCCAGCGCTGCACAGAGAAACCCATCTTGAAAAACAAAACAAAACAAAACAAAAATACGAGAGAAAGAAAGTCATATAGCATAACCAATTTTAGTTTCATTTCAAGGATGCAGATTTGGTTCAATATATGCAAATTAAGGACAATACAACACATGAGTAGAAATCGCGCAATCATATCAATCATGTAGAAAAAAGACTTTGACATAACTCTGCATCCCTTCATGATAAAAAAGATCCAAGGGAATTGGGAAGGAACATAGCTCAACATAATAAAAGCTGCATAGGTCAACGTTATAGTCAACATGGCGCTGAACAGGGAAAACTAAACACGCGGCCTCTGAAAGAGAGAAGGATGAGCCATTTCTCCACTCTTACTCAAGATAGTACTTGAAGTCAGCTAGAGGATTAAGACAAGAGAAAGAAAGAAAAGGGATGCAAACAGAACAAGGAAGAAGTCAAACTTGCCCTTTTGCAGACAACGTGACTCTGTACTTGACAGACTTCAAATACTCTCAAGATGCCATCAGAACACCCATAGACCTAATAAGCACATTCAGCAAATTATCAATTCCAAGTATGCAAAAACAAATAATACATTTTCTGAAAAAGAAACCAGGGGGAAACTCCACTCACAACAGCTCAAGAACACAACACAACACACACACAACAAAACCCACCTAGGAATAAATAACCAACGATGTTAAAGATCTTTAAAAAAAAATTTAACATACTCAAGAAAGAAATTTTAAAAAGATGGTAGGTGATGAAACTATTTCCCATGTTCCTAGATTGACAGTATTAATATCGTGAGAATGACATAGTATCCAAAGCAACCTACAGATTCAATGCAATCATTGTCAAAATTCCAATAAAAAGACAACCATGAAAATGTCACTGTGAGGAGACCTCCTTCAGTGCCTGGGGTGTTCGCCTAAGAACCGCAAGCCAAACTGGCATTCATCGCTCCAATGCTGAGAAGAATTTCAGGACTAGCAGGTATAGTGAAGAAAGGTTGGGAATTATGCCTCAGCATGGCATTATAATAAAGAGAGACATTCAGAAGAAAGCAGGGCATACCCAAGTGGAGGTATATGCTCACTAAAGGAAAGAAGAAAATAAGAGGTCCCCAAATGTGAATACAGCAAGAAATTGTCTTAGCACTAGTCACAGACACCCTGCTGGTGACTGTCAGATTACATCCCAAAACGTTACTAAGACATTTATCTCTTCTTCTCTCTTTTGACGAGAGAGGTCTGTGAGATGGCTCCAGAGATGTTTTTTGTGGAATTATAATCTGATAGGATAAAACCAGAAGCCACTAGGGTTGTGCATGGACTTTCTCTGGAAATGGGGTTGCTAGAAAATTGCAGGTTTATGGATGGAACAGGAGAAAG
This sequence comes from Neotoma lepida, assembly GCA_001675575.1. Classification (NCBI taxonomy): domain Eukaryota; kingdom Metazoa; phylum Chordata; class Mammalia; order Rodentia; family Cricetidae; genus Neotoma; species Neotoma lepida. Next base: position 142,505 of record LZPO01017325.1, read on the forward strand.
ACTCCAACAGCTGTTAATTATACTGGAATTCTTGCTGTACTGCTGGCAAGGGCTTGACATAGATTCACGAGTGGAGAGTATCTCTCTGTGTCTCTTCCCATGCCCCCCAGCTTTGCCTGGCTTTCTATGCTTCCCCAGGAGCACAAAGGACCCTGCATCTCCAAAGCTGTCATTGTGAGAATGAGCAATGCTGAAGCTGTCGGAGCACCTGACCTCAAATTATACTACAGAGCTATAGAAACAAAAACAGCATGACACTGGCACAGAGACAGACACACAGACCAATGCAGCAGGAAAGATGACTCAGCAATCAACTCACACAGTGACATCTTTTGACAAAGGTGCTAAAAAACATAGAAAAAAAAGCTTCCTCAACAAATGGTTCTGAGGAAGTTGGGTTTCCATGTGGGGAAGAATGAAACTCGACCCGTATCTATCTCTTAGTCTGTATGAAAGTCAACTTAAGATAAAAACAAATAAATAAATAAAAGAAGTTTTAATCTGAAATATGTATTTGGACAGGACTGTGAATCAATTACAAGAACTAAGACTAATATGAGGTAATTTGCTCTGAATCTGCAGTCTTCCACTCTCCACAGTCATGAAGTTCTAACCCACCTGTTAATCTTGTAGAATCTTTTTTTTGGTTGAAATATGTTTTAATGAGAGCCACTTCCTCAGTAACTGCAGTTTGTAATCTGCAGCTGCATGGTGTCAGGACTTCACTTCCGGCTCCACAGGCTTCAGATGCCACTGTACTACCAGCTCCCCAGTGCTCTTGAGGCATGTGCTAGACATGGTCTCTTCTGTGGGAAGTCCTCGTGGCAGCTTCAGGGGCTGGATGCCTATCAAGTGTTTAACCATTTTCAACTTGGCATTCACTGAAGGGATGTTCTTGTGAATTTGAGGGGTATGTGCCTTTTGAAGTCCAAGCATCTTGATCGTATCTTTTTCTCAGTACGGATGCCTCTTTGTACTTTTTATTCTTGTCACAATGTGCAGTTTATGAGGGTGCTGGGGGTCCCCACCATATTTTTCATGATCTTCAGGTTTAGGCGGAAACACTTTCTCTAGAGCCCTTGATCTGGTAAATTTGTGACGAATCCAATCTGTACCAATAAGAGATTCCACACCTTTTTTCACAGTCTGCAGTCTGCCTGGAGGCCTCTGAAATACTGAGCGCAAAACACCAGCCATAAGTGTAGTAATTCTTCTCTTTAGAGGCTGTGACCACTCTGTCCAGTCTGAATGTCGCTGTCTAGAATCTTTAACACTGGTAGATTTTGTTTGTTTGTTTCTGGAAAGTTCAGTTCACATGTCTTTAATTGGCACATTGGGAATTAGTAGTTCCAGCCTACTGGAGCTGCCCAACAGCCACCTTTTGCTCTAAAAGCTTGGGTTTCACCTCTCTAAGGTTCATACACTCCTGACACAGNAACATGTCATTATGTCATAACAGAAATAAAATACATGTTTTTTTTTTAAATAGCATTTCATGGTGAGATAGCAGGACATTAGTCCCTGGCCAAGGGTCACTCACTCTAGCACATCTTCCCCTCTGCCCTAAGCCCCTGACTCAACGGACAGACAATTTTTTTCCTCCCAGGAAAGACCTGGACCAGTTTGGGGTGACCTTGGATAGCAATGAGCATAGTAGTTCCTACAAGATTCAAGCAAATAAAAGAGAAATCCTTTCTGTTGATGCCCACCTTGGTGTTGAGCCCTGATCACCATCCAGAGCTGCCTTTGGCAGCCTCAGGCCCAGCATGTTAATGGATCCAATAGTCCCTCTTTTCTTTGTTCTCATTTGCTGTTTGGGGCTCCCAGAGACAGGGTCTCACACTGTAGTCCAGGCCAACCTCGATTTCACTGTGACATCCAGGCAATCCTCCTGCCACAGCCTCACCAGTGCTGAGGTTACAGGTTAGAGCCACCATGACCATTTTCCCTTTCCTGGCAAAAAATCCTTTTTTGACAATAGTGAAATTTGTTTGAACATTTGCAGAAAGAATTGATCAGCTGAGGTATATTCAGTCACTTTAAAATGTCATCTGTTCTACCCTGGTGCTGCCCAAGAACAGAGAAGGAAGGGGTTCCAACAAATGTCACAGGTGAGATTATTGCTCCTTGGCTGTGTTCACAGGGGTCAGAGGCTGCCAAAGGCAGCTCTGGATGGTGACCAGGGGCCTAGGACAGAGGGGAAGATGTGCTAGAGCGAATGACCTTGGCCAGGGACTAGGGATCTGGAAAACAGAAAGGTTGAGACAACCTAATTCTACTGCATGACGGTAACTCAGAAAACAGATTGCAGAGTTTGTGCCTCAAGAACTGGCTAAAGCTGCCTGCTTACTGACCCTAGCAGACAGTCCAGATGAAACTAGGGGCAAGTGTCCAGATTCCCAGCATCAGAGATTCCAAGGGCCATGTCTCCTCCGGGCCCTTATCCTGGAGTTTACAGTGATGACAATAAGCAGCATTGTCATCATTCCATCAACTCATTGGCCTCCTGGTACCCATCGCCTCACTTCCAGGTAGGTGACTGTGCCTGTTTTGGAGAGGAAAAAAGCCAAAGCATAGACAGTTTAAACAATCTCTAATGCTCTCACAACAGTAAAGCTGGGGTTTATTTAGAATATAAAATCCCATATCCTGCGTTCTTTCCCAGCCCAAGTTTTCATACTAAAATAAACCAAGAAAAATCAATATGGAGAAAAGGAAGTGGTCTTTAACAACTGTCTAGTCATAGCGTGGAACCGTGTGCTTAGTCTGTCAAGAGCAGAATTTTCAAAGTAAGGCCGTGCATTTCACAATCTTTGTTTATACTTGTATTTGACAAGCTCAAGGTTGCCTGGAAACAACTAGCAGGAAAGAAATGAAAAACAAATATCACATCTTTTTAAAAATACAGAACCTCAATTGAATTTATTATTTGGATAGGAATTCTAGTGTCAGAATTCTAGTTTTATGTGACCCTTGGAAAGTTAGCTTATTTTTGTACTGACCAATTGTATTTGAAATGACTTTGTAGGAAGCTAGAGAGATGGCTCAGCAGTTAAGAGCACTGGCTGTTCTCTTCCTGAAGACCTGTGTTCAATTCCCAACACCCACATGGTGGTTCACAACCATCTGTAACTCCAGTTCCAAGAGGTTCAATGCTGTCTTCCAGCCTCCATGGATATTAAGAACACAAGTGGGTACACAAACATACATGTGGGCAAAACACAAACACATATAAAACAAAATAAAGTTTTTGAAATGACACTGCAATTCACAGGGTACCCCAGAGGTCTCAATAACGCTTACAAATCTTTCTGCTAGATAGCACAGGCATGCTGCCGGACATCAACTCTCACCTTGATGTGCTGGCTACCTGGTTGGCTAACGGTGCACACACTGCTTGATTTAGGGTTGGGGACATCCCAACAGACCCATCATGAATTAGAAGTACTTTAAATTGAAAATGGAGTTAAGGCCCTTAGCATACTGAAAGTTTTAATGTGGCAGCACTGTAGGCTTGTTTGTGTGGCTTGCTTCTCCTCTGATCATATGGCTAGCTGGAATCCTCCTAGCATCAAGGGAGAGGGCCAGCATGCACACTTCTAGCCGACCGCTTGGCCCTATTGTTTGAGCCTGTGGTAGCACAGCTGAAGCTCAAAATGAAGTTGTGTGCTTCATAAGGTCAGAAAGTGAGGGGGGAGGAATGGTGTCCCACTATTCCCCCAATGACCTAACTTACCTCCATTGGGTCCCACCTCCTAAAAGTTCCAGCCACTCCCAGTAGCACCAAAAGCTAATNACCAAGCCTTTTATGCATTGTCCTTTGAAGAAATACTTAAAATCCAACCCACAGCAATAGCCAATATGTACTGCTCTTACAGACTTATACATTAAACATTTATATATCATTATAAAACCCAAAAATAATTTGTAAGTCACACCACAAAAAGCCAGAAGCCAGCTGTATAATAGTCTAAAGAAGGGTTAGTAGATTAATTGAATCCGCAGAATAGTATGTAAGGAGAAGAAAGCTTAAAGCATTTGAAGGCTAGTAGGAAACTTAAGGTGGAAGAATAGGCCAGGAACATGGCAAACAAAGGAAATACATAGGAACGGGTGAGCTAGGGACAACTGAGGGTTTAGGACAGGGATGTCAATGGGCTGAAGTGTTACTGGAGGATAATAGAGGACATGCCTGGAAAGTTATGCTAGGACAAATCATGGTATACCAGACAAAGAGCATCTGAGATCCCAACTCCTACACAAGACAACCCTGGAGAGATTTGGAAACAGGGGTGCTGATGAGGTTTGTGATGCTATGGGACTACACGCAGAAGGACTCATGAGGAAGCTGTTGTGTCATGGGGCTGAGAACACAGCTTGACTAAGGGAGGCAATGGGAACACAAAGAGAAAGAGAGCTTGGATGAGATACAAGGACCACTGCAATCACGTGTGAGAGGCTCCTGTGTGGTGCCGGTGAACACAAGGACCATTGCAATCACGTGTGAGAGGCTCCTGTGTGGTGCCACTGAAGACATGGCTGGGCCTTGCATTTGGAGACACCTGAGACAGACAGTCAAGGAGGTGAGGAATTAAAAGTTAACCAGAGGGGGCTGGGAAGATGATCAAGGGATATCACAGTTAGCTTTAGTTGTAGACTTGACGTACCTGGGAACCTTCACTGGGGATTTGCCTCTATCTGATTGGACTGTAGGCATATCTGTAGGGCATTTTCTTGATTGCCAGTTGTTGTAGGAGGGCTCGGCCCGCTGAGGGTGGCACAATCCAGAGACAGGTGGGCCTAGGCTGTATAAGAAAGGTAACTAAACCTGAGCAGTGAAACAAACTGTAGGCAGTGTTCTTCTACGGTCCCTGCTTCAGTTCCTGCCTCCAGGTTCCTGCCCAGGTTTCTCTGAATGATGGACTGTTACTTGTGAGCCAAATAAACCCTGTTCTTCTCCAAGTTGATTTCAGTGTTGTAGCAGAGCAATAGAAATCAGGCTAGAACCGTGGGTTAAACATTTGCCATACCATCATGAGCACCTGAGTTCGGATCCCAGAACCCACATAAAGATGAACTTAGCAGCATACATGTTAATCCCAGCACTCCTACAGTGAGCTGGTAGTGGAGACAGACACACTCACCTGAGCTCTCCCAATACCCAAAGGTAAATTGTCCCAGGAAGAAAATATTTTACTTTTGAAAGAAACATTTCATCTGTGTTGTCCTCTGAAAAATATTGAAACTGGTGTTGTCATGAGCTGGCCTGGGGAGGACTGATGATGCTATTCTTGCCACAACCTGTGGGATAATGTAACACAGAAAAGTAATTTGGAGATAATCAATTTTCAAGTAGCACTCTGGTGTCTTTCTTTCACACTCCAATGCTAACACCTCCCACTTGATTGTGGTAGTGAAGGAAGTAATTTCCTGAGAGCAGACAGCTGCCACCAAACAGTTCAGGCTGATTCAGATGAGCGTGGGTCCCCAGAAACTCATGCTCATGATGTATCAGTCTAGCATAGAGGTAAATGGGACAGGGACACCTCCAGTCTGTCCCTACGGACAGGCGCTCAACATCTTACTCATCTCAACTTCTTCGCCTCTAAAATGAAGTGAATACAGTGCTGGCTCAATAGTTTCCATAGGAGTGCCAAATAAACCAATCCAGGTCAATTATGTTAACTCCTCCTGGATCCCTAGAGGAGAAGCATCCAGAAGGCAAAGGTGTTGTTTTGCATACTAACCTAGTGGAGCAGATTCCCTGTCACTGGGCTGGATAGGAAACTGCTACCCCATGCGTGCTGACAACAGATGGTGACTGAGAAGTCACACTTTCCTTTGTGCCTCCTAGTACACAGGTGCTCTTAGAGTGAGTTCAAAGATTCATCCTGAGTCACTCATGAATAGCTACACCCGCCCACCAACCCGCCGTCAAGAGGCTTCCTTCCATCTACCTTATTGCATCTGTGGAATTATTTTATAGTTGTATGTGTATTTTCCACTATAAAAACCTAACTAGGCTTCTGGGTAAGATAGTAGATTGGTGTGTCTTCTCTGAGATCCTTGAACATATCTATAATTGATGTTTTGAGTTCATTTTCTTGGATGTCATCTCACTTGTCTTCCTAGGGAACATTATTACTGAAGGAGTACTAATGTTTGGGGAAGACACATTGTCTTGGGGTTTTGTGTGTGTGTGTGTGTGTGTGTGTGTGTGTGTGTGTGTGTGTAACTTGTGTTTTTGCTATGGGACTTGGGTGTCTAGAGCTGGGGTGTTGGTTGGTGTCAGGTAGAAAGGAAACTCCAATTCTTCCAACTCAAAAGACAGTCCATGCATTCAGAAATGAGCTCAACCTGCATTATAGGAGAATTTCTGGGGGTTAGGTAAAAGCCAGCATCCCTCAGGAACTTGTGTCACCAGTTTCTGTCTGCTAAAAGGTGTAATTTCCCTCACCTCTGGTGGAGGGGGGGATAAGTGGCTCCATTGACATATACCTGTGGCTGCATATCAAAGCCCATGCCAGCCTCCAGACTCCCTCAGTCTCTACTCACAAGTACTTGTCATCTGTTTGAAAGCCTGGCAACCTGGCCCTCCTCACTCCCTGAACTTCCCTTCGAGGTACCCATTTGTTCTCTTTACAGCAGCTAGGCTTTCCCCTAGCCCAGCTATTCTCATCATTCACTCTTTCACTTTCACGTACTCTCTCTTACTCTCTTTTACTCNGTCCTGCTGAGTCAGGGCTCTCTAGAGAAACAGAACTTATAGGGGATTTATCAGAATGACTTACAGGCTGTGGTCCAGCTAATCCAACAACAGCTGCCTAGAAATGGGAGGTCCAAGAACCCAGTAGTTGTTCCATTCACGAAGACTGGATGTCTCAACTGGTCTTCAGTGTACACCGAAATCTGGAAGACATAGGTTCTAATGCCAGTGAAGGGAAGGACTTATAAGCAAGAGTGAAAGCAATCAGACAAAGAGCGAAAGCTTCCTTCTTCCATGTCCTTACATAGGTTTCCAGCAGAAGGTGTGGTAAAGATTAAAGGTAGATCTTCCCACCTCAAAGATGGGGATTAGAAACGGGTCTTCCCACTCCAAATGATTTAATGAAGAAAAAAATCCCACACAGGTATGCCCAGTCATTTGTGGTTTAATTAATTCCAGATGTAGTCAAGGTGACAACCAAGAACAGCCATCACAAGTGGACTTCTTGTCACCTTGACATACAATCATATCTCCTTATGTCATGATTAGTTTCCAAATGTAGCCAGGCAGTGGTGGCACACGACTTTAATCCCAGTACTCAGGAGGCTGAGGCGGGAGGATTTCTGTGAGTTTGAGGCCAGCCTGGTCTACAGAGCGAGTTCCAGGACAGACTCCAAAGCTACACAGAGAAACCCTGTCTCAAAAAACAAACAAAAAAATCCAAATGAAAACAATAACCATGTCATAATTTGCCTCACATGATATAACTATTCCATGTACAATCAATTATACCTGCTATGCTCTATTCTCTGTCTTTTGCTATCTTGCTATCTCCACTATTCTCTCCCACTCTCCTGGTTCCCTATCCCTGGCAATGTCCAGTCTGTTTCTGCTTCTCTCTGCTCTGGACCCTTCCAGATGCATCTGGCTGCTCTCTTGCTCATATCTACAATAAAAACTTTAACCATATCGTGGAGCCGTCATGTCGGCAGTTCTTTTAGATTTTTTGATGTGCCCCTTCACATACAGTTGGATCTTTTGGTATGGATGTCTATGGGTACTTGGATCTCTATTTGTTGGTCTCTCCAACTCAACAGTTTAGGATCAGCAGGATGGTGCTGAAGGCAGTCCTGGAGTGATTATGTGTTGATGCGTGATTGGGGTACCAAAAATGGTTCCACCTCAGCTAGGACTAGATGCAGCTTTTGAATACAGGAACAAACTCTCCATAGAACTAGCAGAGTCTTGCTATAGGATACTCACATGACTCCAAGCTCAGGTCTTCAGATGGCTGTGACACAGGTTTTGGGGACTGAGGGCTGTGGAGTGTGGGGGTCTAGGGGTGCTAGTTACGGAAGGCACACATGGTCCTGTACACATTCTTCAGATGGTAGTAGCTCAGGGTCACAGCAACCACCTAATTTCTGACAAAGATGCTAAAAATCCACATTGGAGAAAAGCCAGAATCTTCAACAAGTACTGGGGAAAATGGATGTCAACACATGAGAAGATGAAACTAGATCCTTACTTCTCAGCTGCACAAAACTCAACTCCAGATGGATCAGGTAGCCCAACACAGGCCTGATGCCCTGAATCTGTGGGAGGAAAAAGTTAGAGAATACACTTCAATTTACAAGCTCTAGAGAGGACTCCAATAGCACAGGAAACAAGACCAACAATCAACAAAAACGAAACTAAAAAGCTTCTATACAGCAAAGGGAACCGTCATTCAGGTAAAGAGGCAGCCTACAGAATGCAGGGAAAAAACCTTGCCATCTATTCATGTGTCTTAGTTAGGGTTTCTATTGTGGTCACCATGACCACAGCAACTCTTATAAAGGAAAACATTTAATTGAGGTGGCAGCTTACAGTTTCTGAGGTTTAGTCCATTATTATCACAGCAGGGAGCATAGCATTGGCAAGCAGACATGTTGCTGCAGAAGGAGCTAAGGATTCTACATCTTGATCCAAAGGCAACAGGAAGTAAACTGAGATACTGGGCGTGACTTGAGCATATATGAGACTGCAAAGCCCACCTCCACGGTGACACACTTCCTCCAAAAAGGCCACACCTCCTAATAGTGCTACTCCCTTTGGGGGCCATTTTCTTTCAAACCACCACAACATGTGACAAAAGGTTAGTGTCTATAATAAACAATGAACAACACTAAAAAAAAGGTAAAAAAACTAAACACCAAATAAAACATCCCAATTAAAGACTGGGGCAGAGAACCGAATAGAGGTCTCAAAAGAAGATATATAAAAGGCTGAAGATCAGTTTTCAAGTGTTTGATATCCTTAGCCATCAGAGAAAAACAAATTAAAACTACTTTGAGATCTCATCTTACCCTAGTCAGAATGGCTAAGATGAAGAAAACAAGTGCTGGCAAGGTTGTGGGAAAGAGGAGGCCGTAGTCATCGTGGGTGCCATGCAGATGTAGTCATTGTGGGTGCCATGCAGATGTAGTCATTGTGGGTGCATGCAAACTGGTGCAACTACTGTGCAAATCAGTATAGGGGTCCCCCAAATGCTAGAAATAGATCTAGCACATGACTCAGCGATACCACTCTTGGGTGTATACCCAAAGGATGTATTCCCTACTGCAAAGCTGTTTGCTCTTCCATGCTCACTGCTGCTCACTTCAGCCAGGAATGGAAGCAGCCTAGACATCCATCAATTATTGAATGCATAAGAAAAATATAGCTTATATACACAATGGAATTTTATTCAACTGAAAAAGAAATGATTTTGTGAAATTTGCAGGTAAATGGATGGAACTAGAAAAAAATAAACAAACAAAACGACAACAATAACAACAACAACAAACCCCACAATCATTCGGGGGGAGGTAACGCAGAAAGACAAATACTATGTGTTCTTTCCCATACTTGTATCTTAGCTACGAATCTTTAGATTTCTGTGTTTAAATTGAAGTACCTATAGAAACTAGAAAGAAGCTGAATGAGGAGGATAAGGGAGGGAGAATAGTAAAACACAGGTACTGTGAAGGAGGAGAGCACTAATAGGGGAAGAGGGCTAAGTGGGGATGGGAACGAGAGATTAGGGTAGAGAGGGGGTACAGGAGGCATAAACAGAACTAAAGATGTTCAAAACCATCCATGGAAACCTACTGGAAGTTTCCATTGTGGGGAGAGAGGTGGCACAGATGCCCTGCAGCTGGAGTTAGAGGCTGCTGTGAGCCACCTGATTGTGGTGGATTATTACTTTAACTGTGTAAAGATGTGTTACATTTGTTTATGCTGCATTTGTTTAATTATGTAAAGATGTGTTGCTGTTTCACCTTGCCTGCCTAAAGCCCCTGATTGGTGTGATAAAAAGCTGAATGGCCAATAGCTAGGCAGAAGAGGGATAGACTAGGCTGTCGGCAGAGAGGATAAGTAGGAGGAATCTAGGCTCCAGAGGAGAAGAAGAGAAAAGGGGAAAAAGAGGGACAGCCCAGGGCCAGAAGCCAGGCAGCCACTAGTCAGACATGGAGGAAGCCAGGCAGCCGCCAGCCAGACACGCAGGAAGCAGGAAAGTAGGACGTACAGAATGACAGAAAGGTAAAAAGCCCCAAAGCAAAACATAGATAAAGAGAAACAGATTAAAACAAGAGCTAAGATAAGGCCAAGCATTTATAACTAATAACAAGTCTCCAAGTCATGATTTGGGAGCTGGTTGGTGGCCCAAAAGAAAGTATGCTATACCTGATGTGGGTGCTAGGAACAGAACTTGTGTCTTCTTGGAGAGTAGCAAGCCATTTCAGTAGCCAAGTCACCTCTCCAGCCCATTTTAATGATTGCCATTGTCATGAACTGACCTATAGGCCAGCAGGGCACTGGTGTCTCTCCTATAGACATGCTAATGATCTGGTGATTTACTTCTATTGCCCTGTACAACAGGCTCAATCTCACCAGGGAGCCAAAGAGCAAGTGGCTTTTACTGTCTCTCTGAGTGGAAAGGAAAAGGCTGTGCTACCAAGGATCACTTATGAGACATGCTTTGTCATGCTTAGGGGATTCCTTCCCTGTGTGGTCAAGGAAATAAATGCCATGCTTTTTAGGCTGAGGACCAGACTCAGCCACAGGTTTTGAGGGGGTGTTTTGTTTTGGTTTTTGTCTTCTCCTGTAAGAATAGGAAACTCACACATACACTGCGTAGGGCCCTCAATACTCTTCCCCTTGTTAGGAATGGATCTGCGATCTCCTCCAAAAATGACCACACAATCCAGAATATCTCAGCAAAGCAAAGTTTTACTTCTGCAGAAGGCCCCAAAGTTGCACAGATTCTGGCAAGCAGGGGCTGGAGAGGTGGCTAAGCAGCTCAGAGCACTGGCTGCTCTTGCAGAGGACCCAACACCCACACGGCAGCTTATAACCATCTGTAACTCTAGTTCTAGGGGATCTGATGCCTCTTCTGAACTCTGCTGGCCTTGAATTCATGTGATGCACAGACATACATTCAAGTGCACACACATACACATAAAATAAAGTAAATAAATAAATAAATACTTAAATCAGTCAGCAAGTGCATCCAGCAGGAGTCCCACTGGGCTCAAAGGGTCCCATACCTCATTCTGACTGCCTCACACTCTTCCAGGATTGACTAATTCAAAACAATCCAGTTGCTAGGGAGACTGAAGTTTGAATTTATTTTTTTGACTTCAGGAAAATGCTGAGTCAGGAGGGATTCTTGACAAACGGTGACTCCACAAACTTCTTTAAGGACAGAACTTCCTGTTTTATTTACTTTGATGAGAAGATAGTGCATTTCATTTAGATTTCCCACACCTTTGCAGATTTTTGTGTTAGTGGAAGAGATTGGATGCACTTCACAGTCTCCAGCGCTAACCCATGCTCTTGGAGGCTTCCAGGGCTGGCTCAGGCTGCCAGCAGGCACCCAAGAATTCTGAGCTGCCCCCTGCCTCATCTCGGAGGTCCCTCACAGTGCAGTCTGGTGTGGGAAATCTCCNTGCCCTTCATGGTTCCTGTCTTTCAATTCAGGAAGATAGAAAGACAGGAGATCCAGTAAAATACAGAATTCTTGCCTCCATGACCCCTGTGGCTGGGCTGGGCTCTTCCTGTCTCTCCTCTGACCCTTTCGTCCAGGGAGTTGTGATCATTGGTTCTAACAAGGCATCAACTGACTCTATCCAGGTGTCTTTCTTGCTGGGGACTCTTCACTTGTCCAGGTGAGCTGTCACTCTATGTCACTACACCTGTCTCTCTATGTCTGCATTTAAGATGCTGAAGAAGCAACCTGGGACTAGCACATGGCTTTCTGCCCCCAGTGACATACCTCCAGCAAGGCCACACCCCCTCAATCTACCCAAGCAGCACCACCAACTTGGGATCAAGTATTCAAGTGCCTGAGGCTATGGGAGGACATCTCATCCAAAGTGCCACAGACATCTTCCAGAAACGGGCACATGTCAGCAGTGTGATGGGGGATGAGGTGAGGTTCTGCTGATCCCTGATCTTCACTGGAGAAGCCCCCACAATTACCTTCATATCACATTTACTAACCCATTTGTCTGCAGCCACTTCTGTGGGTTCATATCATCAGCTGTGACAAGATTCGTGGGAGCTCCACCTCAACCCCTGGCATCCTGCTCAGCCTCCTCCCACCGCCCCACAATGTCCACAGGCTGGTGGCGCCGCTTCCTACATGGGGGTCCACTTCCAGACACAGCTGCCGGGGCCACGCTCCAGTTGGGTGCCCTATCATTGGCCCACTTCCTGTGCATCTCGGGCTCCAGCCCCAGCTCCTCTGACACCTCGCCCTGCCCGGACTCCTGGCCACTGCTGCCAGTGCATGGCCCGGCCCACAGGCCCACTCGCTGCCTTGGAATGCAGGCTATGCTGAACCCTCCCCTTCAAAGCCCACCAAACACTGCTTCTCCCAGGAGAGGCTCAAGACCACTCCCTCTGGGTATTTAAGCAGCATCCCAGAAAACAGATGCATGGTTCCTCCAATCTCTCATCCAGGTCTCCTCTCTGAAGGGGTGGGGAATCACCTAGGAATGCTTTACCCATTAAACCTGGCCTTTCCCTAATTCGGTCTGATTTGGATTTCTGTGTCTGTGGAGAGATTCATCAGGACATAAGAACCTATCAAAGATGTCCTCAGGACCTGTGAACATCCACTTCTCCTGAGCAGCTGGAATGAGCCCTGACACAGGAAGCAGAGCAGAGATGAATCAAATATCTTTTTGAGAGTCACCAGTGCCTTGAAAAGACACATGAAGTCATTATCCAATTTGCTGTGTCTTCTGAACATATACTGTGGACATAGGTTGGAATAGGTTAATTTGAGAATGAAAGTAGAGGCACTGCCTTACTCTGTGTGAATTAAGTAGGTACTAAGCTGTGCGTGTGTTCACATGCACACAAGATAAGTCCCTACTGTGTGTCATGCACCTATCGTATTATCTTATTTTTGGTCTCACAGGTCCTTGGTCACAGTATAGCCATATCTGCTTTAAAGATGAGAATGTAGTCAATGAAATAATGGCCCAGTGTCCTGTAGTTGGCCAGTGATTAAACTGGGAATGCAGTCAGGTCTTTTGCACCCAAGGTCCAAAGACTACTGATGGAGTACCAGTATGATGCACAGTGTTTAGAGAAGGCGTGGTCCTTAGGGTAACAGGTTGGACTGGAAAATTGAGTCTCTTCTGTCACCTGTTCTACCCTACCCCGCATGACTTGGGGGGAGTCCTCTAAGGTGCTTGGGGTGCTCTGTGAAGCACATTTCATGGGGTGTCCTATGTATGTGATTCTGTGGCACTGACGGCTAATTGCATGATGGACTGAGTTCTGGAGAAGACTGAGTTCTCCATCTAATCCAACAGCTCAGACATTTGCCACAAAAAAGAGCAGGTTCTGTACCTGACAATGAATCCCCTTTAACCACATTATAGCAGAATTGTTAGCTTCTTGACCTGTGACTGGACTGGCACATCTCAGTGTACCTGGTGATGTTGTTAATTCTGGAATGGAGCAAATGTCCTTCCCAAGAGAACACCTGTCCACAAAAGCCATGCCATTTCATTTTACTGTTCTTTGCAGCCCAAAGCCCCCTCTCTCCAGACTCCATGCTTTTAAGATTCTTTTGCATTCAACAGCCAGTAAAGAACCGTGTTAGAGACGGGATACAGGGTGACTACTGGTCATATTACAGAGCCCTGCTGGGCAGACAGATGGGCTGTCTCATCTCCTGAGAGCCTGAAGTCTGGCACCAGGTAGAGGTCTGAGCTGGCCGGCCAGTCCCTTGTCAGCCTTGAGGTGGTCAAGTCTAGAACTTGCATCTGCGTCCCAGTTGAAGAAAGCAAATACATGCCTGCATTTCTGGATACATTTATAAGTGTTCTGAAAAAAATAATAATGTTNTTGTGATGGATACAGGTATGGAAATGTGTGCAGCTTTGTTTCCCAACATGGTTCCATCAGGACCATCTAGCTTCCCTCAGCTTCAGGCACCCAGGGGAAGGACTCTGTCTCCATAGTTCAATAAATTCTGTGACTTGTTATGTTACTGCCATATTACAGGGCTCTGAAGAGAGGCTTGAAATACAAAGCATCTTTATAGACTGACAGCCATAGTTTCACAAGCTATTGGAATTCAATATTACAAATGACTTCTTGGAGACAGGAAGTGCCTGAAATTGCTCTGAGAAAAAAAAATAATAGTCAATGATTTTTTTTCTTTTTTTATTCCTTTATTGTTTGGAATTTTCAGACATGTGTATACTGTGTTTTGACCAAGTCCAGCCTCCATTCCCTCTCCTCCAATCCCTGCCCTATTCCCACCACTATTCCCTCCCAATTTTATGAAGTTTTTTTAACCCACTGAATCCACTTAGTGCTGTGTTATGTAACAGTGTCCTCAGAGATTAAAACATTCCATCCGGTAGGGAAGCTCCTTAAGCAGGAAGGTAAACAACTCAAATAGCTTCAGGAAGTCCCTGAAACTGACCAGATCCACTAGGCCTCTCCTTACCAGAGTAAGCAATCAAAGCTGAGAGACCCTGTTAGTGGAACAGAACTGCAAAGTAGATTCTCGGACGATCAGAGCTGCAAAGAAGACTCTGAGACCCAACCAGCTGCCTGGAAGAAGCAGAATCAGCTGTGCTGCCTGGAAGAGGTTGGAACCTGCTGAGTTGCCTGCAGCCTGTGCTGTGTGCTCCAGGTTCCCAGCTTTGGAGCAATGGTCAGCTTTTGGAGCAATGCTGAAGTGGGCTTTGGTGATACAACCGTCACTGAGTCATTTCTGCTCCTGTAAATAACCCCTCACCCATTTCCTTAGTTGGTGTTCTACTGCTGTGAATAGACTCCATGACCACAGAAACTCAAAGCATTTAATTTAGGCTTACTTACAGTTTCAGAGGTTTAGTCCATTATGATGATGGGGCGCATGGAAGCATGCAGACACACATGGTGCTGGAGAAGCAGCTGAGAGTTCCAGATTTGCAGGCAGAAGGAAGAGAGCCCCAGCCACTGGACCTAGCTTGGGCATTTGAAACCTCAAAGCCCACCCCCAGTGACACACTTCCTCCAATAAGGCCATACCTCCTAATCCTTTCAAATAGTGCCACGGGGGGGGGGCTTCCCAGACCCTGGGTTAGGCACAGACCACACCCAAACACTTGTTTTCACAGAGAGATCCTTTATTAAGCAGGGAAGAAAAGTTACAAGTAGCTGCTTTCTGACTCAGGCAGAAAAAGAGCAGCAAATGACCTTGCAGGTGCAATTTTTAAGAAGAGGAAAAGGGGAGGTCTGTGTGAGAACAGGCTAGGATGCAGTGGGATATTTTGATACAGCATGTTAATTAGGTGAACTAAAGGGAGCCTTTGATTGCTGAACTTTTAACACTTTGATAGCTGGTAGTCAGCTCAGGAGGCGAAAGCGGCCAGATAAAGGAACAGACCTTGGTGGCTAGCTTTAGGAATACAATCTAATGGTTTCTAGCAAGGCAGAGGGAATGGGGAGAAGGGCAAGGCCTGTCTGAGCCATGCTTGACACACTCGAACTGGCCAGAGCCCCTTCACAAATATTCAAATCTGTGAGCCCATGGGGTTCAATCTCATTCAAACCACCATACCCATATTCCTGTAAGTAAGTCCAATAAAACTAATTGGTTCACCAAGTTGGACTTTGGTGGTACCTGTACTTTGGTGGTCTGTTGTGGGCTCCCTTTCTGGGGTGAGTGGTCGCATGTATCAGGTCTCCCCAGGAAAGGTTTGGTCACACAACAGTGCATGGATGTAGGGCCATCTACTTGATCGTGGGTAGCCTCTTGGGGCAGGATTCTTGACAGAAGCTGACTGTCATCTCCTAGCAGCTCCTCAGCTAGGGGTGGGGCTTCGTGACCACCTCCCTCCTCCATGCTGGAGTTTTGTCTAGCTTTCGATTGCCCAGGCCTTACAGCTTGCTGTCCCAACAGCTATGAATTTATGCGTGCACCTGTCCTGTTGCGTCTCGAAAACAGTTTCATCGTCATCCACTGCCTCTGGCTCTCAGGCTTTCTGCCCTCTCTTCTGAGATGATGCCTAATGTTCACAAGGGGTTGTGTGTAATACAGGTGTCCCATTTGTGGCTGAGCACTCCCCAGTCTCTTATTCCCTGCTTGCCAACCAGTTGTGGTCTCTGTGTTCATCACCACCTACTGCAAAGAGAAGCTCCTCTGATGAGGGTTGAGACCTGCACAGATCTGGAGGGTTTTAGAAGGCAGTTTGACACTATGTCCATTTAGTAGAATAATAGTAGTGGGTTCTCCTCTGGGGCCTATGTCGACCAAGTCATGGATTCTTGGCCTTGTTAACAGTGCCAGGCATGAGCCCTATCTTCTGGAGAGGGCCTCAAATTCAATCAGAAAGTGGTTGACTATTCCCATCACATTCATGCAGTTACTGCGCAATAGGTATATCTTTCTTGTTATTGTAACCTGCAGGGCTCACAGATGGGTAAGATTACTTTCCTCACCTGGCAGGGTATGTAGATCTTTCCAGCACTATGAAAGAAGCTAGCCAGTAGGTACAACATTCCTGGCCAGTACCAGCTTGATTTCCCAGTATTCCATGACTCAAGTATGCAGTGTCTTCAGCAATAGGGCTTTACCATCTAGTTCTGGAGGTTAACTAAGAGAAATAGCAATAACCTGTAATGTTTAGGGGACTATGAGACTCCACCAACCAACAAGTCCAAAAGAGGTAACCCATCCCTAGCATCAGGTCTCTTATTTGATAGCCTGTAGTGCCCCCCCCATCATAGGCTAATTCCATTTAAACTGTACATGTATGGTATATTTTAAGATGATTCTGCAGTAGTAGTTCTCCATATGAGCTCACAGAGATCTTTTGTTCTTGTCGTTGTTGTTTTATTTTGTTTTTTGAGACAGGGTTCTCTGTGTAGCCCTGGCTGACTCCAATTTAAACATACATATATAAAGATTCAAAGCTAGCTTCCATATCTGAGGAAGAACATGTGATGTTTGTCTTTCTTGGTTGCTCACTTAGGATAACATTTCCCAGCTTCATCCATTTACCTGCAGATGTCATAATTGGATTTTTCTTTACAACTGGATAATATCCCATTGTGTAAATGCACCACATATTCATTATCCATTCATCATTGATGGACATCTAGGCTGCTTCCATTTCCTGGCTATTGTAAATAGAGCAGCAATGAGCATGGCCAAGCAGGGATCTTTGTAGTGGTGTTTAGAGTCCTTTGGGCATATGGCCAAGAGTAGTTTAAGCTGGGTCGGGTAGTAAACCTGTTTTCAGCTTTTTGAGGGATCTCCACACCAATTCCCATAGTGGCTGCACTCCCACCAACAGTGAATAATGGCTCCCTTTCCCCCACATCTAGGCCAGTTGTCTTTTTATTTTATTTTATTTTATTTCATTTTATTTTATCTTATTTTTAATCTTAGCCATTCTGACTGGGGCAAGATGAAATTCCAAAGTAGTTTTAATTTGCATTTCTCGGATGGCTAAGGATGTTGAACATTAAAAAATTATTTCTTAGCTGTTTGTCTACTTTTGAGAATTTATGTTTTATTCTGTGCTCCCATTTTTAATTGGGTTGTTTGTTTTCTTGATATTTAGCTTTTGAGTTCTTCACATGTTCCAGATACTAACCCTCTTTCAGATGTAGATGGTAAAGATTTTTTTCCCATTCTATAAGCTGTTTCTTTACTCAAATGAAGTGTCCTTGGCAGCACAGAGCTTTTTAGTTTCATGAAGTGCCATTGTTGGTCTTAATGTCTATGCTACTGTGTTCCTTCTCAGGAAGTCCTTGCCTGTGCCTGGAAACTGATGCTTGTTCCTTTCTCTTCCAACAGGTTCAGGGTATTGGTTCTTATATTGAGATCCTGGGCCTGCTGTCACCTTCTCATTCATATTTATAGAGTCAACTATCTTCATTATGGGACATGTAGAAAGAAGAAAAAACATCATTATTGTGACTGTAGCCCTCTAAGAGCACGTGTGGGAGGAATCTGAGTCAAGAGACGAAGGACCAAGTTCAAAGCTAACAAGCTCAAGTTGTGCTTTACAAATTCAGTTAAAGGATCTTCCTGCATGGATGGACTGTGTATTATTAGAGGGACTCAAAGGGAAATGGTTTGCGTAGTTACCTGGTGGAGTAGGAGTGTGGATTCACGCATCTAGTCACAGGTTCACTTGCCTCTCACTGTATTTACTGAGCATTTACTATGTGTCAGATGGTGGTTCTCATGACAGGTTCAAGTCCACAGCCTGGTGTTCACTGTTTGTGTCCTGACAACGGCAGCAAATTGTCGGATGGGTCCTCCAAAGAAGTATTAGAAGGTACAGTAAATGACAGGTGAGAGCCGTGTCACTTTGACTAGGCTCTGAGGTACAATCATCACTGAGGAGAGTGACTGAGGCCCATCCAGAGCCTAAACTCAGCTGTCTTCTGGCTTCTCCATGATTCCTGGCTCCACAGATGCAGTGTGCTGGGTGGGCACATGCCAGCAATAGAAACATGAAGTAGGTAGGCACGGTCTGCCCATCAAGGAGGGCACACACCTTAGTAGCAAGCCAGCCACACATTTCAGTTATGTTTCAGACAGTGTTTAGATTCCCAAGTCAACGTTTAGGAGAAAATCAAGTATAACCAAAATCACCCTTGAGGGACAGGGGAATTCCTTGGGGAGGTGGGAAGTTAGTTGAGAAGCAGCACGCCTGTAAATACCACACAGCCAGCTTCCCTTCAGCATGAGAACAGATGGCAGTCTGTGGCAGAGCACCCACTGAAACACTCGACTTGGCTTGTGTTTTGAGGTCAAGTTCTACCAAAAAGACATATTGTGGCTTTAAACACTAGTGTGCAAGATGTTCACAATATGGAGGCTCGGGCTGAGACTGTTGAAAGAGCCATGCTGTGAGCTTATTGTGGGGAATGCCTGGCACTCACTGTGTTTACATTGTTTTTATCTTGACTTTTCTTTGAATACTTAGCAGCTGAATTCATTGAAGTTGCTGGGTATCATACGATAAGACTTGACTGAAGAAAGGACAATGGTGACACTAGTTGGAATGTGATGCTCCTCAGAGGACGGAGCTGCCATGGGAACTCCTCAAGGTTCCCAACTTTCCAGAGAATCCATGAGAAAGGTCCAGGCTTTGTTTGTGTCAATGATAAAGCAAAGGGGTGAGTCCCAATTTGTTTCTCCCTGAACCTCCTCAAAAGACCCTGCAAGAGATGGACCTCCTTACCGGCCTTGCAGAGAAGAGAGAATTCTAACCATAGAAGGCCACTGCATCCTCCCCTTTCCCTCATCCCATAGGGTCCTCTAGGAAGATTAAGCACTGGGATTCCTCCTTAAGCTAAGCCACTAGGCTCAAGGGCTCCCCATTGTAAACCCTGAGAAGGGTTGGGTCAGCCTCTGTCGTCCATTGCTCCTCCCCGAACCTGTATGTGCTGGGTCATCCCAATTTTGGCCCCCACTGATCTGCCTCCCCTCCTCTTGGGCTCTCCCTGACAAGCACCCCCCCTATCCCTACCCACACTCCAGTCCCATTCACTTACTGGCTATTGTTTCAGGCTCTATGCTCTGCCAGATGGGGGCACCAGATACGTCCTTTTTCACTTCCATTTTCAACAGACGTAGCTGGGCAGCCAGCCAGTCTCAGCTTTACCAAATGAGATAATTCGCGATTCCAGGGACCAATCAGCTCTCCCTCTGATGAGTTTGCCGGTTAAGGTGACCAGGTTGCCTCTGGGTTGGGCACCAGGGATCTGAAGCCACTCTATTGCCGTTTCCCGCTCAACAGAGACATCAGTACCTTGCAAGATGAGCTGTGGTGGCCTGCATGGGAGGCTGGCTACAGGACAAACAACGGTGCCCACTGTTCCAAGGAGTTTGCTGAATGGGTGGAGAAACTGGTGCTCACTCCCCTGACCATCCTACTACCACCCCAGAGAGGAATGGCCTCCTTATTCCTGCTGTCGGCCTTGAGTTTTTACACTGCTTCCTGCCCAGGCAGATTTCCTCTCCTACCCTGTAAGAGAAGCCAGTAGAGCATGCCTCTTGGCCCTCCCCATGAAACAGGGGCAGCCTGAACAACCTGCCCAAGCCCAGCTCGCCACAGGAGGCCAAGACCATTTCTCTTGCTTATCTGTATGTGATTTTGAATTGTCTCATGAAAGGACGTGGCTATTATTTAAGGGGCACATCAACACCATTCTGGTAGTTCTTTCTGAGTAGAATTCTCCCATCATTTTCTTTCTGGAAATCCCAAGAGTCAAAACAAAAACAAAACTCAGAACAAGACACACATATGTACACAAGACACAGGCATGTGCATACATACATACACACACACACACACACACAGCCACAGGCACACACAAAGACACAGAGAGAAGAGAGAGAAAGAGACCCACACACATACAGACATACACACACACACACACACAGACAGACACTCGCATGCACACAGACACACACACACACACAGAAACACACACAGAGACACACACAGAAACACGCAAACACAAATGGAGGAGAGTTAATGGTTTATCTGGGTATTCAAAGTTCTTGGGAAAGTTCTGGAGGCTTCCTGTCCCCAAATCTACCCACCTGACCAGAAGAGACTCAGTCTTTTCTTAAGAAACAAGAAAGAGCCAGGGCTTGTACCTTCTAGTTAAGTTGCCAGCCTCCTTTTCTGCTTCGTTCAGCCCACACTTTCAGCCTTTGTTAAGCTTTCTTTGTGGTTTCTATGACCACCAGCAGCTTGCTTTTGTCTGCTGAACAGATAGGCATCATGTCGCCACAGCAGGTGACCCTGGAAGCAGATGGTACTTAAGAAGTACACAGTCCATGAACACATCAATGTGCTACTTGTCCTGGGAGTAGAGTGTGGATGTGAGTGTACCCCAGAGGCCCTCCTGTTGAACACTTGGTCTCCAGGGAGGTGTAAGGAGGTTCTGGGCACTTTAAGTGGTGGGGCCTACAGGGAAGTCTTCAGGTGAGTGTTCCTTAAAATGGGATAGTGCAGCTGCAGCCCATTCGTTCTGTCTTTGGCATCCTGGCCATAAGATGAGGAGTTTTCCCCCACAGGAGAGAGCATGGACTGGAGAAAGCAGTAAGATGGACACAATAGAAGCCAGGTGACATAAAATGACTAAAATCTTTCTCTCCTGGAGCTACATAGGAAAGACCTCGATATACAAGGACACAGAGATCTGGAAACCTTAGCAGATGCCTCCAGGACTCCAAAGCAATGGAGCCAAATGATCCTGGACTGGGAACTCCCAAACTGTGACCCCAGACAAACCTTCTCTCTCCAAGTCAGCAATCTCAGGCATTTCTAACAGTAACAGAAAGCTGATTGTATTAGTTACTTTTCTTGTTGCTATGACAAATGAGAGCAATTTTAGAAAAGGATTTATTTAGGCTCACAGTTTGAGGGGCTAGAATCCATTCTGGCAGGGAAGGCATGACAGTGGCTCTGGCTGAGGAAGGAAGAGAGAGACATTTCACTCACAATCTATGAGATGAACGCTGGCACTCTGTGCCCTTCTCCTTTTCCTTCTGTCCTGAACCCCGATCCATGGGACGGTGCCACCCACACTGACGGTGGCCTTCCCACATCTGTTAAATCTCTGGAAATGGCCTCACAGATACACCTCGTGGCTTGTTCCAAAACTGATTCTATGTCCTCTCAAGCCTACAATCAAGACAAACTTGAGAAGGAATACCAGCGCAGGTGCTTCAGGCAGAGAGGATGGAGAGTGTTACTGTTGAAGGGTAGAAGCTGCTTCTCTAGGTGGTTAGACGCAGTCTGAGATGGCATTCCCTCCAGCACCCCTCTTCCAGCTTGCACCATTCCCACAGCTCCTTCCCTGCACACACACCCAGCCATCATGTCCATCACATACAAGCCAGAGCCAGAAAATAAAGCAGGTCTTCCCTGAAAGTAGGAAGTAAACGGAACAGCAATGAGATGGGGGAGGGAGGGAGAGAGAAAGGAAGTAAGAAAGAGAGAGGAGAAGAGGTGGGGGGGAGGGGGAAAGAGAGAGATTAAGAATGAAACAAAAACTGGTTTGTTAGGATGAAAATGTACTAAGGTAGGGAAAATTTTAACATGGGTAATAAAAGGGCATAAGCTTTGAGAAAGCGAAGTTAGTTTGTAGTCATACTAAAAGGAATAAAAGTAAAAGAAAGGACGAAACATACAAAACTGCAAGAAAGCCAGGGAGATGGCCCAATGCTTGCTGCACAAGAAAGCCAGGGAGATGGCCCAATGCTTGCTGCACAAGAAAGCCAGGGAGATGGCCC
>LZPO01017325.1:169920-183583 GCA_001675575.1 Neotoma lepida
TTTTTTTGGTTTTTCGAGACAGGGTTTCTCTGTGTAGCTTTGGCACCTTTCCTGGAACTCACTTGGTAGCCCAGGCTGGCCTCGAACTCACAGAGATCCGCCTGTCTCTGCCTCCCGAGTGCTGGGATTAAAGGCGTGCGCCACCACCGCCCGGCCCCAAATAAATCTTAATAAATAGATAAATCTTAATTTAAAAAAGCCCATACATTTAGAAAATTTAAAAAGACACTGCCCAAGTTAGTGCTGACTTGAGCATAAGGAGACTGCTCCCCCTTTTTTCAAATTAGAAGGATTATAGACTAATAGTTTTTTGAGGACATGGGCAATGTGCACCAGAAGTCTTACAGAGATNCATACCATTCATGTAAGTCCCTCCAGCAGGTCATTCTCAGGAAACACTAAATAAGTCTACAAGGTACTCTTGCCAGAATGCTAACAGCAGCAAGGATGCCCCACACTTCCTACGGAACTCCTAAGCATATTATGCGGATGAGCTCTTAGAGCCACTGTGTGTAATGCTGCAGATCAGAACTATTTGTACTTATTCGGGTAGACGTTTGTCGTGAATGAACCACAAAAGCAGTTTAATAGGAATCAACTGTTTCAAGTGCACAGCTGTGCATATACATATGTATATACATGAGGGGACATCTAGATGCATTGCTTTTGTGGTTATACCTAGGTGGAAAGATTTGGAGGTTTTTTTAATTATAATCTCTGCTTATTGCTTATCTGTATTATTCTCTGCCATGCTTGTGTTTTCCTAGAGCATTTATTTTTAGATTTCTGTGTTGGCTCCTGAAGAAGAGTGCTTGAAAGAAACCATAGTGATAACGGTTGCTGTGTTTGCCAGGCTGATCACTGGTGCAGTATGGGATTGCTGGTGGGGGTTGGGGTGAGGAGTGAGCTTCAAAGGCAGAAAATGGGTTCAATGTCAAGGAATAAACCCTTCAGAGAAGCAGAGATCCACGGAGAAGAAATAGGAGACCTCATGTTTACCAAGTTTTCAGTGACTAAATTCAAATAAATTCACAAGTGGCCTGATGCTATCAGCAGAAACGGCTTCCCTTATGTTCCTCCTCATCTGCCATTTAATGGGCAGCAGTGGTGTGCTAGGCCCCATACTTGACTATATGTATCTGCTCATGGATAACTCTATGAGATGGGGTCATGTGACAAGATGATCCCCATGTGACAAGATGATGACCAGAAGGTGCAGGAGCCAGAATTTCTTGGGTTTTTTAATTGTATTTTCATAACTGCAAAATTATATATATATATATATATACTGTTTTAAAATACATATCTGCATGAAATGGCCAAATTGGCCTAGTTACCTCATCTCCATCTCATTTTTTTGTGATTGAAATCTTTATAAACCTGTTCCTACTAATTTCAAGAAAACACTAGATTGTTATTAATTCCAGTCACTGTGTTACATGACAATTTCTTGAGTTTCTTGATCCTAGGTGAGATGTCACATCATTACTGATATTTGAATCTCCCTTCCTTGCTCCCCAGGCTCTGGTAAGCCCCATTCTCCTCTCTGCTTCTGAGTGTAAATGTTCTGGTTTCCATGTGTCAATGCGAGCATGCAACATCTGTCTTCCAGGTGTGGCTCTTGTTTGCACTTGTGTACTGCCCCCCAGTTTCATCTATGTTGTCTCAGATGATAGAATGCCCTTGGTTTCAAAGACAAAAGCAGAGAGGGTCACAAAATTCTGCCAACAGCAAAGGTTCTGAACACCCAATTGTCCAAATGGAATTCAAGGGACTGAGGAGATGTGCAGTGGTTAAGATCCCTGGCTGCTCTTGCCAAGAACCCAGGTTTCATTCCCAACACCTAAATGTTAGCTCACAACCCTCTAAAATTCCAGTTCCTGGGATTCAACACCCTCTTCTGGTTTCTTCAGGTACCAGGCACACATGTGGTGCACAAAAATACATGTAGGCAAAACACTCATACACATAAAAATAAAATAAATCTAAAAGAAAAAGAATTCAAAATCAAACCACATAGTAAATCTGAGGTGTTTCTCACAGCATTCTTTCCTGTGGCATTGTGGGACTTAATGACAGCCTTGTTTCTGAACATGCAATACTAAGCAGCCCTGGCTCCGGGCATCAGCAAAACATAGCCTGGAGCCCTCAGCATTGGCTTGGGACTATTGCATGTCATGAACTGCAGTGCTTTCTGCTCTTAGAGACACATGAGAACTTAACCATGGAACCAAGACTTCTAATATTTTCTTATCGTCACTCCAGAGCAGGTGTCAAATTGGTCTATCTTTAGGTGGTATCACATTAGAATGTTTGGTTTTTAAATTGCTCGTATCAAGGGACGTGGGAGGTGGCCCAGCACTTAAAGCTGAGCCTGAGTTTGATCCTATAACCCACCAAGTGTTGAGTGGCTGTGGTCATTTGCCTGAAATTCCAGCACCCAGAGGTGGAAATGAGATTCTCTGAACAATCTGGCCAATGAGAACAGCCATTGAACAAGGTCAACTGAGAGACCCTGCCTCAGTGAATAACCAGAGGCTGAAGAGATGGCTCAGTGGTTAAGACACACACTGCTCTTCTAGAGGATCCAAGTTCACGTCCCAGCACCTATATCAGGTGGTTCACAACCATCTGTAACTCCAGCTCCAGAGTATCCGGACACCCTCTTTCAACCTCTACAGGCAAATGCCTGTACACACACCTGCTCACACACTCTGGATCCCTTACATCAGAGGGATTTCATCTGCTGTCAGAAATAAACCAAGGCGAGGTGAGTAAACATTTCTCTGTTGCTGTTTTCAGCCTGGTCAGACAGATGAAGTCTCTTTGGTTTAGGAATATTACAAACAGGCTTCCTATGTTCATGGGGGCCAGGCCAGCAGTGTCCCCAATTTTGCCTGTATATCAGCTTGTTACAACACAGATTTCAGGGTCCACTTCTGACAGTTCAGAGTGGAAGGTAGGAATCTGAACTCTTAGGAAGTTGACAAGCTGTCCAGAATCTGGCCCCTGAGAGGTACTGGTTAGATTATCTTGTCTGCCAAGAGAAAACTATGCACGCTTTTCATAATGGAGATTCTGAGACCACAGAACTTTCCAAAGTGTGCTGTTTATAAGGACAACCTTCGGAATCCCTCATTCTTCACTCCAAAGCCAAGACTGTGCTGTTCCTTTGATTTGAGGATGCCCTTGTCTCTGGGGGTTACTTCCTGTTCCTGAAGCAGCTGGAAGGTCAAATGTATCAGCCAGGCTTTTCAAAGGCCGAATTCAAAGGCGTGTTTTAGGATGAACTCCCTGAGACAGGAACGTGGCTTTGCCTTGTGAGCATAACCTTGGTCTGGCCTGTCTCTGCAGATGCCTGGGAACAGCTATGAACATCTGCTTGTCTCGATGACCTGGGGAAACCTAAGATGAATCTATTGTGTCAGGCCAGAAGCCAGCATATGACTCAATGGCTATTGTGTCTGTGCAAGAGATCTCCTTTGGGAGGTCAGGTTGTCCTCATCTGTCTCAGTGTCTGGCCTCAGCTTCCTTCTTAGAGAAAACAATTTGAACTCTTATGGCTGAGTAATCAATGTAAGCATTGCTCTACATTTATACATGTAATACAAAAACATGTTACATATATAAAACTATACATAATATATATTTCTATCTGCTCTCTGTGTGTCTAGAGACATTCTCATCCATAATGCCTGGCATTTATCCATGATTTCTAGTTTCCATCAGGATCATGGCTCTCTTTTTCGGTACACCACCTTGACATGACTGAAATACTTCCTACATTCAAACAGACAAACAGGGGCTGGAGAGGTGGCTCAGAGGTTAAGAGCACTGACTGTTCTTCCAGAGGTCCTGAGTTCAATTCCCAGCAACCACATGGTGGCTCACAACCATCTGTAATGAGGTCTGGTGCCCTCTTCTGTATACATAATAAATAAGTCTTAAAAAACAACAACAACAACAAAAAAACAAACAAACAGACAAACAGAGGCCCATGACAATCAGCATTAGAAGTCACAGTAAGGCAATTTCACTTAACGTAAATTTCATCTCATGACACATTCATGAGATACAGAAAAATATATTTGATCAATCAGAATGCAACCCATTAACACGGAGTTCAAAGAGAGAGACTTTTACTGGCTGAGCCCAGGACTGTTGAAGCCATGTTTGTGACGACCTAGATGTTGGAACAGAAAGAAGGCAAGGGAAGAGCTTAAATATCCTTGGAGCCCTTCATGGGAACCAATGTGTAGTGAGAATTCAGAAATCCCTCAACAGCTGCTTGGGACTATCGCTGCCCCAGAAGTCCACTCCCTCGTAAAACTGAGCCCTTGCTGAGTTTCATGCTTGAATTTGGAAGCAAAACAAGGATTTCGCAGTGTAAGTGCAGCACACAGATGGAACCAGACTCTGGTGCTTTTGAAAGAGCAAAACACATGCAAGCACCTGTGAGAACGTGGATCCCAAGGAACCCAGAGCTCTCTGGGCCTTGCAGGGCCTCGCTGTCAGTACACAATACTGACACCTCCTTAGCTTCTGAAAAAGTGAAGCAGAGTCAAGAGAGACAACATTATGATACCTCATCAAAGGTGTCTCTGATCAGAAGAGGAACATCACCATCCCAGCCTGTCTCAGGCTCCTGACGTGGAGGACAGCCTCTCCCTTAGTTAGGGCACTGCTCAGCCTGGGAAGCATGTCATCCTTTGGGAGAACTGTGTTTGTCTGAACAACTCATTAGGTGTGTGTGTGTGTGTGTGTGTGTGCCCAGATTGGGTGAATCATACAAGTCAGTGGCTTAGGCCACCCACATCAGATGTCTCCTCCTTAAATAACTTTCTCAATGGGACACAATGGTACCTGAGCTCCCTCTACTATGGTCAAATTTNTTTTTCAATTAATTTACTCCATACATCTACAGCTCACCTGCAAGTAACAAAGGATGCGCACAGTAAAGCTATGGGTGGTTAGGAAGTCCTGGTGACTATGTTAGATTTACTAGGTGTCTCTAGCACAAGACCTGCAGCATGGCTTGCAGGGAAGCCTGAAAAGAATGAAAGCCCTGTAGAGCTTGCTGGGGGCAGGGTAGAGATGGGGAAAGGAGAACACACCAAAGTGGGCTTCGAACTCCACAATGAACACTTCTCACAGCAAGTGGTGCTGCCGTGGTCTCCACATCAAGTGCCGAGCAATTCAAACAAAGTGAATGCGAAAGCAACTGGTCTGAAAAGCAGCTCAAACCTGTCCTGGAACACAATTTGTTTTTGTCACCACAAATCATTTGTTGATTTTCTGTGTTTAAGATCTAGACAAAAGAAGGGTATACACTCAATCTCTGCTCACCCTAAAGCTTGCCAAGAGACACAGAAGTAGGACACAAAGAGCAGGAAAAACACAGAAATACAAATCAGTGAGATGTTTATAGTATAGTTGGCCACCAACGATGGCCTATTAGTCAGTCCCTCACTCCAGCATACTCCAATCGTCAGCTGTGTGGGAGTTTCAAGGGGTCTCAGGGTGAGAAATGAGTTCCTTACTCCCAAGGAGGCCACCACCCCACCCAGAGGAGTTAAGGCATAATCAGACAGACTGCCATCAGAATTCAGCTTCACAGGGCCACTCCGAGATGCTGTTCCCTCTTCTGTATCAAGGAGTGATCTCATTCAGCATTCAGAGAAACACTTAAGACTAATTAAGTCCCTAGATTATCACGAGACAAAGGAGACAACAGTGTGTCATGAGAAAATGTCCTGAGTTTACAGATCATAAAGGAATTTGTGGGAGAGATGGGCTCCGAACTTAGCTTTGGAGATGGGCTGACTGAAACAGGGAGAAAGGAGGAGACAAGGTGACCCAGACTAAGGGAACTAACCAAGCCAAGTAACAAGGCACATTAATAGTGGGAGTGACAGGCAAAGCTGCGAGTGGCAAGTCATTGAGAGCCTTGAGCGAGACAAAAGCTGAACTTCAGTTGTAACCAAAAGTGAGAGGAGTCAAACTACCGTCCATACATAGGAACCTTCTAGCTGGGTTTCTTATTGATTGGAGCAGATTCTGAGAAATTCTGGAGGCCAGAAGGTATGACAATGGCTAATGATACTCCAAATTATGGGAAGGTGGTGAAAATGGAATAAGAGGAAGCTGGGAGTTGCAGTCAAGTAGAATGTGTGGACCCTGAGCTCAGAGGAAGCCATGTCCATGTGGTAGCTCCCATAACAATACAGGAAAGAAAAAGGTGAATGAGAAGGTGACAGTGGCACTGGTGGGGTCTCTGCTGTGTCGTCATATCTGCTGTGGTGACAGGAAAGAACACCAAAGACAAATAACCTATAACAAACAGAGATGTATTTGGCTCCCAGTTCTAGTGGCCAGTAAGTCCAAGGTTGCAGGACACATGTGGTGCTCACACAAGACGAAGGCCCAACACCTGATCACATAAAAAACAAACTCTAAGCTAGGCATGGTGGCACATGTCTTTAATTCTAGCACTCAAGAGACAGAGGCAGGCAGATCTGTATATTCAGGGCCAGCCTGGTCTATGTAATGAGTTACAGACCAGCTGGTGCTACGTAGTGAGATCCTTTTTCAAAATAAAACAAAATCTTAAAAATAAGATTTGGCTTTCCATCTGTCTCAGTCAGGGTTTCTATTGCTGTGAAGACACACTGTGACCACAGCAATTCTTATGAAGGGAAACATTTAATTGGGGTGACTTACAGTTCAGAGGTTTAGTGCATTATCATCATGGTGGGACATAGTGGCCTGCAGGCAGACATGGTGCTGGAGAAGGAGCTAAAAGTAGAGACGGAGTTATATATTGATCTGCAGGCAACAGGATGTGAACTGTCTCACTGGGTGTAGCTTGAGCATAAGAGATATCAAAGCCCACCCCCACAGTAACATACTTCCTCCAACAAGGCCACACATTCTAATAGTGCCACTCCCTTTGTGGGACCATTTTCTTTCAAACCACCACAACATCCTAGTTTTTTTTCTTCAGCCTTTGTTCAGTTCTATCTGTCATCTCTATCTATCGATCTATCTGTCTGTCTGTCTGTCTGTCTGTCTATCTATCTATCTATCTATCTATCTATCTATCTGCCTATCTATCTATCTGTCTGTCTGTCTATCTAACATCTATCTATTTATCTGTCTGTCTGTCTATCTATCTATCTATCTATCTATCTAGTCTAGTGATAACCACCTTTCTGGGTAAACACCCATATACAGTGGTCCCACTGACCTTTCTCTGCAGAATCCAGTCAATGCAGATGACACATTTTTTCTGTAAAGCTAGACTGCTTTGTCCATCCACTGCCTTCTAGCATCCTCGGACAACCTGAACCTCATCATGCTTTCAGGTGAGCATCGATCCAACACTTTGCAACTGTTTCAGCTCTTTGGAAAGAAGGGAAGACATGACATTCTTTCAGGTTTGAGAATGTGGCTGAAACACCTATGATGGTTCCTGCTTCCTGGCAGCTGGGGGCATGGAGCCCTTGACCAGGTATCAGTTGGTACCTCATTCACAGAATGGTCTTTCTGATCCTTTGTTAGATCTGGACGTTTGTTTTGCAGTTTTAATTCCTGGAGCATTCTGTGCAGTCATCCCTCATCAGCTATTGGCAGAAAGTATTCCCACCATCCCAAAAGTTGCCTTCTAATTTTGTTAGGTTCTTTCTCTTACCATGCAGAAGCCTTTCAGCTTGGACATAACCTCACTTGTCTGTGGCCCCAAATACAACATGATGTCTTTTCTTACATAGAAGAAAATTAATAATCCAGCTAGCCATGGTCACAATCATCACTATGACCCTAAAACCACATTTGACTTTTCTTTTTTCAAAGATGTTCAAGATATGCTCTTTCCTAACTCCTGATACAGTCCCTGCCTTTCAAGACAATGATAATATTAGAAGCATTCACAACAAAACCACAAGAGCAATAAACCATCATTACCATGTTATTAGTGTGCCCTGTGTAGGTGCACAGACACACAAGAAAGTACAAAGAAGGATGACAAAGGAAGAGGGGGCGGGCAGACTGACAGACGACTAGAAAAAAGGATGTTTAACCAATGCCAGGGCCAAGAGTTCGATGGAAGAGGATTCCATCATGACCCTCTCACATCTTCAAGGGGACGTGGGCTGTTGAAAACAAAGGGATTTCAAAGCATTTGGGGATGGCAGGAGGAGAGAGCCACCAGCTAACTGGTCCTAGACCTAAGACTTAAATCTCGAAGGCGCCTTTGCAAATGTTATGAATGTAAACTCTACTGCCAGATAGATACATCAGCAAAGATATTCAAAGGGCAGCTGGTGCTGCTTGGTCCTGCCTCTGTGCATCAGCAGGGCTAACTAACATACTTGGACCTCTGTTGCTGAGATTTCCAGGGGGGGAATTCTTTGCAACTTTTCTATATACATCATCTGCAAAGCCCACATTAAAAACCCATTTTCCTTTCTTTTGAGCATAGTGTTGTCAGTGGTTATAATGGTCCCCAAAGGCAGACAGAAACCAGTATCTCAGACTCAAAGGTCAGGGAAGGGTTAACTCTGCTGGACTAAAGACTTACATGAGGGCCATTTTCACTGCCATGGATCAGTGTAAGTTAGCATGAGACTATGACAAACTACAAAAATACTAGGACGATATTTCAAATAAGTCACATGAGAATCTAAAAACTGTGATGTGAATAATGAAAACTTCTCAGTATGTCCCTCGTCCCCAGGGAGGAGGGAGGGGAGGTCGCACAGTTGCCCTGGCTGTCTNGTTGTGAACTATTAATTTGGTGTTTCTAAAGCTATGTGAAGAGATCTAGGTTGTAAGAGAGCCTCTGAATCTATTGGGAGTAAAATAGCAATAAATGTGATGGTTAAGATACGCTGAGGTGTTACTGTGCCAGGCACTGCGCAAAGAACCTTGGAGACCCTCTCTCATTATTCACTGAACAAAACTTTTTACTTAAACAACCATCTCTACCATCTCCATTTTGGACACTGAACTTAAAGCTTACAGAAGTAGCCCAAACTGGTGAGATGGCTGAGTGGGTAAAGGTACTTGTCAGGCCTGACAATCTGAGTTTGATCTCCAGCACCTACCCACCAGCATGGAGGAGAGTGGACTCCTGAAAGTTGTCCCTTCCTTGTTCAAGGTCCCTGTTAATGACCATCAAAGTGATTGCAAATGTTCACTTGTAAAATCTTCAGGCCCCTAAGAAAGCAGGCCATGGCGGGCGTGGTCCCAGGAGCAGCTCACAATCCCTTGAACCAAGTNCTGAGTCAGAAACTATTGAGTAAGTGAACTGAAATCCAACCGCAGCCTTCTCTAACACACTAGATTCTCTTGGCTCCTTGGTGACAACTTCAGCTTCTCAGAAATCAGGTTTGGACAGAAAAGGACCCATGCTTAAGTAAAAAACCATCAGGCTTCGCAGAACCTTTGCCTGTCACTGGCTGGCCATGAAGGGAGACGCCGAGTGGGAAGATTCTGGAGCTGCTGGCTATGGCTTCCACTTCCTTCAAGCAGCCTCAGTGCACACACCAGACGGTGCTCACCTTAACACCAATCACAGCAAGAAGAGCAGCCCCACAGAGCAGAGCTGTACTAAGGATGGTAACCCAACCCATGGGGAAGTGAAAAAGCAGTGCGCTCTCAGCAGGCTTAGCCTTCCGTGGGCTCATTTCCCCATCATGCATCTTGCATGTACGTCTCAAAGCTGAAAGGCAAAATGTTGTACACCAGGGCTTGTGTACCTTGAACAAAAGGTAGATGTGGATGGCACTTATCAACCCTTGAGAAGATCCCTCCACCCAGCTTGACAGTCAGGCGCCCTCTCTGAGGCTGAAATGGCAGAAGACACCATTCTTTTGTTTTAATCATCCAATACATTAAAAAGTGAAGATCTGCCAAAAAGCAATTAAGGAAAACACTGGTATATTTAAATGTGCACAGTTTTGCAAGCTGACATGCCATGCCTTCACAGACACCATGCAGAATAATTATGCCTGTCACAAAATAATCACTGCACTTGGAAAAACAGTTGCGTTCCTAGAGGATGGTTGGTGTGTGGCCTGAGTCTGGAACACAATGGCTTTAGGTCAATCAGCCTTCTTAAGGGGTGGTCACCACCAAGAAACTGATGGGCCCAGTTGGATGAACTCTTTGTTTTCCTTTAAAAAAGATTTATTTTTAACTATGAATAAGTGCATGAGGGTGGATGCATGTGGGGGTGACCAGAAGAGGACATCAGATTCCCTGGAACTGGAGTTACAGGTGACTGTGAGCTGTCTGATGTGGGTGCTGGGAATTGAACTTGGATCCTCTGTAGGAGCAGCAAGCCCTCTTAAGCACTAAGCCATCTCTCCAGCCCTCTGGGTTAACTCTTAAGAGGGGCAATGTACATGTCATGACTCCACCCAGGGCCAGAAGCAGACTCTGGTTAGATTTCAACCAGGAGGAAATGGCTTTCTCTTCATGGGCCCTAACAGAGCCCTGATATCCTCCAAGGCTACCTGAACATTCCTCCCTCA
Source organism: Neotoma lepida (assembly GCA_001675575.1). Classification (NCBI taxonomy): domain Eukaryota; kingdom Metazoa; phylum Chordata; class Mammalia; order Rodentia; family Cricetidae; genus Neotoma; species Neotoma lepida. Next base: position 180,456 of record LZPO01017325.1, read on the forward strand.
AGAGTGGAGACTGGGGTCAAGGCCAGTCCTCTTAGATACAAATCTCTCAGCAGGACCTGGACTGCCTTTTGTAGTCTCAGCTGGCTCTTGGGGGCCGGGGAGGGTAATATCCCCTTAGTCCAGATACCTTCCTGTCCCTGTTGACCAGGAGGGCAACTCAGCACTCCATCAGGGTCATCTCCCTTCTTGGTAGAGACCCAGGCTTTCTTTAAAACACCTGCTGTTTTCACCTTATTTATTGGCTGTTCTTGACCCACAAATGAGCCAAAGACATTCACTAGAGAAAGCAATCTTTTGTGGACTCTAGAGGCCGTGCTCTCTCTGCCTCTGAGAGCCAGGGATCTAAATGCTTGCATTTGCTAGACTGCCTCCTCTTTAGATCCCACACACCAAGAGCATTGCATTCCCAATTTCCCAGGAAAGCTGAGCAGGGAAAAGGTTGGCTGGACATCAAATCTTTTGAACAGTTAAAGCCATTTTGCTCTCAAGTCACTGCTCAACGAAGGTCACCTGGCTGTGTAACTAGCCTTTAGAACTCCTGCTTCCTCCTGTCTCTGGGACTGGTGGCTCAATCAAGTATTTCCAGGTGGACAGAGACAGTGGGTTCTGTTTCAGAATAAGAGTGGCATTGAGACTTAGGGACACAGAAGAGACTCTGGCCAGGACTGAAACAAAACATCTCTAAATGGGTCCGTGCCAAGTGAACACGGTAGGCTCTTTTCCCAACAGAGGGACAAGGCTGGGATTGTGCAGCTCCTAAATAAATAAATGAGCTGAGAAATGAGTGCTGAGAGGGTTCTGCAACTGGAGAGTATGTGTGGAATGCATCACCAGGAAATAAATGTCACCTTTGTTTCCCTGTTGAGTGAGACTTTCATAAACTCTCAGAGGCACGGAATAAACACAGAAGCCCAAAGAGGAAGCGAAGCCCATGAAAACTAAGGCATCACAATACATTTTTACGCANCAGAAAGTCAGTTTAAGGTCATGGCTTAATTTTCAACTGGAAATAATACTTTACCAACTAAACCTTCGTTAAAGGAGGAACAAAGCACACTTGTAGGGAGTGAGCTAAAGAGGTACCCATAGGAAAACCCGTTACCGTCAGCACCAGTCTGCCTGCTGCTTTCTGTTAAAGATGGCAGAAGTCAGTTAAAATAACTTGATAGTTTTTTTACTTGCTTGTGTAATTGAAAATCCAGAGGTGGGTTGGTTTCTATGATGTGGGTCCATATCCTGGGAATTTAGGGTCTGCCTGCTCAACTGCCCCCCACCCCAATGTTAGCTTTATCTATCCCAAGATGACCGACCAGGAGAGACAGCAGGAGGAAGACACCAGCCTCCAGCATTGCTCAAAGTTTGTAGGATTTTCAATATAAAACATCGATTTGGTCTTCAGCTTAATTTGCATTTGAACCAAGTACCATAGANGTATAGGGAATTATCCTATCTACAGATGTGGTACACAGCTATGGGAAGGGACAGGTACAGGGGGAGTCATCTTCCTGGCTATTTCTTTTTGGGTGCCGTTAAAGACAGACAGCTCAGGGTGCTTACTACAAAATGCTCAGTGTTTTGAATTGAGGTCAAAATGAAAATGGCCACAGGATTTCCTCTGGGGAGAGAAAACACTATGAAAATATATTTAAAATCATCACAAAGTTCAGACATTCTCCTTCCTTTCTGTCATTTTTCCTCTTCAGTTCAGTTCACTCTTTGGGGAAAACACCTTTTTAAAACTTTTAGCTTTATGCATCATCTTCCCAGATTTATTTATTTAACTGGTTTGGTTTAATGATNGAGCTACCCTTTCCTGTGTCCTACGCATGGTGCCACTGGAGATGTATGTATAGCTGAGGCATGTCCCAGAGTGGCAGGAGATGCTGTGGATGTCACCCCAGGCCCTCTTAAAAGGTCTGTCCACTCATGCAGATAAATCCAGGGCTCTGTAGAGATACTAGCCGCCCCCCCCCACCTTTGCAAGAGCAGCCCAGCCCCTACACCTTGCACTCTCCACCCTCGCTGCTTCACCAAGGCAAAAAACTGAGAACAGGGCTAACCTGAAGAAACTCTGTGTCAGATGAGAAAAAAAACAAGTTTGCTCCCCAGAGCTTTTCTTCCTGGTCAAAGAGCCACAAGCCCAGGGGCTATCTTAGCCAAACTGCATTCCTTCTAAAGTCCTCAGAAAGGCTGCAAGCACCTTTTCCAAGCTGGTTTGGCAACCCAAGGAGAGAGGATGCTGTAAACATCTTGGCCCCAGAAGCATCTGCCCCTGGAAACAGAAAAGCAAGCAAGCAAAAAAGCCCCAAGGAATTTATTTATTAGATTAATCTTTTAAAACTCCTTGGCTTGACACACATGAAATGTCCTTGCCTATGAAGATGAATGCCTAACGTGGGAGGGCAGGTCAGAGTCCATGAAGTTCTAGTTCCTGTCAGTGCTGNGCCATCTGTCCTTGGCAGAGAGGCCCCACTGGAAAGGGAAGCAGGGGTGTGCTTCAGGGATGGGAATTCAGTGATGGAGGAGATTCCTCTTAAGTCAGGGTATATATGAAGTTGCAGGTGCTCCCCGCTGTATCAGCTCAAGAGCCAAGAGTCCCATGTTCCCCGTAACCAGCGAGGTCAGCAGCCTAGAAAAGCAACTGTTTTTTCTGTCAGATAAAAATTGTATGGGCTGGAGAGATGGCTCAGTGGTGAAGAGCAAATGCTGCTCTTGCAGAGGACCCAGGTTTGGTTCCCAGCCCCACATGGGGAGGGAGGCTCACCACCACCTGTAACTCCCTTTCCAGGGGATTGGATACCCTCTGCTGGTCTACAGACACACACAAATAAATATTTTAAAAAATATAAATGCAGAAAATAAACCCCAATAATTAAAGAAGACAGTGGGAATTTTTGCTACACGGAAAGGATCTTTTGACCCACCCGTCCGGACAGATGAATGCACTAACTCCTGACCTTCCCGAGAGGTTTTCTCAAATCACTTCCCAGTCTATCACACTGCTTCCACTCTACTCCTTAGGGGTAGAACAAAAACATTTTGTGAACCACGGGAAATGATTCAGGCCAAGTGCAATCTGCAAACTGAGGATTCCTCCTTTGAGCCACTGAGAAATTGAACACTTTTTT
>LZPO01017325.1:184058-197691 GCA_001675575.1 Neotoma lepida
TTACTAACTTATAAAGTAGATATTTAATCATTCTGTTTTCATCCCTTAAAGGACACACAAAATACGAACACAGAATTCTCTTTCAATCTTTTATATATAGGTATGTATTTTTTTGAATCTGTTTTTAATGGAGAATCATACTATCTATCAGATAGCCTTATGTTTGTAGGTATGCCCAGAAATATTTGCTGGCTTCAACCATTATGAACACAGTATATATAAACACACAGATTGTCTGACCAGGATCCAACTCAGGACACCTCCANGCACACAACCTTTAAGGCAGCTTCAACTCTCACCCCCAACATACTGTCAGAGGAAGAGGGAATAACAGAATGTACAGTAGAACGCAGAGTGGTAAAAATCCTTGACTTCTTCCTGCTCAAAGAGAAAACTTGCAATTCTTATCTATGGAGAATGGTGTTCATGACAGTTTTCCATAAATACCTTTTCATGTTCAGATATTTCCCTTTGGTCCTAGTTTTCTGGGAGTTTTTTTCCTTTTTATTTAAATCATGAAAGGGCCTGGGATTTGTCAAATGTCCTGTTTTCAACAATGAGATGAGCAGACATTTTCTTTTTTCCTGTGTTCTATTAATCTGATGCAACGATTGGTTCCTTAAACTGAACCATTTTGGATGGACTAGAAAGGGTGACTAGGCAGAACACAGAGTACTTCAGGGTCTGTTACTCAATGTATACATGCGGATAACTTAGATCCTCTTGCTTTATTGGACCTTCTGTTAAAATACTGTTTATAATGCTTTGCATTTAAAGTCTGTTTTGTTTGAGCTAGTATGGCTGTTCTTTGGAACCCCTAGGGGATTCGTTCCTAACACCCAAATCCGTGGATACTCAAGTAACTTATCTGAAAGGCTGTGGTCTGCACAGATCCTGTGTGGTCCCACCACACCATCTCTGCTGACTTTAAATATCAAATACAATGTAAATATTATGTAACTAGTTATATTGCCCAGGAAATAATGACAAGAAAAGTCTGTACACATTCAGTCCAGACACAAAAAATAGAGGGCCGGCCCAGCAAGACACCTTTTGAGTTCAATCCCCAGGACCCATATAAAGAAAGGTTGGAGAAAGCTGACTCCCACAAATGGTCCTCTGATGATGACCTCCCCATTACCAAAAAAAAAAGAAAATTAAAAGAATTTTCCTTTGGAATTTTTCTTTTAGGACTTATAATTTTTCAATCTACTGACTTTCTCTCAGTTTCCCCTGAGAATCAGCTGGTGACCTTATTGATGACCCCTTGGGTATGACAGGTAACTTCTCAATCTATGTATTTTATGCAGATATTTAACTGTTTGGAAGTGGGCTTGGATGCTTATATTCACATCTCTTAAGAAATTTGGTGAGTTTTGAGCTAGTATTTTTTTAAAAATATCTTTGTTCCTCTTTCCTTCTTCTCCTGGGATGCCCATAACGCATATCGTGCATATCTGCCCATCACAGGTCCCTAAGGCTCTGTTCACTTTTGTCTTTATTATTTCTGTTTCTCACCCTTTGGTTTGATCTTAAAACTCATTTAATTCTTTCTTCTGTTTGTTCAACTCTACTTTAAAAAATTATGTGCCGGGCGGTGGTGGGGCATGCCTTCAATCTCAGCACTCAGGAGGCAGAGACAGGTGTATCTCTCTGAGTTCGAGGCAAGACTGGTCTATAGAGCGAGTTCCAGGACAGCCAGAGAGCTGTTACACAGAGAAACCCTGTCTCGAAAAACAAAACAAAAAAATTTATGTGTTGGGTATTTTACTTAATGTACGANTGTGTGTTTGGCGCTCGCTGGAAGCCAGAAGAGTCTCGAAAATTATTATGGTTCAGCCTTAATAATCTTCTTCCCAGTGGCCCAGAAGAGAAACTATGAACAGCGAGAATTATTTTTGGAAAAAGAATCTAAGTACACCAAGCTCTATCATCCATCTACTTTATTCCTCTGGGATAAAATTCTATCTACACAGCTTCAGTTCTGTTCTCATGCCTAGCTCCTTTCTTGCCTGATTTCTCTCTACCCTTATCTGTTGTCCCCTCTAGGTTCTATCTTAATTCNCTCATCTTAGTTCTGCCCCATCTTGGTCTTTCTCATCTCATTCTTCCCCGTCTGGCTCTTCCTCATCTTCCGTCTCATTCTTCTAGTTCTCCATCTAGTNCTCCAGTCAAAATCCTCTAAGTCTCTGAGGTTTACAGTTATATACCCATGCAATAGCAGTGCTCTAGCTAAAGCAAGGTCACCAGGCTTGAATTCTTACAGGGTCCTAAAGGCAGACAAGAGTTTTCCTCAGGCAGTGACCATCAGGCTTCCTTTACAACCCAAAAGGGGAGTGGTAAAGGAGGAGGCCAACTAAGAGCTAAAATCGGTTAATNTATCAGAATAAGGGAATTTATGTGCTCAAATTACATTCCTAGAGGTGGTTAGGTAAATGTTAGGAGTTTATAATGTTAGTATAAATACCACTAAGGCTGTATAAGAAAGGAGGATCTGAACTTAATTTACCTTAATTCGGAGATGGTTTGGCCTTGGATGCTTGATAGGTATTTCAGATAAAATACACTATTAGTAGTTCTTGGAAGCATACATAGCATACAAGGAAATCATTGCAGGAATCGGCTAACATATATACAAAAGCTAAAATATCACCAAGACTTCTTAAGCCATGGCCTGACCTTTAGAAAAGTCCTTGACCTTTCCAAGTGGTAGCTTTTGTGATAGCTGAATTCCATTACATTTTCCTGTGGCTTGCAGCAGAAGACGACTTTGGATCCCCTGGAACTGGAGTTATAGATGGTTGTGAGCTGCCACGTGGGTACTGGGAATTGAACCCAGGTCCTCTGGAAGAGCAGCCAGGTTTTTACATTTTTTTTATTTAATTTTTTTTTCATTTTACATACCAACCCCTATTCCCCCTCCCTCCTTCTCCTGCTCCCTCCTCCTACCCCCTATCCCATCCCCATCCCCTCTTCATAGGGGGGTAAAGCCTCTCTTGGGTAGTCAACACAGGCTGGCATACCAAGTTGAGGCCAGACCAAGCACCTCCCCACTGCATCACGGCTGAGTAAGGCATCGCACCACAGGGAATGGGCTCTAAAAAGCCAGTTTGTATACCTGGGATAAATCCTAGTCCCATTGCCAGGGGACCCACAAACACATCAAGCCTTGCAAATGTCATCCATATTCAGAGGGCCTAGTGTGGTCCCATGCTGGCTCCCCAGCTGTCAGTCCGGAATCCATGAGCTCCCACTAGTTTGGGTCAACTATCTCTGTGGTTTTTCCCATCATAATCCCTCCTCCCCCTCTTCAACTGAATTCCAGGAGCTTGGCCAAGTGCTTGGCTGTGGGTCTCTGCATCTGCTTCCATCAGTCACTGGATGTAAGTTCTATGATGACAATTAGGNTAGACACCAATCTGAGTGCAGAGGAAGGCCAGTTTAAGCACCCTCTCCACCACAGCTATGAGTTTAGCTGGGGACAATCTTGTGAGTTCCTGGGGTTTTTCCCTAGCTGCAGATTTCCCCCTAACCCCTTAATGGTACACTCGGTCAAGATATCTCTTTCATTGCTCTCCCTCCTCATCCCTCCCCCAACTCAGCCATCTCAAGTCCTCATGTTCCCACCTCCCATCCCCTCCCCTCTACTCCCTCTCTCAATTTACTCAGGATATCTTAACACTTTCCCCTTCCTGGGGTGATCCATGTGTCCCTCTTAGGGTCCTCCTCTTTACCTAGCTTCTCTGGGGTTGTGGATTGTAGCCTGGTTATCCTTTGCTTTGCGTCTGACATTCACTTATGAGTACATACTGTTTGTCTTTCTGGGTCTGGGTTACCTCACTCAGGATGATTTTTTTTTCTAGTTCCACCCATTTGCCTACAAATTTCGTGATGACACTGTTTTTTTACTGCTGCATAATACTCCATTGTGTATATGTGCCACATTTTCTTTATCCATTCTTGAGTTGAAGGACATCTAGATTGTTTCCAGGTTCTGGCTCTTATGAATAATGCTGCTATGAACATAGTTGAGCAAGTGTCCTTGTGGTGTGGTTGAGCATCTTCTGGTATATGCTCAAGAGTGGTATTGCTGGGTCTTAAGGTAGACTGAGTCCCAATTTCTGAGATACTGCCCTACTGATTTCCAGAGTACAGTCAGTTCTCTTNACCACTGAAGTCATTTCTTCAGCCTCTCAAATCTACTTCTGAACCCTTCTAGGGTATTTGTTATTGTACCTGCAAATTCAAGAATTTTTGAGTCCTCATAATTTTTATCTTTACTGAGAGTATGTCCACACATCATTTTCCTATGTTGTAAAAGAAGTTTTAAGTACTATTATTGCGTGTGTATGGTGTATGTGAGTGCAGATTTCATGCCACCATATGTGTGTGTAGATCTAACAACTTTTCAGAGTTGATTCTTCTTCTAGGAATTGAACTCAGGTCCTTAGGCCTGTATAATATGCACGTTTACCCATTGAGCCCTGTGTCTTCTGAGTCCTCTGGACATCCTTAGCCATTTGCCTATGAGTCTGTTTAGTAAGGCTAACATGTGGGCCTCATGTGTATTTTATGTCAATTTATTATTTTTTCTGTAAGAGAGCCATAATTTCCTGTTTCTTTGTGTGACTTGTTACATTTGGTAAAACAAACAAACAAATGGACACTAGAGTTTCATAATGTAAACATTCTGAAAATTAGATTTCCCTCCTTGTCCAGGGTTTACTAGTTGATTGCTGCAAGGTGCCTTTGTGTAAAAAATCAACCAGAAGTGAAAGCCTCCTGCTATCTCAGGGTTGTTTTTGAGTCCACGTCTTTCTCTGTACATGTTTATTTTTCATTGTCAATAATACAAACAAAAACTGAACACCAACCAAAAGAAACCATGCTTGAGGGTAGGCACCAAGACAATGGCATCACAGCTTTTGCCCAGCACTCAGTGATCCGAATGACAAGTTANTCAGAACACAGACCCTCCANTGAAAGTCCTTCTTCCCACTGTGGCTGCAGCAAGCAGTCACAAATATTGATTGCCATCTCCCAGCTTACCACCACATCAATACCTGAAACCAACTGCGACACAGCAGATAAGCCGTTGGGGGCGGGGGGGGGCGCTGATGATCTAAAGTAGCCGCTTTAGACTTTCTGCCAGTACAACTGTTATACAGATAGAGATGGATTTCTGGAAGTTTCCAATTCTGCCATCTTCCTTGATACTACTCCCAGGCAGACTCTACTGTAACAAGGAGGAGTGATAGTTCTGCCCTTCCTGTGCAAGCATGGATGTTTCTGACTTTATTGACGGGGACTGAGAAGAATACACATAGCGCTACCACTGCACTGATCTTAGCAAATACAACACACCCAGCAGAGCAACTGTAATTGGGGCTACCAATGGTTTTGTTTAGGAGAAGCTGCTATTAGTTCATCATTCACGCACTCTGCCCCTCTGAGAATCACATCAAAATGGGTTGGTAGTTGGCTGGCCAGAGCACATGTTTTTATTTTTCTGAGTCTTCCAAAGCAACTAACACGAGTCAATTCTACCATCTTAGTATCTTGTTCTGCTCAAGAGCCCCAGAATCTACATAATGCAGCCATTCACCCCCACATTTGTCTTCTCCCAAATCCACACAGAGAGAATCCTAGCAGCAAAGATGCCATCTCCTGTCAGCAACGAGCTTTTTACCACCAGCTTTCTCAAATGTCTCAGTAAATATAACTTTTCTTAGCCTGGATNCTACCCCTTCCAAAGGTTAGATGAAGGATCAGAAAAAGGGACTCCCTGACTGTTCATCAGCACTGCAAGACAAACCAGGAGAGCAGAGACAGTACTCAGTAGCACCACTCTACTCTAGGGCTGCTTAAACCTTTCCAGTCACCATCCCTTTTCACTGGAAGAAAATTTACATGACCCTGGGCACATGGGGATATAAAATAGGTATATAAATCGAATATTTACTGATAATAAAATTCAAATAAACTTACTTTGAAATAATTCTCTGGTGTATATAATTTTGCCATCTATTAAGAACAAAATCAGAATGCATATAAATGAGATGGATTATGTATTCTGCATAAAAAGACGAATCTGGCTGAACACTTGACACTGCTACAGAGGAGTATCAGCATTTTTAGGGTTAATCAATATTTTTATAATTGTCAAAACAATCCAAAGATAAACTAATTTGACACTTACATATCAAGAAATGACAGTAGATAAACATTTAAGGTCTTTGCTTTCTGTTATTAAACCATTATGTTTCTGTAAGGGCAGAAAACGTTGTATGTACAGCAAGAACACTTAAGCTCATTGGATATACCACAGTCTCAAATCTGGGCTGAGGTATTTCAGACACTGGTGGTACTGTGTGGCCTGACGGCATGCACAGTGCAAAGTGCACATGTTGTATGTTCAGAACGGACTGCCACAAAGTCATTCGATACATGGGTGAGAATTGACAGGCATGCCTCAGGTTCATTACACATTTGATTTTAGAATCAGTTTTTGTTGTGTATTCAAAAACTGGTTACTGCTGTCAAAAGCTTTGTGATTGTGTCTCACATTCAGTTTTCCCCTTATGGGGTTGTGACTCCCTAGTTTGCAAAGCTGGCTCTAAATGATCATGATTTTTTGCAAAGCCTTATGGAGCACATCTCCAAACCGGCCTGCTCCGGGAAGCAGACCGAGGCTCTTTTCACTCACCAATCAAGGCTAACCCTACGGTCATTAGCTTTACCTAGATCCTCTCACACATTCCTGAGTTCAGTGTGGATCTCTGGGGAAATTCTACACTGAAGCATCCGAGAGGCTCTAGGGTGAGAAGAGACACATATATTTGGCATGAGCTTAAGGCAAAGTATGCGTCAGACACTGGCCAACACCTAGCTGGAATTAGTGACTACAGAAGTGGTTAGAAGAGATGAGCATTTGAAAACTATGAATAAGAGGAATATGGTATACTTGTCACAGAACTATAGTATAAATACATGCTCCAAACTCATGTTGACTCCGCCCACAATAGTGTTGAGAGGTGGTTGGGTCTATTAAGAGGTAACTGGTTCATGTGGCTCCTTCTTCACAAAGAAATTGGTGCTTTGTTTAAGAAGCACCTGACACTTCTGAACTCTTGCATGGTGCTTTTCCTGCACTCTATTCCTCCTGCCTCCTACTGTGAGCCNAAGGTGCCTTATACTTGCCCCAAAAGTCAACAGATACAGTCCAATCCCAAACGTCCCAGACTCCAGAACTGCAAACCAACATAAATTGTTTTCTGTGCAAAGTACCTACTGTCAGGTGACCTGTTATAGCCAGAGAAAATGAGCAAAGTGAAAGCCTAGGTTACTAGAAACCAGAGAAAATAGCTCATTGTCTATTTTTAGTACATTCTGTGCCAATGAAGAAATTGAATTGGGAGAACTATTGGACATTAATCAAACTGATTTTAGGGCCTGTTCAGCTAGCACATTTTTAAATCCATAGAGCTAAGTGTGTTTTGATCAGGTATAATTAGTAACCAGTAAGACACAAATTCATTTTGTACTGACAATTACAAGTCAACATTCCTTTGTATATAAGACAGTCCTCATTGGCCCCCATGCTCACTGATAATTTTTATCTATGGCTCTTGGTGCCCAGGCTACATTCTGTTCTCCACTGAGTGGTCACTTGCTCAAGTATGACCACCCAGGTGTATTACTTCCTCTGGGGCTGGGCAGCTGAAGACCAGGGTTCAAATCTGGGCTAAATTCCTATTTATGCATGGCACAACTTCTCTGAAGATCATATTCCTCATCTACAAAGTGGAAAAAATACTTTCATCATAACAGTTTTGAGAGAATTATGTGTGCACTGCTTAGCACAGTGCCTCATTCCTGATTACTTTAGGGCCTAGCTGAGAGAGCTGGTTTATGAAACTGTGTGTAGTGATAAATCTTTGCGGCCCCAAACGTATGAGTTATCAGGATTCTGTACAGATATTTAGGAAAGTTATACAACTCAGCCAGGGCCTTACTTACAGTCACTGGCAGTGCCAGTGCTTGTACTGCTGAACTCAAGGCCTACAGCAATTCTAACCTGCCCTGAGACACATTCTGGACATGTGATGAGGGAACACCCCTATCAAGGTGACAGCACAAAACTAAGTGACCAGAAAGTCAGATAGAATTAGGGCAAGGAACTCCAAGAAGGCTGCACAAATGAGTACCAGGAGACAGGAATGTGCTAAGTCAACATTTTCTAGGAGGCTGAAGTAGGTGGATTGGAGAAAGGAAACAAACTGGGCTGTTGTAGGAAGCATTAGGTAATGCTGACCTTATCTGCAGTGTGGTGAAAGACCACTGAATAATTGAAAACATAAGGTGAGCATTTTACTGATTTTGTTAGTGTCTCTGTAGAGTTAGGGACTTGCTCTAGTCCTGGCTAGCCTGGAACTTTCTNTTCAGAACAGAATACTAACTTGGCATGCTGCCCGTGTCTCAAGCGCTGGGATCACAGGTGTGTATCACATCAGCTCTTATTTACTTTCTGAGGAGTCATCACTAGGAGGATGGAATGTCAAGGGTAAGAGGCAGAGAGCTAAGTCAGAAAGCTTCATGATATAGAGATGTCAGTGGCCAAGGAAGACAGATTTTTTTGTTGTTTTGTTTTTGTGACAGGATTTCTTTATATAATAGTCCTGGCTGTCCCGAAACTTGCTTTGTGGACCAGACTAGCCTTGAACTCACAGAGATCTGCCTGGTTCTGCCTCCCTAGTGCCGGGATTAAAGGCGTGGACTATCACATCTAATTTGGGACGGCAGATTTTAAAAAGTTATTTTACTTGGGAGTTTTGGGAACAGCTGGTGAAGAAAGTTTCATAGCTGAAGATGTTCATTCTCTGGCTTCGACCATCTTGCCACCTACATCTGAAAGAGTCACATGTGTGGTGATTATATTATGTCCCCCAAATATTGTGTACCCTAATAAAACTTATTTGGGGTCAGAGAACAGAACAGCCACTAGATTAAACATAGAGGTTAGGCAGTGGTAGCACATGCCTTTAATCCTAGCATTCCCGAGGCAGAGATCCATCCAGATCTCTGTGAGTTCAAGGCCACACTGGAAACAGCCAGGCATGGTGGCACACACCTTTAATTCCAGTGGCACACACCTTTAATTCCAGCACCTGAGATCTCGTGTCTTTGCTTGAGAAAGACACATGCCTTTAATCCCAGAAAGTAGTGACAGGAAGCAGAAAGGTATATAAGGTGTGGAAACCAGAAGCTAGAGGGCCTCTTAAGCTTTCAGGCTTTGAGCAGCAGTTCAGCTGAGATTCATTTGGGTGAAGACTCAGAAGCCTGCAGTCTGAGGAAACAAGATCAGCTGAGGAGTTGGCAAGGTGAGGTTGGCTGTGGCTTGTTCTGTCTCTCTGATCATTCAGAATTTACCTCAATACCTGGCCTGGTGTTTTCAATTAATAAGACCGTTTAAGATTCGCTCTACACACATGTCCTGTGTCACTGGTGTGGCCACCTCCCCAACTTGCCGGCATATATTCTTAATGATGCCTTTCCCCCCAACAGCTCTTACCCACACATCCATTCTCCTCTGGCACAAAAGCTACCATCCTTCTGTCAGTACATCCAAGCTGTTTCTAGCTACCTGTGCCACTTCCGTTCACATATCACACTTCAGGCATTTCTTACACTATTGACAATTTTTTCAAGTCTCAAACATCACTTTCTTGGCATCTTCTAACAATCCTTAAGACTGACTTCTGACATTCTCTTTGAGTTTTTGACAGTGCAGCACCATGCATGTTGCTTCATGTCATTTGTCTCCTGCAGATTCTACAGGAAGCTGGTTCTCTGCTGCAGTCCAATGCACAGGGCTGTGCTCATATACTGCATATGTGTAAGAAATGGAATGAACAACTTAAGTCTTTTCTACAAATATGGACCTTCCCTGAAGTCTGCTGATGATGGAGTTGAATTTCTGATGCTTCAGACAGACACAGAACTCTCATCTTTACTCGGCTTCCAGGGGTACCATTTGGATTCTCACAGATCTACCCATTAGACCAACCCTCCTTGTGCTGATCGACTCAATTAATTTGTATGATTACACAACAAAGTGAGCCAGGATGAGCACACTTGTGCTCAGGAAGCTGTGCCTTGAGGTATGGAGTGATCTTGTCCATTACCGGTGTTGAGATTGACCACAATTTTCATGTATCCTTCCCATGGCCTCACAGCATGCCCTGTATTTTAAATTTCCTATTATTTTTGTTCAATGGTAAGTGAAATTGTTTTATATATATATATTTTTAATGGCACCTCCACATTACACAGACTTAGTTCTTTTTAGAAAACTCAAAACGAGAGGGAGTCTGGGTGCCGCAATTTAAAGGAGTATCTAAGTTTTGTAAACAACCACTTCACTTTCCTGTTGCAAAGTCTGAACATTCAATACTTCAGTCCCTAATCACACCATCACCTTTACACTTCCCACAGCTAGTGAGAATGAGGGATTTCATTTTGAAGTAACACATTTGGTTAACCACCATGATTTTCAAGAACTCCACTTGCAGAGGTCAAGGAGGCAGGGACACTGAATTTAGGCCCCAGAGTCGAACAGTTTAAGCTGAAATAAAAAATTGTGAAGTACAGAGACATAAAAGTGTGGTAGGGATGAGTGTCTCAGGAAATGGGGACACAACTTACTTCTGTACTTGAGAAAGTATTCTATCCTGTGTACAGTTTTCCCCCTTCTATGAAAACAAACTAAAATTTACATGGTCAATGCAGTTCTTTAGAACAGCTTCAGTTTGAGATGCCATTGGACACCCAAAGCGGATTATTGAAATGATTTGTCTTGCCCCTGTAACAGAGTACATGGCAGAAACAACCTGAAGAGGAAGGCTTTGCTAGGTTCACTGCTTAAGGATGCATCCTATCAGAGCGAAGGCATGACGGTAGAAGCTCCTGGCTGTGTCCTCAGGAGTACGAGGTGGTCGATTACATTCTGTAGGCAGCTGAGAGCTCAGGCCTAAAGCAGAGCCAACTACCCTCACTGCCTGCCTCCCAGAGACCCGTAGCCTCCATGTAGGCCCCACATCCTGAAGATTCCATACCACCACCAATACAGTACCACCTCCTAGAAATCAAGTGGGGCTCCAGCACTTGGGGCATTTCACTTAGACTCTGGCATCTTCTTTTAGTTGCTAGGATTAAGACTGTCCTCTGAAATTTCTCTTCTGTTGAAGAAGAAAAAGAATTAGAGTGTACCTGTTATTGCTATGAAATAGAGGAGCAGCGCAGGCACAGGGAAGAGAATGCTGGTGTGCAGAGGCAGGGCACAGGTGTCCAGCTGATCAAAACAGAAAGGAATACTTTCACTGAGGGAAGTAGAGAAGGACAGGACAGTATAAAAAGAAGCAACAAAGCAAAGCCTGGCAGCCTAAGATCTGCAAGGTGCAGAGGGGCTGGGGTATCAGAAGACAGAATGTACAAGGCACCAGGATATGGAGGTACTTGTTGGGTACAGCAAGGTCTTTGCTCTTACTGACAAGTGTTGGAGGGATGGGCAAAGGACAGACATGATCTCGGCATTAAAATGTGGTCTGTTATGTTGAGAAGACTGGGAGATGAGTGAGGTAATGTGTAGGTTAATGGAGTGATTTTCAATTATCCACATGGCCACAAGAGATACAAAACCCTCAGTGTAGAGGCCTCGCTAAGCTAGGCTGGTCAGTAAGTACAGTGTATGTATTACTCAGGATAGCTTTATGAGGATGAAATTCAATCGGAGGTAAGAGGCATTTCTGCTCACATTTCTATCTTTACCACTTTACTGTGCCAAGTTACAATCACTGCTTTTCTAGATTCTTCCCACTGTGCTGCCCAGGGCCCAGGAAGAGGGATGTATTGCAAATAGCTAGCCTTGGAGAAGATCCAAACTTGAAATTCAGAGTTTTATTGAATGTTATCATAAAGCTAAACTACAGATCATATTTCCATTTTAAAGAGACCCAACAAGACATATACCTGAACTAGACATGCGAGCACGTGAGAAAAGATGGCGCTGGCTTTGGCCCGGCTCTTTGGCGGAGCAGACAGCTATCCTGGGACATTCATGGTTGAGTCTGGAGGAGCCAGAGTAGACCCTGGTCTGGGATAGTTGCACTCAACATAACCAATGGCGACAGGTCAGTTAGGACAGGTAGGTTTGGACTGGAAATGCTGGCATCACCAGCCTAACAAAGTCACATGCCTGTATGACATTATCCATGAGCAATGTGGATACAGATGTGACAGGTCCTGCTCTTAAGAAGCTTCTATTCTATAGGAAACAGACTTGGCCAGTCAGGTGATAAATGCTACACAGCAAAATAAAACTGAGGTATGGGCTAGAAAAAGCTGGCAGGTATGATCATATGGTTGTCATCTGTAACAGACGCAATTACATAAAGGAAACGGAAGCTCAGGAAGCAAACAAGCTCAATGTTTGTCAATGTCAATGTTTGTCTACGTCAATCCGGTAGCCACTACCATGTTTTAACACAAGACTGGACAGGCTCACTCGGGGAGTGAGCGATGATGGTAAAATTCAGGAACTGTGAGAACACAGCCCCTGGTTCTGGTATCAGTGTGGAGCTTGTTATAACAGGTTTTGGTTCTGGAACTCCAAGGAGGAAAAGGAGATGGGCTGTCAGTACAGCAAGCCCCTCCCTCAAGTCACTTAAGTGATGCTGTGGCTCAATCTCTTCCTCACTGTGAAGCTGAGTGGCCTTGGAGTAGTCCTTTAAAAAAAAATTTTTTTTTTAAGTTTTGCGTGAGTGTACATAACACGTATATCACATGTGTGCAGTACCCATGGAGGCCAGAAGGGGGCATCTGGGACTGTAGTTACAAACAGCTGTGATCTGACATCTGAGCAGTGAACCTGGGTCCAGTGCTCTGAACTGCTTTGTCATCTCTTCAGGCCCACAGAATGATCTTAACACATTTCTCAGACTGACGACTCAGAACTAGGGGAGTTTGTTAAAAAGGAGCCACATTTCCAATCCACCCAAGTCCTACTGAGTCAATCTCTGGAAGTATATCCTAAGGAGCAATGTACAGATGGCCCTCATATCCATCGAGCTTCTAGGCCACTTAGCAAAGGAGAGAGAAATACAGAAGACCAAGTGGAAAAGATGTAAGAGCATGGTGAGAAGTAAGGTTGACAGAACCACACCATAGCCACAGGAGGCTTTAANTCCATTGCGCACTCCCAGACGGCACGGGAGGGTTAAGGAAGGGAGCTAAGTGGTCAAAGGCATGCAGTGTGGGAGTGAACCGGGGTGAGAAAACTCAAAATGCCACTTCTAAAAATTCCGCTTACTGTTACAGTCAGGCCTATCAATGTAGTGATTCCTCAGTTCCTGAAATGTTCTAGAATGTTTTTACAGGAATGGGCTCAGATTGTGAGAGGAGATGTTAGCTCTAAAAAAGTCTTTGTCTCTCATCTTGAGGCAGGAACACAGGGTAAGGGAGTGGAACTGGGTCTCCCTGCATTATAGGCCTAAGCAGCCACCCAGAGCCACACCTCACCCTAAGCTACCATCCACAGCACAACTAGAACCCAGAGCCCACACCTCACCCTAAGCTA
>LZPO01017325.1:197991-213119 GCA_001675575.1 Neotoma lepida
CATCCACAGCACAACTAGAACCCAGAGCCCACACCTCACCCTAAGCTACCATCCACAGCACAACTAGAACCCAGGTATCATGAACAAACGACAGGGAAGAGCTATGCAGAGGCACATTTTAAAATTACAACAAAGGCCTTTGTGAGTGAGAAAAATATAACTGACTCCATACATTGATTTATGAAAAATAAATTTATTACATAACACCTTGTTTTTAACAATGTTCAATTTTTTTATTCAGAATACTTGTGTCATTCATGTAAAATAGTTTGATACAGTACGTTGTATGTTATAGCTTTTTATTTTCCCCTCAAACATCCTAAGGCTCGCCTACTCCTTCTCCTTTGCTGAAGTAAGGGCACCCTAAAAAATGTGCGAACAACCTTTTAAAAAGAAAGTCAACTGAACAAAATTTTAATAGCACTACCCTAACCAGTTTTAAAATCAGGACAAAAGAATGTGAATTGGATGCCGTGCCTTTTTAAGGAGGTTACCACTCATGCTTTTTTCATCTGAAAGCATGCTCACAAATCAGCAACATCAACGAGAAAAATAAAACACTGTCTGTGACAATCATCTTAGTTTGTTTGCTGAACCAAACAGGTTTATATCAATGACAACATATTTAATTACTATCAAATAGCAGCTTTAAGACCAGTCAAGTCATAGATTGAAAATAAAAACAAACCTCTAAGTTGGAAATGAATCTTTGGGAGTTCTGGAACCTGTCAGTAGAAACTATGTGGTTCTTCTGTACTTTCTAAACAATCCAAGCAATATTCTTGGTCCTAAAACACTGATTTCTGTAGAGGATGAATCAACCCACTGATAAGACACTAAAAAGAAAGGTGTACCAAAATAATCTTTTAAGTTCAGTTATTTTGTTAACATAATCTGTGTTTCAAGTACCAGTTAAACCTTGCGTCTGTGTGTACTATTGGTCAGACAACGCTGTTACACTCAAAGTCACCACACACGAGGACAAATGCTTGCCCTAGCACATTTCACAGCTTCAACTGCTACAGACTGTCACTGAAAACTATGCTTGGTCAGTCTGAACCCTGTCAAGTAAACTATGGAAGTAGCAAACCCACGACACAACTGTGCTAGCACTTTCTTTTCAAGTCTAACTCCAAACTTAGGGACAACCTGGACGCTACCACCCCAATCTGTGACAACTGGTGGGACTTGGCTACGGGACATGTGAAGATGTGGTTGTACAGTACATTCTCACAGCCCACACCAGGTTCCCGCAGAGTGCTGCAGCCAGCCCTACAGCATGAGCAACAGTGCACTGACAGACTCCAGCACAGCTCAGTACCGATGTGTCTGATGTGAGTACTGTGGAGGCTGCTGGGAGGTAGCTGAGTATCCCATGCTGCTCTGGGGCTGTGCTGTGCTTGGTCCAGGGTTGGGATAAGCAGCATGTTGATTGGAACGCTGGAAAGAAGACGAGGGAAAAACGTGACTCAGGAACTTCTCGAAGTAGCCTGGCCCCACGCCAGCATGGCCGACAGGGGACTGAAGTGTTGTTCCAAGGAAGCAAAGATGTAAAAGTTTCTGCAAGGTACTAGCTTTAGAATTAAAATAATAAAAACAAATAAACAACAACAAAAGCCTCACAACTGGCCCATACAAAACAAAACAGAATAAAATCAAATAAAACCCCAAGTCTTCCACCATTTGCTTCTCTTTAGGAAGGTCAAATATAGGATATAAAAGACACCAATTTACATGCTGGGGAGATTTTGTCNTATCTTGCGACATGAGCATGAGAACCTTAGTTTGGATATCCAGAATCCACNTAAAAGCCAGTAGGCATGGTGGCTATCTGTAATCCCAGCACTTGGGAGGCAGAGACGGGATCTCCATGGAAAGCTGGCTAGCTAGACTAGCCAACATCTGCAAGCTCCATGTTCAGTGTGAGACACTGCCTCAGTAAATAAAGGAAATAAAGAAATAATTCAAGGAAGACACTTGATGTCAATTAAGGGTCTCCACACATCCACACACATGCATACCCATACCCTCACATTCATGCATGTGTGCCCAAATATATAAACACATATACAAACACATACAATCACAAAAGCCAGAACACAGTTAAGTCCTTAGCGAGCTGCACCCAACCATGTAAGGGCACTTGCTGTTCTGTGAATGACACTAGGGTTGTTAATGATGATGATAACAATAAAATAAAAATAGCCAGCACTGTCTATACAGTGCTTCTACAGGAAGGCCCCCATGTTCAGCACACACTCATTTCAATCTTCCCAAACTTCACATTCTAATCATTGTTCCTACTCTGCAAATGAGGATGCTATCTAGAGGGAATTTTTATTTTACCTTCCTTCTCACATTTTAGACACAGAGAACATCTACATCTCTTATTCAAGGCTAAACAGAAGTAAGCAGTAAGGCTATTGGGTGAAAGCCTGTGCTCTTGATCACTAGTCTATGCCATTCAGAAACAGAAGCAGCCACTCATCAAATGGCTGGCTAAACGCTAGACACATCATGTCTAAGAGGACTTCCCAATTTCATTTTACAGGTGAAAAACACTGAAGCCAAGTGTTTTTGATGCATATGCATGTGTGGTGTATGTCTGTGTGTGTGGTGTGTGTGTAGTGTGTCTGTGTGGTGTGTGTGTGGTATGTGTGTGTCTGTGTGTAAGCCAGAGGTTGATGCTGATTGCTTTCCACTTTATAATGAAGCAAGGTCTCTCATTTGAACCCAGAGTTCACTGAGTTGACTAGAATCCCGTCTCTGCCTTTGAAATGACTGGAACAATAGATGGTACAGATGGCCACCAAGCCATCCACCACTCACACGGGTGCTGGAGTCTGAATGCTCATGTGGGAGTGCTTTACTTGCTGCACTGTCTCCNAGCCGCAGAGGTCTCAAGTTACTGGATTGCCAACCATGGACTTTCGACTCCATGTCTGTTGGGAAGTCTGATCCCTTTCTACTTTCCACGTCTGTAGTCTTTCATACTTGTTACATGCCATGCTGACATAGCTTTCCAAGTACACCAAGGCTACTTTGGACCACACTTTGCAACAGATCCTTTAGAAACCCCAGAACAGCAGGTCAATAGGAGACACTGTAGTACCTGATAGTCGGAGGTCATGATGAGTCCACCTGAGGTAGTGGTAGGAGGGACAACTCTCACTTTTTTCAAAGGGGGGCCCTGTGTGTGGCCGCTGTCCTGGTTCCCCGGATGGCCAGTTCCGTTAGTGTGGTTATTGCCCTGCTGCTGCTGCTGGTTCTTCTCAATTGGTTAAACAGAAAACACAGTTCAACTCAGAAGGAGAACCAAAGGTGGCCACATCCCAAAGGTCAGAGGCAGACATAAGGAAGGCACTAGCGACTGTAATTTAATACTTACTTTGTCTCCTTTGTCATCAGGTTCTTCTTCTGTTAAAAATTCTCGTTTGGGGTAAGGGATCTGACAACCGGCAAAAACACTATTCACAAGAGAAAAGAAAAGAGCTGTCTCACACGCTGCCTGGTATTTCCAGTGCTTCACTTAGGTGACTCACTGTCACTTTCTAAGAAGACAGGACTCTGTCTCCATAGTTACAGATATAAGTATCTTTCATGCAAATCTGAGGCAAAGAATCCTTTAACCAACGGCACTGAGGCAGGTGGTTGGAAGGCTCTTCACTGTATAATCATAATCACCCAACAGGACAGCTCTCATTAGGGCAAACAAAGTATCTATTACTGCTCAATGTCTTATCTGCCCTTCTTCAGTTCAAACAAAGATGGTCAAGAGGCCTTCCATGAGTGAAGCCAGTCCTACATAATACAATGAGTAGGAGGAGCCACAGCAGAGCAAACTCATCACTAGTAAATGGATGACTGTTGAAAAGAATGCTTCTTAACCACGAAGACACCTGAAATGTGTCTATATAACCCAAAATAACCCAAAATGACACCTGAAATCAGTAAAGCTCAATTTCTTCAGGTCCCTTAGAGGCATGGCAACTTAGCGTGACAACTAAGAGGAAGAGTGCTTACAGATGCCAACACTCAGGAAGTCAGCAAATCCACCACTTACTCTGACGTGGGAAGTGGGTCTTCTAGGAAGTAGGGGTCCTGCATGGCCTGCTCTGAGGTAATTCGCTTTATTGGGTCCATAGTGAGCAACTTCTGAAGCTGAAACCACAAGCCACAGAACTGTCAGTGCATGCCCCCACAGATATATTAGTGTACTGTCCCTAAAGTTCTATGTACCTGGGGGGGAGCATGCTTCTAAAAACTAACACTGTAATACTAATGGTATTTATTCTCCCAACTTACCAGTAACAAAACACGATTATTAATGCAACAGCACATACAACTATCTCATGATGACTACACTTACATTGTGTGACCCTCGCAGTGCTTTTCCCTTCATTATCCACACAATTTAGAATGACTAAACTTGCAGTTCCTACCCCCTTTAAGAGAAAGTGTTGTAATATAAACAATGCANAAGCCACATGCAGTCAGTAGATTTGTATCCAAATTCACCATAGCTGCATTATCATTTAAAAAATAATTCTCACAGCCATACCAGGTAATCAAGTGCTCAAGAGGTGCATGGAGCTAATGGCTGCCCTACTCAACTGCTTAGACCAAAGCCTGACTCGGAATTGATTGGCTGGGGTACCTGGCAGGTCAGTTTACCTCTTTGTAACCGTATCTGTCCAGATGGAGAACAAAAACAGTACTAATAGTACTAATAGCTTGTATCCAGTATTCCTAGAGTCTGACAAGAGAGAGAGCTGAGCCCTGTTCCTAGAGTCTGACAGAGAGCTGAGCCCTGTTCCTAGAGTCTGATAGACAGAGAGCTGAGCCCTGTTCTCACAGTCTGACAAGAGAGCTGAGCCCTGTTCCTAGAGTCTGACAGATAGAGCTGAGCCCTGTTCCTAGAGCCTGACAGAGAGCTGAGCCCTGTTCCTAGAGCCTGACAGAGAGCTGAGCCCTGTTCCTAGAGCCTGACAGAGAGCTGAGCCCTGTTCCTAGAGCCTGACAGAGAGTTGAGCCCTGTTCCTAGAGTCTAACAGAGAGCTGAGCCCTGTTCCTAGAGCCTGACAGAGAGCTGAGCCCTGTGCCCAGAGCCCGATAGACAGATGTGAACAGGAACCCAATGACTTCCATTTCCAACAAGTTCCCAGCTGTTCCAGCTGGACTTGGTTTGAGAAGTAATAAACTAATAGACACCCTGAGATTTTGGGGTGATGTCTCTTAAAGGGAAAAGGCCATAAAAATATCTTTAAAACGCAAGGATAGTAAGAGTCATTTAATTTAATGATCTTTAATCATGTCCATGGAAGCAGCTTAGAAAGGAAGAAAAAAAAAAAACTTTTGGGTTTGTTCTTTAAGATATCAACACTTGGCCAAGCAGTGGTGGCACACACCTTTAATCCTAGCACTCAGAGGCAGAGACAGTCAGATCTCTGAGTTTGAGGTCAGCCTGGTCTCCAGAGAAGTGTTCCAGGATAGCCAGAGCTACATAGAGAAACCCTGTCTTGAAAGACCAAACAAACAAACAAACAAAAAACCCAACACTTTCAGTGGGATTAAATCAGAGCTTCTGGACGAGACTGAGATTAACAATATAAGACAACTTGCCCCTATAAAATCAGACAGAGCTGGGTACAGCCTGGAAGTAAAGCACACAGGGGCACACATAAGGTCCTGAGGTTAAAGCCCAGATTTACAATAAACAATTAAAAATAAAAATCAACACATAAACCACAAGGACAGCCTCTCAGAGTCCACCAATCTTAGACTGCAAAGAAGGCATGGGACTTCGGGACAGGCATGGCAATCCCAATAATGCCTTTTCATCTGCCCATATTTTGTTAGGATCCATAAGTCTTGGATCGCAAAGGATTTGACTTAATTTCCCAATTTGGGTCCTGTTGCAACCACATTTGAATAAATTGCTATCATACATCTTGGATGTGGTAACATGGCAAGTTAAGCACTGCCTTGTAAAACAGAATCTAACCGCCAGAGGATGACAGAGAAGAAGAGGCAGTGGACGGAGAAGACAAAGCACAAGTAGATGAGCACGAGCTGCTTGCCCAGTGGTTTAGCTGCTAGGAAGGAAAGCCAAGGAATTCCCATCTAAGAGTACATTGGAACACATTTTAAAGGAATCTTAGACCAAGCAAAATGCCCTAAACCTTTCCTATGTTATAAACCTTCTGTGGAAACACAAAACTGAAACGCATTTCCAGTTATAGTGTCACAATGGACACTCTGTTATAAACAAAGTGAGCAACAGCTGAATCCGACCACCCTGCTGGTGCACTGGCTCTTTCAGAGCCTAGCCTGTGTCTGTTTACACAACAAGCATGCCATCCCTCCAGAAAATGGAGTAAGACTGTCATCAAAGGGCTTCCAAGACTTTGATGAGGTAACTTAGGAGTTAAAATTTTGTAAGCCATCTTTTAGTAGCTGACTATGAAACTATAGGTATTGTTCAAGGTGACTCTCTAACAAGGACAGGGACTTGGATTCCATTCCCAGCTATGCATGAAAAGAAGAACTAAAGTGCAAAACAATGAGCAGATGGGGTCTCTGAAGGGCAGCAGAGCTTTTTCTTGGTAGTTTTTTGTAACTTTTGGAAATCATTCTGATTCGTGCTGCTGTATCAGGCTTACCAAGTGGAATGCTTTACTATCAGGTTTAACTTTATGCTTTTCCATATACTTGATAAGGCTGCAGTTGGTGTACCTGAAAGAGAAACACCGTGAAACATCCACATTAGATCAGAGCTGAATTTTACATTGGCTGATAGCTTCCCCCACACAACTGTTTTCATCATAACCAATATGGAACACACATCAATGACGCTCTGAGCAGCATAAAATAGCAGTCTTAAGCCAATTTTATACTTCATTCAATCTCCACACTAGTCTTTGGATGTTTTTGTTTTCTGAGATAGAGTTTCATGTAGCTCAAGCTGGCCTCCAACTCTATGCAGTATGACCCTGAACTTCTGACCTTCCTGCTCTACTTCAAGTGCTGAGATTATAGGTGTGTACTACCACACCCAGCTGTAATAATGACTTGTTGATTTTTTTCTTTTTCTTTCTCTTGAGACAGGGTGTCACGTATCCCAGGCTGGTCTTAAACTCACTACAAAGCTGAGCATGACCTTGAACATCTGACGCTACTGTTGGGATTGCAGGCATGTGCCACCAAGCCCAGTGCTGGGGATCAAACCCAGGGCTTCATGTATGCTAAGCAAGCACTATACCAAATGAGCCACANTAGTCACTCCAGAGTGGGAACTGATGATGGCATTCAAGGCAATTTCATGAATACATATGAATGGATAATATTTTCCCCACATGAATTATGTCTTAATAATTATTTTAAATAACATTTGTGCCAGTATAAGGTTAAAATTCACTTGTTATATGTATAAGTACTAGACTTTGCCTACCCCTGATCTTGCAGCTAAGTAAAGTGAAATATTCACTTTTCCCTAATTAATACTTGCTTTCAATTCTATACACTTTAAATGGGTAGGCAAGTAGCCATCAGTAAGGCTTGTGTATTTGTACTTTTCTTGGCTGTGGTACTTCCCATTGTCTGGTTTCCAGAAAGTACTAAATATGGAAAGAAATGAGTTGATTTTCTCTCATCTCCAAATCAGCTGCTGATGAGAGTCACCCCCTCTGTCAACTTGTCTTACAAAATGAGAACTAACATCATAACAGCATTTATGAGTAAGTAAAATTCTTCAGTAAACTTAAGTGAGTGCTGTGGCATGCTGAACATCTAATTTTACTATGACTATTCTGGAAAAGTAAAAAATCAACAAAGCGTCCATTTTCTTTCCAACTTACGTATTTCTTCTGAAATCTTTCATTAATGTTGAATGTTCAGGCATCTTTTTTATATCTTCCCAATCTTTATCTGTGAAATACATTGATAAATGTTTATGTCGCCTAGGCTCCTAGTCTCAAGAATGCTAATAAAGGTTACCTTACTCTGAGTGCTTTCTAAGAGCCTGGCTCTCACAGGAGTGCTCAGCTGCAGCTACATCCTGAGCTGTGAGGACAAGCCGTGGCCTTCCAGCTCTACACCTACTCAAGTGTCAGCCTACACCTGTTGCTGTTCCACTACAACCTGCCAGTAGCATTCTACAACTAAAAGGAAGCAGATCACAAATCAATATTTGCTACTAAACAGTCCTATTTCTATTAGTAAACCCACTTATTTTTCCTCATTCATTAAATTTCTTGGTTCCATCAGCAAGCAGTATCTTTAACTGAGAAATCTAAGATCTTTTTCCTGANTGGCTCATGCCACTTTTCTAGACTACAGCCCTCCTTTCACACCCTTAAAGCTCCTCCTCACATTATTAAGGCAAATAGTGGGACACAGCATAGATACTGGTACCTTGGCTACCCTAGTATTACTGTTCAATACCGTTGTGAGCTATGAAGACAAGAACAATGCTCCATTTAGTCTGGGGCAGCAGAAGTGCTGTGGACATATGCTAACTAAGCTGCCCTTTCTGAAGTTATCAGTGGCTGTTACCAAGGATCTGCTAGATGCACGGATTGTACCAGGCATCTGGGAGCGTTGGCTATGTATCTTCCACAGACATCACCCAGTGTAAACTAAATATAAACTTGAACTTATTTTCTCCTCAACTACTTATTTGCTCCAATTTCTCTGCTTTGTCAACTTCTCAAGTTAAAAATCTTAGGCTAACCATTTAGTTTTCCTTCAATTATTTACTGTTTTAAAAAAGTTATCTATTGACCTTACTATGTCTTTATGGCTGTGGTCCTGTTATATGCGGCTGGTTCCCTGATCTCAGTTAGCCCACTTTCACTGAAATTTTTAATGTTCCACAGCCACACTAACCTTTCTGAAGCAGAGTACAAACTCTGTCCACGATTCAGGTGTCTATTGTGGAGTGATCTATTATAGCTCGCTGCTGCTTGCTTTTTCTGGCTTCTTATTAACCGAGCCATCTTAACTATTAAACCTATGCCAAGAATCATCCCTGACTGTGGTCCTCATTACTCCCAATCAGTCCCATATCTCTGTCCCACGGGCCTCAGAAATAGTGAACTAACTTGGATACAAGAAGGAAGAAGTAATTCCTCTTTAGCCACTCAAGCCATGTCTACTTTTACAACATCCTAACAATGTAAATGCTTAAGAGGGCAAGAATCAATGTCTATTATCTATCTCTGTCTGTCTGTCTATCTGTCTGTCTAATTTGGTTTTTTTGAGACAAGGTGCCTCCATTATGTTGCTCTGTCCTCAAACTTGCTACATACACTAGGCTTGAACTAACAGAGATTCACCTGCTGCTGCCTCTCAAGTGCTGGGGTTATAGGTGTGTGCCACCATGTCAATACATTTTACTCAAGATAGAAACTGGATCACATCAGCACCCCAATGTGTAATGAGTAAATGAAATTCTTATCCCAAAGAGGTCTTCCCAAAACTACTGGGTGACTCTGGAGAAGGGAAGTCTGTGTAGTTGTTCTGCATGTGCTGATAATTAACAATCCCACAAGGAACCATGGGATGAAAGCTTCCAGCTATCTCTATCAGTCTTAAGCTGTAGTGACCTAAGAAGCAGTCCCAATAGAACACGATTTCAGTCACGTGCTCCACTAGCCAACATCATTTAGGTGCTGTCCACACATTTTTATTATTCTGGACCCCTGGGCAGTTTTTGGTGGCTGGTGAATTACTGTTTTGTAGTATAACTAGGATCCAGGATACACTCAGAGAGATGTTAACTCCAGAGAGGGGAATACCCATACATTTTCTCTCTGCTGTAAAATCCACACCTCTGACTTTCACTCACATCCTGGCTGTTTTATAAAACATTAAAATAATAATAATAATGACAGAGTGAGGGAGCAGAAGAGCTGTTATTTCACAGGATGTGGTTCCGCACAGCACTCTCTGGAACCATAACCTTCAGCCTTTGTATTCAAGCGGCAGCTCTGAAATGTGCTGCCAGAAAAAACTTTCTACCACTTATTTTAGTTTACACTGGCAGGAATAAAAGGTATCAAGTTAACCACTAACCCAGTTATTGTAAATATCTCATCATTTCAAATACCAAACCACAAAACAAAACAGCAAACCAAAATGAAACAAACAAAAACCTCATCAAGTTCAGAAACCCCTAAGTATTTTAATGCTGATATCTGAGTTCTATGAACTTTGCTATTTCTGTGATTCTTTGAAAAATGAAAGTCATAAAAAAGTAAGAATCATGTAATACAAGCTTTCATAAGCCAAGAACACAACCTTTCCAAAGAAGATACCCAACAACAGTGATTGAGAACAAACAACAAAAGCAAGTGTGTACCTGCAGGGAATCCCATTACATTGAATATTCTGTCCAGCTGGTCATGGTGATAAGGATTACTAGTTTTGATGTCCTCTTGTCGACAGTGAAATATTGGTTCTGACGTTAGTAGTTCTGCAAATATACACCCTATAGCCCAAATATCTTTAAAAGAAAAAGAAAAGAAAAACAAAAACAAAAACAGGAAAGAGAAAATAAAAAGGAAAAAGGAAAGGAAAAAAGAAAAAGGAGGAAAATAAAGTGCTTCTTTCCAAAAGAAAACGCATTTTTAATTTAATGGGGAGTGTTTTTTTTTCTGTTTCTTGCACATTAATAGTAATCCCTGGGCAAATATAACCACTAAATACCACAGGACCCTGTAAATACACCCCCCACCCACCAAGCTTTCATTCCTACGATATCTCCTCCACCCAGTGACTTCATAGAAGCCTCTGTTTATTTGCTGGATCTGGGTGAGTTCTAAATGCTTCAAACATTATTGTAGCTGCACAGTCTGCATATGGAACATGGGAACCACAAACAAATGAAACTAAAACAAAACAAACAGAAAATCCACATAACCCTTGAAATTGGGCACTTGCCAGAGTACAGGAATATTTTTTCATGATAAAATAAATTTATCTTGTTTATTTACCTGCTAATCTTCAAAGCCTATTAAGTATCATCTGTGCTAACACTAACAAGAAAGACATGTACTCTATTTCACCTCTTCATGCTACAGCAGCAGCAGCACCTTTGCAAAGTTAATTAGAACACAGGAATAAAAAACCCACAAACCTATCTTCAAAATGGGTATGCAGGCTAAAAATTAGCAACAATTATTTACAATAGACAAATTGAAAAGTAAATTTCTTTCTTTCACGAGATATAAATTCACTTCCATCCATACCAAGTTTGTACTCAAAAGCACTTAACAGAGACAAGAGCTATGTGCCTTCTTAGAGCACAAAGCTGAGAGCATCCTTGGCACAGAGCTCCTTTGAGGGTCTCACTTTGCTGTCTCACTTATATTTAGTACAGTGTTGTGCACACTGCAGATGCTCCACAGGTGATTTCTGAATGACCTACACAAAACCTGGGGTAAACATGAATAACCCCAGGAACAAGCTACAAAAATCACTCTTATATCGAAGCTGATTACTCAGGTATGTGTGAAACTATTACTTAAGCAGGAAATGAGGAAAAAAAG
The DNA here is from genome assembly GCA_001675575.1 of Neotoma lepida. NCBI lineage: Eukaryota > Metazoa > Chordata > Mammalia > Rodentia > Cricetidae > Neotoma > Neotoma lepida. The sequence continues at coordinate 209,541 of LZPO01017325.1, forward strand.
TGTTAATTATGAGAATTTCTAAACTTCAAAATTGGAATATATTTATTACAATTGCGTTTTTTATATTTTCATAATAAAATTCTCATTGTATTATATATAAATTATCACTTTTACATTTTAGAGTGACAAATTAATCTACTTGCATAAGGATTCATAATTTGACAATGATTTTTTTATCACATAATTTTTTCATATCAGAAAACCAAGATGGAGAAAAAGTTGTATCAAGAAACAGATCGAGCTATAATTCTGTGACCTCATATAAACCTAACCTCTGACCATCTTAACTACTGCATGGATAAGTGAGCTATAGAGGATTAAAAAATGGGAAATGAATCATTTTGCACATTTAAAACTCAACTCATAATATACTCAAAATATACCCAAAAGACAGTAATGACTCCTCTGGGTAGTTACTAAGGATCTTGAAGACAAATGGAGTAGTTTCTCCATGACAGGTATTCTCTTTTGAAGGAAAAGCATGGTGGGTGGGAACAACAGCTAATGAATCTTGATCAACTGAACCCTGGTCATTTCTAACTTTACTACTTGTGTCTGTCTCTCGTCTGTACCAATTTTCTATCTTTCACTTTCACAATCTTGATTTAATCACTAATCACAAACTCTAGTCAGATGATTGGGTATTTATTCCCTAAAACTTCCTAATTCTTTCCAAGAAGGTCTCTCTTTTCCTTGCTCATATGTTTCAAAATACGCCAAATCCATGGAAGACTCTTTCGTCCCTATTTAGCTACCTGCCTAACTCCTTCCCNGAGAAAAAGCCCAGCCACTTCTCAAAACCTACAGCAGCTGCGTGTAGCTAATCCGATGATGTAACTGTCATCCCCACACAAATGGGGGCAGAAGGATCTGTTAAACACTTCAATTAATACTGCTGACTCTGTCAGAAGGGAAATGTGAGTGTCCCTCCTTTCCTCACTTTATCTCACACTCTCCATCCACTCAGCAGAGAGCCCTGCAATGAGTGCACACTCTGCAACTGAAGGAGAGCACTTGGGCTCAAGCCTACACTTCAGGAAAACTTTTAAGACAGCTCTGGTGACAGTTCACTGGGGACTGATCATACCTCTCCTTCAGTTTTCTCTCTAACACCAAACAAACAAAACTAAACACCCAAACACTCAAGTCTTTGTTTCCTATATAACATGCTCACCAGCCCATTATTTTCTCTCTGGTTTAATGATTCAGCTCCAGTGCTGTCCAAACGGACGAATGTCCACAGCACTGAAATCTGTTTGCAGTGGAGTTTGGGAATTTGGCAGTTTATCACCATCCGAGCCAGGTATTTTCTTTGTGTACTCTCCTCTTCAGTTTAACCTAATCTGTCGAATTCCAGCAGTGGACCCCCCTTCTGAATGACACTATGAAGATGGACAGGAGCATATGCTCTAGGTGCTGTGAGTTTAGCTCCAAGGGTAGTGTAGCTGCTCACACTTTAACTACCAGACAGCGAAGTCCAAATGCTACATAGAGAGCTGCCAGCAGGAACCTTTAAATGGTGTAGGGAATTTGAGTACTTCACTGAACAAGCCTTGAAGGCTACCAATGGAGGTGAGGGGTAGGAATGAAACTGTGAAGTAGAAACTAGAGTTCAAAGTTTCCTCTTATACTACCTCACTCTTATTTAAAAATACTGAAAATGGCAAGTGTATGATCTCTCAGATACAAACAACAGCTAAGAAAGACACCTATGTTATAGTTCTTTGAGGCAATGTGTTTATAAAAATGAAGTGCTCTCTAAAAGGCACTGTGACTAAATCAGGTATGCATAGCCAGGGATCACCACTGCTGAAGAAATGACATTGACCTTGATTCCAGTCATTTGTAACCAAGTCAGTTCCCTTTGTGACTCTTACTGCAGAAGGCAAATGTTTCTACATAAAGCCATAAAACTGTTAGAGTTACTGATGATGTAAGCATTTGACTCTAGCACTTCCATAGACACCAAAGGACCAGATGCCGTGTCTGACTGAACAGCAGTTAAGACCACAATTCCTATGGGGAGCCACTTGCTACACAACTGACAAAATCACTCTGTCATGCAGACTGAAAACTCTTAGGGACAAAGTCCAGAATTTGCATTCATATTCAAGTTTATACAGTAGCTACCTATTTTTATGTAGAGGAGCAGGAAGAATAGAGGTAAATACAATTAAAGCTGTACTCTCCCAGGTTAGATAGGCAATTTAAATTGCTGGACTACAGAATGGGAGAAACAGATGAAGTCTCAGGTGCTCAGTGCACTGGGGGTTAAACTTTGGTAATCACACCACTGTGTGTACAGTCTAAGATCCTACCAAAAGTAACAACGCTTTGAAATATTAAATTCTTTGATAAGAAAAAATAACTATCATATTAACTGAGAAAGTCATCTTCAATGTGTTTTAAGAGTATTTTCACAAGATTTAAATGTCTTTAGATAAGAACACATATTCAAAAACAGTTAATAGGTTAAATATTTTTTCTATTTTTTTCCTGGTTTTTAAAAAGTAAATATTTTGGAATAATTTTAGATTTATAAAAAGCTGCAGGTAGAGAGATTTTTCATATCTTACTTATCTTTATAATTGTTTTTCTATAAAATAAAATGTGACCTCAAAGCAGCTAAGAACATTAGTGAACATAAAAGTTTTTGCCAAGAAATTAGCCATGATGGATTCAAGATTAACTCAGAGGATGATGGCAAGCTTCCCCCTTCTCCATCTGGAGACTACACAGAAATATGAGCAAAACCTTAACAAATATAAACCATAGTTTTAGACAAGATAGGTTCACCTGTCAACAGAGACGAGGCGCTAGCAGGCTGTGGCACGTAACAGTAAGGTGAGGTCTGTTTGGTGGATTCTAGATACTATTTGGAGCAATGCTGACAAGAAGGTGAGAATGTGACCAGGTGGGGGTGGTGCAAGCCTTTTAATCCCAGCACTCAGAAGGCAGAAGGAGACGAATCTCTGTGAGTTCGAGGCCAGCCTGGTCTACAGAGTGAGTTCCAGGACAGCCAGAGCTGCAAGGGGTAACTCTGCTTTGAAAAACAAAAAACAAAAACAAAACAACAACAAAACAAACAAAAAAGTTGAGAATGTGATGGGGGTGAGGGAGCAAGGTTATCCCACATGGCAAGATCCAGGAAGCTCTCTGAGAAAACAGTATTTTGACTGAAGGTACACAGATGCAGCAGATGTTTCTGGACCACTGAAGGCAGATGAAAGAGATCGAAAAAGACCTCAGTCTACAGCATGGTGCCTGATCAGTACATTGGCCTACAAAACTCCACGGACATGTCAAACTGGGAAGGACTGTTGTTTCAACACCTAGCTGGCCCTTCTCCCCACTGTCTACCAATGCCCCCAGCTGTTTTGAGACACAGCAATTGGGCCCAAAGCCAGGAGATTCTTAAATCTGACTGGCCTCAGAACACAGACTCTCCCATTCTGGCATCTGGGTCTCCCTGGGGATGACAGCTGACTGTTGGGAGAACTGGCAAAGCATAATCACCAACCTATGTATCCCATGATCTAACAGAGTATCCAGGTGGCTTTTGCAACTTAAATACAAATA
>LZPO01017325.1:230277-241071 GCA_001675575.1 Neotoma lepida
CCACAAATAAGCTTTACAAATAAGCAGTGTCGAGATCACCCAAGAACTGACAACACTACAGCACAGCAGAATGAGCGCGCGCGCGCACACACACACACACACACACACACACACACACACACACACACACGCACACACCATAAGCACATCTTAACAACCAAGGGTTAGCTCCATTTTTAAGGCACGTGATGGCATCTCAGGAAATGAAAGAAGACAGAGAGGCAGGAACTAGGGTGCTCTTCATTTTAAAATATAATTAAAGTTAATTACATCTGGGGCACTATGGATATGTTTATCTGGCAGGAATTCCCAGGGAAAGAACCATTTTTATCCTGTAAAGATTCAATAAACAAAGAGAAAGACAGAATTCTGATTGACTGAATAACACAGGTGTGGTACCAATTTCTGACACTCACAAGTTATGAAGAGCAAACAGATGTTTAAGTAAAACACCCAACATATAGAAACTGAAGAAATGATAACAAGTAGATAGCCAGTTCAAGCTGGATATACTTAGAAACATAAAGGATTCAGATGAGGAAAGAGCCTGCCTGGTAACCTGCAGAGCTTTCTCTGTACAAGTGACTAGACAACTAGAGAGACAACTTTATCAATTAAACACTTCGCTAATAAATGTGCACGAAAAGGTTTCTTCCTTTCCATGGTTCAAGCTCACGATAAGCTTCTTCATTGTCTGTAGGACACTTGTAAATTTCAGGAACATCTCAGGTCAGCTCTGCCTCCTACACTACTGCACACTCATCTTTAGCACATACTACACAGGGGCTCTTCATCATTAAGTGGATTCTTGTGGTTAAAAAGAAAGAGAGAGTAAAAGTGTGATGCTTAACATTGCAAGCTAACATCTAATTTTCTCCCTGATGTTATACAGAATAGCAGACAGAAGGAATAACTAGTAAGCTGTGAACCAAGGAGCTCTATTTCCCAAAGAGGAAAATGTAGCAAAACATCTGCAGTGAAAAGACAAACATATTCATTGGTGCATACCTGTCTGCATTTGAATATAGCACCAGGCTACCTTAAGTTTCTTCTCAGTTTTTTACCTCAGATATTACTGAATAATTTAGAATATGTATCACCTACCCTAAAATGTGTTATCAAGTCTGTGTCAGTAAGAAGAAAATCCACCGACTCTCCAAATGTAATAAAAATAGGTTTAAATAGAGTACATTAAAGGACTAAAAGCTCCAAGCTTCCCAGAATAAAAACCAAGCAGAGGAGGTAAGGTAATTGAAGGTGTGTTTCTTCAGGTCACACTCCAAATAATAGTGATTTTTCTTTAAAAAAAAAAAAAAAAACAAAAAAACCCAAAAATAAATAAATAAATCCCACAGCATGGGAATTTCTTGCCTGCATATTCTTCATATTCCAAGGCTAAAAACTCAAATTCACAGCACAAAGACTATAAATCTCACCAATGCTTAAATGATTTTCAAACCAACTCTTAATTATAACTTTTGCTGCCTTATGTCAGTCAATCTACATATAATATTCCAATTAAAGTAGGAAAAAGTAAGTAAAGTTGTAAGTTTGAGGGAAATGAACTGTCCTGTTTTTATTAAAGTAATGTTAAAAACATTCATTTCCCTTCAGTAAGTATTAGTAAAATAAAGAAAAGGGCAATGATGAATTACTTATACATTGCATACATATCAAACTGTATGCAATGCAGCTTATATGTAAAATGCCTGTTACATCACACTGAATACAATATATAACTACTGTCTATGTCCTCGACATCCCCCGTCCTGCTTTCATGTCCTATACTGTGTGTGTGAGACTCACTGAGTTTAATTAAGGTTGGTTCCACGAACATGGGCGATAGGAAGGCAAATGTTTTTATTTTGTCTATTTAAGATAAGATGCATTTACAATCTTATCAATATAGTATGAGTCTTTCATGGTATGGGCTAAACCAATAAACTATAATCACTCATTTGAGAAATCTTCAATATACAATTTGGGTCTAAATATGTAAAAATGCCATAGGCCAAACAAACGTAAGAAACAAACCCTTAAGAGATACTGCAATCTATTTTTGCACTAATCTTGTTTTGTAGTGCGGCTCTCATCAGCAGTGACTTTTCCCTAAACAAAAGTATGCCAATTCAAATAGTAAAAAACATTATTGACAATGAAAATGGAATGCATAATATTAAATATCAATTGTGAGTAACTAAGAAATCACTAATAAGTTTTGACACTTAGCTCAAACAGCTTGTAACAGCTTCAGGACTATTAGGAGACTTTCCTAGCATCACAGGACAAGCATGCTCATCCAACAAATATTATTTCATTTTAAATTCCTTCACACTACAGAATAAAGGAAAAATATGTCCTTTCAAAACCTTACAGCAATCAAGGTCACCTTTTAAAATCAACTCTGTAATTAGGAAACAATGTTCTAAGTCGTTCACACTCCTTATTTCTTTATCGTCTGTTACAAAAGCCAACTCGTCAGAATCAAACAGAAATACTGGCAGTCTCCCCAGTCTGAAGACCCAGAATGCTTCACCAGTNAGAACTTTCTGAGAATGAACAAAATTCCACGGCATGAAACACTGTTTCACATTCAAAATTATTGTAATACTGTATGAAATTTCCTTCAGGCTATACGTATAAGGTAAAAATAAAATTAAAACACAAGTGAACTTCAAGTTTAGACATGAGTTCAGCCTCTAAGATGTCTCATTAAATATATGCAAATAAATACCCCCACATCTGAAACACTTCTGCTTCCTAGCACTTTGATAAAGGTAACTCAACCCACTGAACAAAGCAAAAGCTTCCAGGTGAGGTTATTTCTAGTGTAGTGTAGTGGAAGCTAACTGTTCAGTGACTTCTAAGTTGACTGAAAACAATAGCCTTGTCTACCAGCAGTCCACCTTACCCAGAGGTCATGCTCAGCATAGTCAAAGAGAAGCCATACTTTCCGATCAGCATGAGACAGAAACACCTTCTGAAGAGAGATGACATTCGGGTGCTTAAGCTCTCGAAGTAACTACAAAAAAAGGAGATTCATTCAAAATTTAACACAAAGAGAATACTTAAAAAAAAAAACATACCAAATTAGGTGTGGCAGCACATATATGTATACAAGGATTATGAGCATGCTCTGCTACCGCCATGGCAGGCATTTCTACCCCTGGCCGCTAGGAACTGAACAAAGGTCTCCAATTATGAGTACTGAAGCAGAAAGACCACTTGAAGCCTAGGAGTCTACAGCCAGCTTGGGCAACAAAGCAGGGCTCCATCTCAGGCCCCACCCACCCACCCCAGCCNCAATTTAAAGGCAACACAGAGCCAGTGATTACTGATGTTAAGCATTTGATAAACACCCACATAGTGTGATTGTTACACAGGTGCTCCATACAGAAAAACCTGCAAGGAAAAAGATACTGAAAAGAGGGTAACAGTAAATTTGTCATTTGTTGCTTGACTGGTGATTTTAACTTTTTATCAAAATTACAATCTTAGCCATTTTTAAATCTACAAATTGGTGGCATTAAATATATTCAATGCTGTAGAACCATCACTACTATAAATTTTTTTCACCATTCCAAGCAGAAATGCTTTATCTATCAAAGATCCAGCTCTAGGTAAACTCTACTACCTGTCCCTAAGGGTTTCTACGGTAGACACCTAGTGTTGGTGGGTTCTCCTAACACCTTGTCTTTCTCATTTGTGTTGACAGGCATGTACCTGTATTCCTGGTACCGAGGTGCTGGCAGGAGGAAGGACAACTTTGGGTATCACTTTTGAGGTGCCATCCGTGTGACTAATTGATTTTTATGTGTATTCATGTGTATCTGTCTGTCTGCTACATGTGCAGGTGCCCATGTAGGTGAGAAGTGGGAGCCAGATCCCCAGAAGCTGGAGTTATAAGTAGTTGTGAGCCACCTGATGAGGGTGCTGGTGATCAAACTCATGTCCTCTAGAAGACCAAGTGGCAAGTGCTTAATCACTGAGCTTGTTTATTTAGTCATCCATCCATCCACCCATCCATCCACCTACCCACCCACCTATCTATTTTTGAGACATGATCTCTCATTGGCCTGGAATTTGCCACACAGGCCAGCTGGATGGTGAGCCTGAGGGATCCATCCATCCATCCCCACCTCCTCTGCACTGAGACTATAAGCACTGGCATGTACCACCATGCCTAGCTTTTTTGGTAGATTCTAGGCATCAAACTCAGGACCTTGAAAACATTTTATCCACCCAGCGCACTCATGCTCTAGTGTCTGGCTCATTCACTCAGGGTTATCTTCAAGGCTCATCCTTGTTGTAGCATGTGGTTCCCCTTTTCATAGGTGAAAACATTCCCTTGTACATAGAGACATTCCTCAGCTTATAGTAGATTTACATTCTGAAAAAGCCATCATCATCAAAAATACAATTATTAAGCCAGACATGGCAGTGCATGCCTATATCCCCAGCGCTGGTCAGTGGAGACATGTGGATCCCAGGGACTAAACTGGCCTTTAGTAGAATTTATTTTTTTTCATTTGTGAAAAACTGCTTAGTCTTTAAAAAATAAAAGGTTTAAATGCATCCATACCAGCTTTATTCAAAGAAACCATTTGTTTTTCCAATTTTACCAGTGGGGGAAATTTTTAAAATTTTCTGAGTATATGTCTACTTTGAATATATCATTCACTATAAATTTGACTTACCCCAGTTATCATATATCATACTGAATTTAAATTTGTAAAGTACAAAAAAATAGAAATATTTTAAAAATACCATGTCAATATATGCCACTCAGAGTGAAGAGGAAGAAACTAGGTAAGAAAACTATTAATATTTTCAAAATGACAGTGTAGAGCTGGGCGGTGGTGGCGCACACCTTTAATCCCAGCACTCGAGGCACAGGCAGGAGGATTTCTATAAGTTCGAGGCCAGACTGGGCTACAGAGTGAGTTCCAGGATAGGCTCCAAAAGCTACACAGAGAAACCTTGTCTCAAAAAACAAAAAACAAACAAACAAAAAAGTGTATTCTTGTCTTTAAAAATTATGAATTTGTACATGTGTGTGCATGTGTGTGTGTACAGGCCAGAGGACAGCCTCTGGTGTCATCCTCAGACATGCTGCCCACCTCCTTTGAGACATGGTCTTTCATTGGCTTGGAGCTGCTCTCCAATTACAGTAGACTGGACAAACAAGTCCCAGGGAACCTCCTGTCTTTACTTCCTGAGCACTACTGGGATTACAAGCATGTCCTGCTATGACCATGGCAGACATTTTTCCTTGGATGTTAAGAACTGAATAAAGGTCTTTGTGGTTACAAGGTAAGTACTTTAACATCTAAACCATCTCCCCAACCCTGACACGGTATTCTAACATTAACAGTTCCTGAAAACAAAACCAAGTTCTAAAAGTATACCTTAATCATGGTAATAGTTAAACTGAACCTTAATTATGCCAAATTATTTCAAAAAAATTTAAACTGAAGAATATTTCTTCAACTAAATTCTTAGAAACTGATAAAAACAAACCGAGATGCTAAGGTTGGAGTGGAAGTATACTGTGAAAGCCGTCTAACTATGGGTCCACCCCATCTATCAGATACTCTCTGGTATACTGGTGGTGGGCAACTGACATCTGCTGCACAGTTGGCCAGTACACTAAGCTAAAGGGATGCCAGCCCATAGGAATTATGGAAATGAATGTGACCAACAGCTCACAGAAAATGCGAGCTTTACAATGTCCTGACTTTGGAAGAACCTCTCAAAATTCTCTCCTCCCCTTTTAGAAATGCTTCCTGAGGAATAGCTGCACCAGATCTAGGCCATGCTAATAGTATGTGTCACAGTCTAGCCTGGGTAAGGGTGGCAATAGATCAAAGTAAACACCAGGAATCGTCCTAAGATTTTTATTTATAGTAAGTATTATTAAAGAACCAAAGTGAGCCGGGCGGTGGTGGTGCACGTCTTTAATCCCAGCACTTGGAAGGCAGAGGCAGGCGGATCTCTGTGAGTTCAAGGCCAGTCTGGGCTACATAGTGAGTTTCAGGACAGCCAGGGCTACATAGAGAAACCCTGTCTTGAAAAAACAAAACAAAACAACAACAACAAATCAAAAAACCCAAACAAATAAAACACAACAACAACAACAACAAAACCAAACTGAGTTCTGACCAAGTTAATACCAGAAGGAGTCAGAGAGGCACTGAAGGGTTTAATAGAAGGCAGAAAGCAGGAAGCAGGAAAAACAAAGATGGAATTTTTTTTTCTTCTTTCCCTTTTATTACACAATTTCCCTAAGTTAAGCCTGCCACTCAGTCATTTTTAATCTACATTCAGGTTAATTCTTCTCTCCACCTCTTGACTTATTTTGAATTAAATTTACCAATCAGTATTTCAGTATGTATCCCTAAAAGTCTTTTTCTCTCAACACAAAGAAAATAAATAGTAACCAACAATGATAATGTATCCAGAAAAGCCTCATTACGTTTATAAATTAAGCAACAGACTTCTAAATAATTCATGGATAAAAGAAAGTTGAAAATATTTTGCACTAAATAATAAAAAAATAAAACATATCAAAATTTGTGTCATGAAAATAAAACATAGTTTGAAGGGTTTATGATTTTAAATACTTATAGCAGGAAAGAACAGTTTAAAAGCCAATGGAGCAAGGTTCTATTTAGCAAAATGGCCCAAAGTGGAAGAGAGAAAGAGGAGTGGCTGGAACAAACAGGTGACGAGAGAATGACTGTGAGCAGCAGTAGAGGAGCGTGTGAACAGTTCTGCACTAGTAACACCCAACTTAACTGCAATGGACAAATGACATGAAATATTTCAAACAAAAGTGTAAAATCTGAAGAACTCTATTGAGGAAATACACTGGTGGGTGAATTCTATTAAACACTTAAGAAAAAATATCAATTAAATGCTAATATCAGAAAACAGAGGATGAAAAATAACATCCTACTTGAAAAGTAAAGTTGTAACAATCTCAGTATCACAACCTGACAGAAACACTGTATAAGAGAGGAAAGGATAAACCAGCATCCCACAAACTCAGATTAAAAATCCTTAATGATGTACATGCCAGTCAAATCCATCAATGTATAAACAAACATGGGCTATCTCAGGAATGTAATCAATAAATTCAAGGAAATGAGTATAAATGATCAATTTAATCAAGGAAAACAATATGCTCGCCTCAGTATACTTGGAAGAGAGCATGTGATGAAACAGTATGATAATGAAAAACTCCTCTGGAAACCTGTATTAAAAGGATTTTTTCTAGGCTCAACTGATGGCAGCTGTGCAAAGTCCAGAGCTAACATCACACAGAATGGTAAAACTGCAAGCATTTCCCTCAAGATGCCCTGAGAGTCAAAGCTGTCCACTCCTCTCATCACCTAGTGTTATGTGAGAGCCTAATCTGTACTACAGGATGGGGAAAGGAAAACCAAAAAGCATACAGATGGAAGAAAGTATAACTATCCTACTAGAAAGCCCAAAGGAACCACTACAAAACACCCTAGGGAATTCAGAAAGGGCTTAGGGTACATAAGATAAAATATAACAAAGAAAAGTAATTCTATTTTAGAATACAGCAGAAAAAAAAACCCTGAAAATTTAAATTTAAAATAATTCCATTTCAGTATGAAAAAACATATATCATGTTTTAAAAATTCACCCATGAAAGATGAAATTAACAGAGGTATGTAAAGTCTTTACATTAAAGTCTGCAAAAAATAAAATATTTAAAGAAAAAAAGATGAAATTAACAGAGGTATGTAAAGTCTTTACATTAAAGTCTGCAAAAAATAAAATANTTAAAGAAATCTTACAAAATGCAAAGTATGCCTTTCCATTAACTTTAAAGTCACAACATTAAGATAACAGTTTTCTCAATCAATGTACGATTTATTGATCCAAATCATAATTCCAGAAGGCGCTTTAGAAATTGAAATGGACTAGCTAACTAAAAATGTATGTGTGTATACACACACACACACACACACACACACACACCAACCAACCAACCAACCAACCAACCAACCAAGGACCTTAAATAGCCCAAATAATCCCAACAAAAGGTAAAGCTAGTGGCTTTGCCCTGCTTGATGGTGAGTCTCTAAATCTGGTATTAGGGGCAGACTAGACAGTGACAGTGGTACTGACAGGATAGAAACAGACCATACTTAGGCAGTCCTTGAATCTGTTGATCCATGAAAATCTGTTGATCCATGAAGATTTTTTTTTTCCCAAATAGAGGAAACAGTCATAAAAGGAAAAAGTCATAAATGGACTGAATTAAAAATTCCTCTCCAAGTTAAAAAGTAGAATAACTTGATTTATTTATGTGTAAATGCACTTACATTTATAGAGCTATAGGTAAGGGTGAGCACATTTGATCCAAAATTCAATTGAATTTATCTACAAAAACATTTTGTAGCTGGGCATGTTGTCCCAGCACTCAGGAGGCAGAGTTTTGAGGTCAGCCTGGTCTACATAGCAAGTTCCAAGATAGCCAGGCTGCATAGCAACCCTGTCTTTAAAAAAAAAAAAATTTGCCGGGCGGTGGTGGCGCACGCCTTTAATCCCAGCACTCGGGAGGCAGGGGCAGGCGCATCTCTGTGAGTTCGAGGCCAGCCTGGGCTACCGAGTGAGTTCCAGGAAAGGGGCCAAAACTACACAGACAAACCCTGTCTTGAAAAACAAAAACAAAAACAAAACAAAACAAAAAATTTTGTTATTTGTTTGGTGGTAGATAGATATGTAAAATATATCTATAATGAGTGTAAAATTTAATGTGAAGCTTCACAGTTTGTGTTTTAAAGGCCAATTTCAACTATATATAAGTTCATTAAGTTGTATAGACTTTGGATATGAGTAATTTTAATGTGATGTTTTTATTTAACTGCAAGTGAATTTTTAAAGAGTAATTAAAAAATAAATAAATGCATGGCCATAAGATGGCTCAGAAGGTTAAAGGCACTCATCAGCAACCTGAATTTGATTCCTGGGTCCTATACAGTAGAAAGAGAACCCACTCTTACAAGCTGTCCTCTGACTGACCACACACATGCCATGGAACAAATAAATACACAAACCACAGCGCCAAATTCGATGAATTTTCACATATTAAACTCTTGGGACCAAACCCAGATCAAAAAAACCCAAACACTATCAGCACTCTAAAAGCTCCCCTTGTCCCTTCCAGTCACTTTATTTCCACCAACAGTCGTAATTAGCCTAACTTCTTACATCACCATGCAAGGTTTAATGAATTTTAGTTTGTTAAGACTGACCTGTGTAAATAGAACAGAATTTAATGAATCATCATTGATGTATAAATATCTTATCTCAAGAGTTAAGAGTGGGAAAAATTGGGCTGGAGAGATGGCTCAGCTGTTAAGAGCACTGGCTGCTCTTCCAGAGGACCCAGATTCAATTCCCAGCACCCACATGGCAGCTCACAACTGTCTGTAATCCAGCTCAATGTGATTGGACACTCTCGTACTGACATAAATGCAGGCAAAACACCATGGCACATAAAATTAAAAAAAAATTCATTAAAAAATGAGTGGGAAAAAATAGTTAATTGAAATTCACCTAACATGGAGAAATAGGAGCTTAGAAGCCACTTTGGAACGAGTGGCTGAACACAATTAGGGAAACAAAGGGATCCAGATGGTTTGCTGCTGTCAGCTGCTTCTCCAGAGTCCACATGACTCACTTGCTAACTGCCCCAATGAACTGGCGGGAGTTCTGGTTCCCCCTCCTCCTCCTCCACTGTTCTATGCTGATTTCACCTGTAACATTCTCTTAGCGGTTCTCAGAGCCACACCTGTATGACATACACTGATGGAGACACTTGTCTCTGCCCTGGGAGCCGAGCGTAGCTGAAAGTCCTCGATCCTCCCTAAGCTGCTGAGTGCAAGCAGCCACGGCTGCCCACTAGGTAGGCTTGTTTGGTGCCTGGAGCACTGCTTGGAGTTTGTAGATAGTTCCTACCATTTCTAGGTCTCTTGTTGGCATGCTGAGGCAAGAAAGGTCTGTGACCACTGGGGGGCCCTCTGTGCTCTTTATAGTGATGTAGCATCTGTGTATTTTTGGAAAAAATCTTTTGGGGTGGTCTGCATCATCATCTACTGCCAGCCACAGCGGCAGGACATAGAGGGAAGGATTAACCAAACTAAGGATGCATAAAAAAGCCATATAGAAACCTATTTTTTAGTTTTATTGAAGAATATAATTAAAACAGTTATAGCTATTTGCCTATGCCCTTTGGACTCTGGATAAGCAATTAAAGGTCAAATTAAATAGTCCAAAACTAATTTTCTAAGTTGATTAATGTAAATTTGTCTCACATTTGAAATGTTATGTTCATGATGCTCAGATGTACTGTTAAATATATAAATGTGTGCAAATTAGTTTATCTGTAATGAAACACTATCCATGAAAATATAATTTTAAAAACCCTATTTTATGGTGTGACAGACCCTACTTGAGTAGAATAAACTCCTCCTAGTGCCGTGTGTGTGTGTGTGTGTGTGTGTGTGTGTGTGTTCAAAATAATACAGGCTATTGCCTGTTGTGGAATGTTACTTTAACCATGTGAAAATGTGTTGTATTTGTTTATGCTGTGGAATATTACTTTAACTATGAAAAGGTGTGTTATGTTTGTTTATGCTGTCTTTGTTAATAATGTAAAGATGTGTTGCTTTGCCTGCCTAAGGAACCTGATTGGTCTAATAAAAAGCTGAACGGCTAATGGCTAGGCAGTAGAGAGGCGGAGCTGGATGAGAA
>LZPO01017325.1:241221-258765 GCA_001675575.1 Neotoma lepida
GAAAGAAGGAAAGAAGGAAAGAAGGAAAGAAGGAAGGAAGTCAGCCAGCCAGCCAGACACAAAGTAGGACATACAGAATGAAAGAAAGGTAAAAAGCCCCAAGGCAAAACTCGGATGAAGAGAAACAGGTTAAAATAAGTTCTAAGAGCTAGTGGGACAAGCATAAGCTAAGACTGAGCATTCATAGCTAATAATAAGTCTCCATGTCTTTATAAATCCCTTGCCAAATCTCTATTCAACAAACATTCTTTCCTTTTCCCATATATTTCTATCATGACACCAGGCTCACTAATTTGTACTGTTAAAGTTTATGTCTCTTTTCCCAGCAGTGTAGAAATACTCAGACAAGGAGATCCGAATTTGTGTATCTTCATTTTTCCTACTTTAATGTCCTGTCAACAAATGGCCATCCTTTGAAGACACATTAGCATGAATCTATTAAATGGGTGTGATTATTTAAATGAGTATTTCTAGATTATATTAGCCACATTTATGTACAGACAAGAAAACTAAAGCAATAACACAGGCAGAGACTGTGATACATACCCNTGAAGGTCTGATTATAGAGTCAGGAAACATACATTTGGAACCACATTTTTTAAAAAATTTATTGTCAGCCAGGCTGTGGTGGTGCACATTTTTAATCTCAGTGATCAGGAGGAGAGGCAAGTGGATCTCTTCGAGTTCAAGGCCAGCCTGATCCTGTGAGTTCCAGGATAGGCTCCAAAGCTACACAGAGAAACCCTGTCTTGAAAAAACCACACACAATAGTAATAATAATAATAATAATAATAATAATAATAATAATAAACAACTTATCATCATTGTGCATGTGTTTGCATCAAGGCATTTTTGTGAAGGTCAGAGGAAAATTAGTGGGAGCTGGTCCTCTCATTCTACCATGCAGGTTGGGGACTGAACTCAGGTCATATAGCTTGGCAGTAAGCACCTTTACCTACAGAGCCATGGTTTTATAAAAGTAAAAACGCAATCTCAAGGATGCAATGTTTAGTTTAAATGGATGCATAATTACTAACTGTATTAATATGAGAATGCTTCCTTTGGAGTAAGGAGATTCTAATTACCACATGGAAAGCTGTGCTTCCAAAAGAAAAATGAACAGACACAGTGATAATAAAACAACAGAACCTCCATTTTAACTGGTGTACATGAAGACATCAATCCCACTCCAGCCATGGAGAACTGTTAGCTTTATATAATAACTGACTGTCATTGGCCAGAATTAAGTAACAACAGGAACTTTAAGAATTAGTGATAGTTACTGGAGAAGGGTGTTCATATAAACAACTGAAATTAACTTTATCCCAAATAAATAAATGTATACATTGTAAGAACTTCATGCCATCTTCACTTCTCCTTAAAATTTGTTTTCTGTAAATACTTGTTTAGAAAAATATTTATCAGCTTTCAATTCATATGATGGGAAATACAGCAGAGACCTGCACAGTTGACACTCTTACACTAGCTGATATGGAAATAACAAGAACTTCACTTACTGCTATTTCTCTGCATGCTGACATAGAGATTCCAGTTCCTTCTATTTGTTTTAAAGCGTAGTCTTTATCGTCCTTCCTGTAAAAACAAAGTTATTTTTAATATACAGGTAGCTCTATGTTTGCATGCACTTTAATATTAAGAACTACANAAAAACAAAGCCATGTGCTTAACACCAACATCAGACAGGAAAATCATCTTAGACATTTAGGTCAAGGCAATTACTTGTGGAGGGGTGTTAGCAGCACCAGAATGCAAAGCCTTGTCTGGGACTCCAGTTACTTGTGAGGGACAGAGTCAGACATCGCTCTCTGGATTCCTAGAGAAAAGTTTCCTTCTAATTATGAAATACAACTTGATTTCTAAAGCCAGTCTACATGTATGTCAAAGGATCAGAAAAGTCAAGATACACCACTAATGCACAACAAAACCCGTTCTAATCATACTCTCATGATGTATAATTTAGGTCATACCCAAGCACCTTGAGAAACATTCTCTTACCACCTATTTCTAAGTATTATGTATCAAGAACTGTTCTAAAACCTGGGGATACACCAGGGTTCCACCTATTACAGAGTTTCATGTATCTACTGTCTTAAGTAAGTAATCTGCTGTAACACAATGCGAATGCTACAACAGGCCAAGTGTAAATTCAGGGGTTTTCTGACTTAATCCAGGGGTGACTGACAAAGACCCAAGCAAAGATTTCTCAGAAGCATCATCTAACTGGGGGGATGCCTCAGGCTTTGGGGACTCTGATGCCCTTTATTTTCCTGGATATTACTAAGGACCCTGAAGAAGACCAAGAAACAGAAAAGCTGAAGAATGGATATTCTTTGATGACTTTTAATAAACTGAATATGAGGTCATATCTTAACAGGAAATGCAAGGGGGGTGTACAGTGAGGGACTGATTGAATCAACCCCTTGTAAAAAAAAGTTAAGGTCACTTAATACTTTATTCTTTTAAGTTATTTTTAAAGCTTACATTTTTTTTCTTTCACAACATATTTCTATCAAATCCTCAGGTACACAAATCTCAATTATTTAATTATTACAGTATTTCCCATGGGAAATTGTTTTATGATAATGATTTTATGATTTTACAACATACTTCATAGTAAAAGCTCCATAGGCCTCATAATATGAGAAAGATATTAAGGATAGCTGTACTTTAATACTAAGTCTAAATGGTTTTTCAAACTCCGAAATAAGGCATAAAAATAAACACACTGGGACCAGGGTAAGTCCACTAGGCACATTTATATGTAGGGTATTAATTGATTAAATATTATACAATATATTCCACACTGTTCAAGGTAGAAGATTAATGCCCTAGACTTGGGCCCTCCAAGGACAAGTAGTGTGACAGGCATGGAAATACTAAACTCAACCAAAGACTCACTCATTCACCTTAACATGCTGTTCTTCACCTTGGTGGCTGTGACAAATTCCATGACCAAGAACTAAAAGGGAGGAAAAGGTTTATTCCAGCTTACAGAATACAACCCATCACTGAAGGAAGTCAGGGCAGAAACTCAAGCAGGAATTTGAAGCAAAAACCATGAGAAGCACTGCCTGCTGGCTTACCCACAGGTTCATGCTTAGCTGGCCTGTTTTTCTTCTTTCTTTAAAGATTTTTATGCCTGTTTCTATGAGTATGAGAAAGTGTGCACGCACACACACACACAGGTGCCCACAGAGGCCAGAAGAAGGCATCATATCCTTAGAGTGGGAATTGTAAGAGTTCCATGAGTGCTGGGAACTGAATTTGGGTCCTCTAAGAAAAGCAGTGCTTTTATCTGCTGAGCCATCTCTCCAGAACCTTAGCTAGCTTTCTCATACAGCCAATCATCCCCAGTAGGTTGGGCCCTCCTACATTACTAATTAAAGACAGCCTGCTGCAAACATGTCCACATATCAATTCGACTTGGTAATCCCTCAAATGGGATTCCCTTTTCTTTTGACTTACTGTTTTTGTGAGACAGGATTTCATTTGGCAGTCTTGGCTGATCTGAACTCAATTTATAGACTAAGCTGGCCTCAAACTCACTGAAATCTACCTGTCTCTGCCACCTGAGTGCTGAGATTAAAAGTGTGTGCCACCATGCCCCACTATCTATACATTTTTAAAGTAAAAGATCACAGGAGATTAAAAAGATTTACTCACTGGTTTCAATAATGATCCAGTGCAAGCAGTCAAATTATAAATAATACTAGTATAGTGCTCTAAGTATAGCTAACCCTTGAACAACATGGGTTTGAGCTCTGCAGGTCTATTAATATGCAATTTTCTTAATAAATGTGAAAATGTGAAAAAACTGCAGATGAACTACATAGCCTAGAAATATTACAAATATTAAGAAAATGTTAGGTATGCCATGAATGCATAAAATATATGTAGATAATAGCTTGTTGTTTACTACTATAAAATAAATACATGTATTACAAAAAGTTAAAATTTATACAAACTTAGCCGGGCAGTGGTGGCACACGCCTTTAATTCCAGCACTCAGTATGCAGAGGTAGGTGGGTGTTTGTGAGTTGGAGGCCAGCCTGGTCTCCAGAGAAGAGTTCCAGGACAGCCAGAGCTACACAGAGAAACTCTGTCTTGAAAAACCAAAAACCAAAGAAACAACAATAAAAAAACCTAAGGACTCTCCTCAGGTATGGTATGGAACTGAAGTTCTGTGTACAAATAAAGAACCATCAACTACAATGACAGACAATAGAATATTCCTTACACACATACACACATGCACAACTTTGTTTGTTCTCTTGATCCCAATTTCCTTATCTGTTCCCCTCCAAAAGAATTAAAGTGTTAGAAATATATAATCTATAGCTGCCATATCTATATTAATTAGTTCATGTATAGAAAATTCAAATACAAGAAATCAGTTAAAAAATAGGAAAAGCCCACAGGTTACCTGAAAATTTTTTTTTTCTAGGAAATCAAAGAGGTTTAAAAAAGCAATAGATTTTGTGTGCAACTTTTCAAAGGCCAAGACCCACTCCCCTCTCTGAGAACTGCAATACTCTTAATTCAGTGCTGCAGTTTATTAAGGATCTCAGGGCAGTGCTGACAACACTCTTGGACAGGATGCAGGAGCTCCTGAAGCAGATGTAGCCAGGCTTTCTTGTTACTTTCTGTGAAGTCATTAAAGCCAAAAATACAGCATTCCACACGCAAGGAAAATCCAGATTGGAAACTGGCTTCCCCACAGGCTGCCAACAGAGCCTCCTCACTGAACAAAATTCGATCAAGCCACTGATAGCCTTACTAGTCTAACAGTGAGATACCCATGACATACTGGGACAAACAATACTTAGCACTAGATAAGTATTATAAGCTAAGGTATAAGGGAAAACATAGGTGATGGAGAAAGGTGACTTGATGACTTAAATGCTCCTTTAATTCTAGATCACATAAGAAATGTCTAAAAAAATGAAACACTAAGGAACAACTTTGTAAATATACTGGATGACAACACTAGGAAATTACCAATGACTGAGTCAACAAACTACTTAGTGGCCTGCTAATAACCCCAAGACATCCTCACTTCACCATCCTCAAGGACTTAACAGAGTAATAGTCTTCCACACTTTGTGATGTTATAAATTAATTGGGTAATTTGATAGTGGAAGGGGGAGCTACAGTGTAAAACAAATCAGCGCTGTAAATGTTCTTCTAGTGTTCCTCTCCTTAAAATCTCCAAAGTCACATTTGGAGTAGGCCATACCTAATTTGGACATTGTTTATGGATCTCTTTATCTAAATAAAATCTGACTTTTTGTAAACAAAGGGGCATGTGTAAAAACACAACTCTTACCTCAAAGAAGGTAAGAGACAGTTTATTCTAGAACCAAACATGAGTGACTGTCCTGGGAGCACAGACTCATGTTACCCTGTCAGTCCAACTCCAAATAAGTTCCATGAAGTTTTATATACAAGAGAACAGATTAAATCATAAACCAAGGCACTTTTAAAATACATTGGTGGAAACATCAGGGAGGTGGGTCACTGCAAAGCTAGGGAATCTCTGCTATAGAGATACCTGATGCTGTCTGAAGATATTCTTAGGTTTGTAGAAGCCAGGGGTCTGTGAGGTTACATACTGCGGTGGACAATAAGTGGCTCGGGGCAGAGGGCTAAAGGTAGCCTAAGATAACACTGGCTTTGGACTTGCAATATTCCAACCTCTTCATATCACTGAAGTTCTAATCAAGTGAATATTTGTAGTTGCAGCTTCTTGCTTGCAACTTTGTCTTGAGAGAAAAAGATCTACTGATAATTGCACTTTTGTTAAGACTGAATCCAAACACCTGCCCAGCTTTAGGCTGTACCCCTGGAAGTAGAAGCTACCAGGAAGGCTGCTCAGGAAAGGGCTCAGGAAAGACTCAGGATCTCAGGGCTGTAAACAGTCTGTATCTCTGCCTCTGTATCCCTGCTATCCTGTAGACTCCAAACCCAACGTTTTTGTTTGTTTGTGGAGACAGACCTCACCATTGTTCATACTGTTCTAAACTCACTACGGAGCTCAGACTGGCTTCAATCTCTGAGCAATGCTCCTGTTCCAGTCTCTTAAGTACAGAGATTACAGGTTATATGCACTATGCCTGACCTGCACACGTTCTATCTATACCATCTCCTGAACACTGAAGGCACATGTATTTTCCCGATTATCTTCTTTGATGAGATCTCCCTTAGGGGACAGCTCTGCTCTGAGATTTTCCATAAGCACCCTTCGTGTTTTCAGCAAGTCCTGGAGCAGAATCATATTCTTCGGCATCTACTCCAGTGGACCATCAGATGATGCTGTCTGAAAACAGGAATAGGCAGACCCTCACAGTCGTGCACTTTCCTACCTTAGCTCAGAGAAGAAAGACACAAGGCGATCTGAGAAGGTATATGCCCGGTACACATAACTAAGATAGTAACACAGATTGACTGACCATCAGAGGCAGAAGGTTGCCATCATCCCATAATGGGTGGGTATTAAAGGGCTTAACCAAGTTCTTGATATCCAAGTCTCTTTCCTGGGAGCAGATCTCTTCCAACTTAAAATGAGAATTCAGCAGCTTCTTTCTCTGAACTTACCTAATTATTGTAAGACTTTCCAGCTACTCATACATTTTGGCATTGCTTCTTGGGAATCAAAGATCAAAAGCCTCATGACACAGGGGCCAATAACCATTACCCATTTCTTCTGAGAAAGAGTACACCCAACTAATGAGGCTTCTATTGACTTTGTTTCAAGGTCTTTTTTTAAATTATATTTTATTTTTAGTTATGTGTATGTGCGCATGTATGCCACATGCATGACTGAAGGTGCCAGCAGACCAGAAAAAGGCATCAGATCCCCTGGAAGTGGGCTTACAGGCAGATATAAGCTGCCTGATGTAGGTTCTGGAAACTGAATTCAGGTCCTCTGGAAGAACAGTAAACATTCTTAATCAGAGGCATCTCTGCAGCCTGGTTTACAGGTTTTTAAACTCCAAGGTCATTCATACTGTACAATCTTTGTTGCTCACTGAAGAGAACACTCAGCAAGGAAGCTCCCCTCATGTAATATCCTATGATTTTTATCTCTCCTGTATTTCCATTCATGCTATAATGTGTCATGGGACAGCAAATGTAATGGTTTATTTTAAAATTGACTTGCCACAAATCAGCATCCTCTGAGTAGGAGCCTCAACTGAAGAACTGTCCTGCTTGCCTTAAATGATGTGGAAAGACCCACCCGAAGTGTGGGCAGCACCTTCTTACAGTAGCCCCCATAAAGAAGGACCATGGAAGAAGGAAGATCATTTAACTTTCCTTTTTCAAGCACGGCCCTCCCTGTCAGAATGTAGATTTACCCTTGGCTACTGCTGCTGATACTGTCATTGATTTCAGAACCAGTACTTCTATCGTTGATTAAAGACCTGGCGCTCTCCAGGAACCTTCTGAGGCCAGACTGGGACTGCTGAGGCACCCTAGCCTTGTGGACTGAGTCAACTACTGGACTGTCGGCCTTCCCAGTGAGACAGCCACTGTAGGATGATCTCACCACCGAGACACCAAGCCTCAAGGACCAAAAAACTACTGAGTTCTCAGCCTCAGGTGTGAAACAGCTATTGTTAATACTTTAACTTAAGCTGACTTAATAAATTTTGTCTTTTTTTCATCCTATCAGTTTTGTTCCTGTAGAGAATGCTAATACAGCGAGGTAGTGTTCAAGAACCAAATTCAGCTAGTGGCCCATTAATACACTGTCCACAAGCTATGTAGGTTTTTCTATTTTTAAACAATGGCTTAAAATATACCTACCTATTCACCCCAAATCCCACAAAAAATGAGACTACATGTGGCCCATCATATCTAAACGTTTCTTCTCTGGCTTTCCTCAGGGAAAGTTTGCTGATCCATGTTACTCTTCTACTTCCTAAAAAGGAAGAAACTAGTGCTGATAAACTATGCCCTAAATAGACACCAGGAACATTAGAAAATTCACACTGGGTTGGTTGTTGATGGGTCCTAATTTAAAAACCAAGTAAGAGGGCTAAGTCTATAGCCCAGTGGCAAAGCACTTGTCTAGGACAGCCCACAGTCCAGTCCCTAGCATTACAAAAAAACAGCTTCTGGTGATCTCAGGGCAGGTCCTTTTATGGCACCAGTGGTTTAGAAGTTGAATCTGGAAAAAAAAAAAGNGTTAAAAATATATACTCTGGTAGAGAGATTCATAGATGACTTCATCCATCAATAGTACAAGGAAAGCTTTTTATTAAAACTGCTCCAGGTCTCATCTCTCTTAAGTATAATCCATGATTAAGATAATAAAGGTCTCTGGGCATTGGTGGCGTACAACTTTAATCCCAGCACTCGGGAGGCAGAGGCAGGCGGATCTCTCTGAGTTCAAGGTCAGCCTGGGCTACCGAGTGAGTTCCAGGAAAGGTGCCAAAGCTACACAGAGAAACCCTGTCTCGAAAAACAAAATATAATATAATAATAATAATAATAAAGGTCACTCTGACAAGTGTCCAAATGTCAAGGTTTTTCCCAAGACAACTTAATGCTTTCATATCACCACCACCCCACGTATTTTTAGTGTGTCCTGGCTACTATTTTCTTTATTCTTCTGTTAAACTTAAGTCTTTTGTTGCTGGAAACCTACAGTTCAAACAGGAAACAAAACAAAACAAAAAACCTACTGACCTACTGGCTGGGGATATGGGGTGCAGGGCAGAACTAAAGAGGCTGGGCAGGAAAATTCAGAGTTTGAGACTGGCCTATCAGGCACAGTGAGACCTTGTTAAACAGAAAGGGGGAGAGGGGAAAGAGGAGGAGCCCTTACCCAATTCTGTGTTCCCATCCTGAAAGGTGATCCTACGCACTCATTTTGCAATGCACCTCCAATATTCAAGAAAAGTGGAAAGAACCAGGGGAACTGAGACTACTATCTGTCAAGTATATAGAGGGCCTTGAACCCTTGTAGTCTAAAGATCAAGACTTTCTGAGGTTCAGTCACACCTCAATTAAGAGTTAGTACAGGTTAGCCACATTAGGAATGTTATCTTCAATTATGGACTCCAAGCAAGTCAAGAAGGGGGGCCAAATACTGTCTACCAAGGATGCACACTGTTAGTCTAACATCTGTATCACCAGTATTACTTGGTTCTGTGTGACACAGAAAGATACTGAAGCCGGAAGAACTTGATGAAGATCAGAGTTTAGCTTAGCACACAGTTCCAGGACATCGTGGTTTATTTAGTTCACACTTCTGTGCTCCCAGTTACCCAGTCATGGCTTCTGGCTAGCAGTCTTTGAGACAATACAGAGCATTGTAGGAAAGAAGAAGTTGTCTTTGTGTTCTAATCTCTTTCCTTGTTTTATAAAGCCACTTGTATTCTGTGGTGGTGACTTATCACCAAGGTCCCAGTTCTTAAACATGCTCCGGTGAGTTTCCACCTTTTTACAGCCTCACAATAAAATCCACCAACAGAAGCTTGGGGATGACTTCAAAGAACACACAGGCCACAGTGCATACATTTTCCTTTGGGAGCTACCCAGCTGCTTTTGTAATGAACTGTTTTCCAGGGAGCCAAACTCAACTGTAAAGTGGTTTTTATAAATGGCAAATTTCTGTTGGTCACAGAAAGGTGATTCCCATCTTCATCAAGACAGTATTTATGGATCCTTCATGGAAGCTAGTTTTGTTAATTTAACACACAAAAACAGACCTTTGCTGAGGACTAGAGAATGGGTATATATCTAGAGGTGATTTCTTCTTCTAATTGATACTGAAGAGACACTATCAGCAGCTTCTGCTACTCTTCACTTCCTTGCCATGATGATCTGTAACCTCAAATTAAACAAACGCTTCCTCCTTCCTCTCTTAAGATGCTTTTACCATCTATTTTATTAAAGCAACGGGAAAGGAACTAATACAATGTGTATGTGTTACCCACATGTACTTACCTTTTTATATTATGTATATGATACCATATACATATATGCTTATGGATTATAAATGCTCATATCAATTAAAATTGTTAGAGTAGCCCAAATTCCTTTTAGATCATAGTGGAACTGAGTTTTAAGGGAAAGCCCCCAGCTCCAGCAGCTCTACAGGCTAAGGTTGGCCACCAGTCCCAACACACTCATTAAAGAGACAAGTATTGGAGAGAAACAAAGAGAAGAGATTGAATGAATGCAGCCATGCTGAGGGAGGAGCAAATAGACAGATCAAATAACCCGGAGTCAGTCCATCTTCTGGATAAAAAGACAGGCTTTGGACTTAACTTAAAACGGGGACAAAAGGGGAGAGACATACGCTATTAAGTGGCTTAGCCAAGGTGTGGTCTCTTTTTATCTTTTTCTCTTTGGTTCCACAACATGGTCCAAACAAGTCCCCCACTGCTCGAGGGGACAGACTAGCTCCCAGGAGATGACTGTTCCTCCAAAGGGCAATCTGCCCTCATGGATAAACACAGGTAGACACATAAACAAATAAAGGAATAAATGTAAAACAGAATACATCACAGGCCTGGGCTCATCAGTATTCAATGGCAAAACACCTACCTACAGGTTTGGCAGAACTTCTTGTGCTTATTCTGTATTTATAGCTTGTTAAGGTCAAACGGTTCTAGATATAATGATGGTTCCTGACATTTTATTATAAAACTGAGTGGGTAGGACCACACAAGTTACTCCCATACATACAACACACAGAAGAAAATGTAATTTAAAAAATTGTAATCCATACTTCAAGATTTGAAGGAGTGTTGGAAGTATTTCCTGCATCCTCCTGGCTACAAAAGATTTTTATCCTGCAAACAGTTACTGAGATGATTGAGCAGTAGTTGGTTGGAAAGAGGTCAGGTAAATATGGTACAGAGGCTTTTCTTCATAGCTCAATTCTTTTACCTTCTGAAATATTGGTTATGCAAGGTGCAGCCTCCAGGGCATTATCATGGAAAAGACTCAGCCCTTTCTGTGGACAATGCAGGCTGCATGGTGCCATTCTCAGTGTGTGTCACTGATCTGCTGAGCATTCTTGTCAGATGTAACGATAATGCTGGGATTCAGAAACCTGGATCAGATCAGCAGCAGACCACCAAACCGTAACCAGACCCCTTTTGGTGTAAATTTGGCTCTGGGACATGCTTTGCAGTTTCTTCTCAGTCCAGTCACTGAGCAGTCACTGGTGGTTGTCACACATCACAATCCAAGAGAACAGGTTCATTGTTGTGTAGAGTAAGAAAGGACAGCAGTTTAAAATGAGGGTGGTTTTGATTTTCACTCAGCTCACGGGCACCCACTTATTAAACTTTTCCACTTTCCCAGTTTGCTTCAAATGCTGACTGACTGTGAATGGCAGGCACATGGTGAGTTCTTTGGCTACTCTGGAAGCGGTAAGAGGATCAGCTATGGTGGCCTCTCTCAGTCACTGTCAGCTTCTGACGACTGCCTCGGTGTTCTTCATCTTCAGGGCACTCCTCTTCCCTGTGAAGCTTCTTCCCCCGGAACTGCACTGTGCGTTCCTTAGCAGTTCCTGGACCAGATGAGCTGCTCACGTTGCCAGTTGTCTCTGCTGCCTTATGACCTATTTTAAACTCAAGTAAGAAAATGAGTTGAGCCGGCTGATAGGGGTGCACACCTTTAATTCCAGCACTCAGGAGGCAGAGGCAGGAGGATCTCTGTGAGTTTGAGACCAGCCTGGTCTACAGAGTGAGTTCCAGGGTAGTCAAGGCTACACAGAGACCCTGTCTCAAAAAACCAAAAAGAAAGAAAAAAGAAAATCAGTTGAGTTTGTTTTTTGTCTAATATCAGGTCCATAGTATAAAAGAAATATAAACACTGAATAATGTCATTAGCAAAAGAACAAAGTGACAAATGTACATTCAAGTGACACATAAGATAATCACATTTATTAAGAATGCATTCCAGAATCAAACAACAAATTTAACAATACAAAATCTGCAATTAGTTTTGCACAAACCAAATGGGCAAGCATCCTATTTCAGACTGATGACAGGAAAAGCAAAGGCAGAGAAACCCAACAATCCATCAATGAGTCAAAGAGTGAACAAAATGTAGCACACACTACCCTACAGAGGGCCTCAAAAGCATTACACAGGGCAAGAAGTCTTCAGCCAAGACACCACACCATGTAGTGTTTATATGAAGTTGTCCAGAATAAGCAATTCCAAAAACAGAAAAGTAGACTGAGGGTCACTTAGCTCTAGGATTGGAGGAAATAGGAGTAACTCAGTCCAGGGTTTCCTTTTTGGAGCAGAGGGGAGAGAAGGGGGCAAAACACTCTAAAATTAGATCACAGTGACAGTTTTATGACTATGTGAAAAGGCATCAAACTGCATACTCTAGGGGTATTACTGAATTAAATCTCCGTAAGCTCTAGAGAAGCTTCATGAGCTTTGTATCATTTCTACAGGTGACATTTTCTCCAAGAAATAACTAAGATTTAGCTTCCTGCTTAGTACAATGTGACAAAAGCAAAACTACATTTCAAATACTTTAAACTAGTAGCCAAAGTTATGTCACATTCCAATGTTATGTCGCCCATAATTATAGTATACCTTTCATTAAAGAACTGCAAGTAGTTGTAGTACATTCTACTGTGAGACTGGCAAGCACACTGAACTCTGAGTAGTCACTAGTGTAACACAAGCAAATGACACCAACACTTGTGCTTGCTTAGGCTGTGGTAGCACTGAAACATGAAGCTCTTAGGAGCACTAAGCTGAGCATTTACAACTGAAAGCCCCATCCGAAGGGCAGTATTAATCGATGAGGTGAGGCTTAGGTGTTCATCAACAGGTAAATGGGTAAAGAAAATCCACAACAGAATTCATTCATTTGTAGAAAAATGAAACTACTATATCTGCACTAAAACAGATGGAACTAGAGACTGTTATGCTAAGTGACTAAGCCAGACTCCGAAAGACAAATATCCAAAAGCTCACGTTTTCTCCTATGTGGAAAGTAAACAAGGGATGGGGGAGATGAAAGTAAAAAAGGATGTGTGAGAGGGAAGAGCGCTACAGGAAGAGGCGGGGGTGGGGAAGAGAAATGGAAAATATGTCATGAAAGTAGAAGGTGGGCCTCTTTGGGGAGAAGGAAGGAACTAATGAGGGGAGGCATGAAAGAGAGCAATAGTAGGGCTAACTAAGAGCAAATGATAATTATATATGTTTCAAATTGTCATAACAAAACCCAGTTTTGTTAACCAAAAACTTAATTATAAAAACCATCAAAAGTACCTTAAAAACAGTGAACTTTCTGCTCATCAAACAGCTAAGCTATTACACCAGCATCAGAAGGGGCTTGGGTTCCCATTCTATGGAGGCAAGAAAGGCCAGCACTAAATGTGACTAGGAAAGGAGATAAGAACAAGGCCAAGGCTACAAGCTATATGAATCAGAAAGGTCAAGTTGAAAGTAGAGAAAGCGGGGAAAATGAGTAGAGAAGTCATCACTGGACACATACAATGAGAGCAGAACCAAAGTCAAGCAACAGGATAGAGAGAGGACCCAAGAGTCAGGAAACTAAGAGTCAGCATTAAACAGTAGTGGATGGAAGCAAACCACTTGGGTATCCATCATTTATGACAAAAATGAACCAGAGGTAGCAACAGTATGACATTAGAATCAGATGTGATGAAAGCAAATACAAACTAAGTTGTGAAAATAATGAAATGATAGTAAGTTTAGATACCAACATGGCTCTTTATCCCAAACAATAAACTAAAATACACAGATCAACACTGGTGCGGGACAGCAAAGCCCAGTACAAAATCTCCACAAGAACCATCTCAACACGTCTGACTTCACAACTGATGTGGTCACGACACAAACAGTATTCCGTACACATCCACTTTTGAGGGACTTATTCTTGGGGTTCTGATGTGACTGAAACTGTGCCAAGTTGGAGAGTTGCCCAGCATGCACTAAATACTGGTTTCATTCCCAGTAATGTAGAACTTGTCATGGTATTACTGGTAATTCCAACAGGGGTCAGAATGTGTAGGGGACCAGAAGTTCAAGGTCACCAGACTCTCAGACAAGGTCACCAGTGTTGACAAAAGGTAAAATAAGTCTAACTTTGTGGATACAAGTGAGCGAGTTTTATTCCTTGATGGATGGAATCTCTGCAGCCTGCCGAAAATATCACCCACATCAGCAACCTTCCAGGGTGCTGTGAACACCTGTGGAGTTTCACCTCTACATCACAGTGTGCTATATGCAGAGACAGGTGAGGAGATACATTCAGTACAGTTTTAGTAGCTAGAGAATGAAAACCCAAATGCATTTTGATCAGGCCAGTACATTAACATTTTATCTGTGAAACAGAATGAGCTGATGAAACGTGTGTTTCACACGCTCACACAGACAGCTAAGCCTACCAACGGGACAAGCCTAGACATGCAATACTATTAACAAATGCATGCATTATCTGTTTAAAAAGGAGAAAATAGTAAAGTTTCAAGTCTACCATTGCATATATATGCTTCTACACACAAACACACAAGGAGCCATAGGCAATGGTTAAGAGTGAAATTAAACCCAACATAGAAGGGAGGAGGGGGTAAGATTTCCCTGGGTATCTTTTACTGCACTGTTTGAATATTTTATTAAAAGAATAAATTAATTTTTAAAATCCAATTGCATTCAATAATAAAAATATTCTGTTCAAAGTATATAGCCTTTGATCTGAATTCCCACCTCGACAATATGACACTACACTGAAGAACTACCAACTGAAAGAGCTAAATTCTGAGGGCCACTTAAATGTCTATCATCAGAAAAATAATTAAGTACATATTTATATGCATACATAGCAATATTCTACAATAATAAAAATGATTGAGAACTATATGCTTATGGAAATGGATAATTTTTAAGGATTTACCCTTTTATATATTTCTTACATTATATGTGAATTTGTGTTGTGTATTATGAGTGCATATGTCCTAGCATGTACATGGGGGTCGTATGTCCTAGCATGTACATGGGGGTCAGAAGACAATTAGGAGTCAATTCTCTCTACCACCTAAGCCATCTCACCAGCCCAAGGAAACATTTTAATGAAAGGACATAAGGCTCTATATAGGTTTTACTAATCTATGGGGGGGGGGCGGGGCGGGGTTTGAGTGTTAATTTGGAAAGACAACCAAAATTAACTGTCCAACAGCAGAATTAGGGATTTAGTTTCTTTATTTCTGGACATTATTCTTCTTATAAATCAGAAGGGGGAAAAAGGCTATTCTGTTTGAAAAATGAGGTTGGTTTTAAATAGTATGTAATAAATATACATAAATAAAAGGAATCTACAGGTTTAGCTTCAGTAACAGAACCAAAACTGGAATTACTCTTTTCACTGCTTGGCTCTGAATTAAAAGCTAACCACGTACAGTATGACTTTTCCTGTGAAGTTTTTATTCACCAAAGATAATATAGAAAGGGCAACAACAGATGAGTAATTCCACCCAAGTCCAACAAAGCAAACCAATGAGTTTAATTGGGGTTACTTACAGGAGCATGGGTAACTTACATGCAATTATACCACCAACATAAGTATCTCCCCACAGCAACTGTTCTGTTTTGTTTTGGTTAGTTTGCTTTTTTGAGACAGGGTCTCTATGTAACCATGGTCATCCTGAACTCACTGCATAGACTAGGCTGGCCTCTGCCTTCTGAATGGATGGGATTAAAGGCATGTACCACTATAGTGGCTCCCACAGCAATTGTAAGTAATTTATAGCTCCTCAGGGAGGGGAGAGTCTCATGAATACCCTGACCCCTTCCATGAGGGAAAGGTCTTGTGCAGGCTCCAATTTCAAGACTGCAATGGCAGATCTCATGCCTGGAAGACATAGTTCTACATTAGTATCTCTTCCTTCAGTTCCTGTGTTCTTTCCTGTCCTCCTGCACAATGTCCCCTGGGCCTTGGAGAGGTGACATTATCTTAACCTATTTAGGGCTACACATTGGGCCGCTATGCCACACCAACCGTCACTTATTCTTGGCACTCTGACATCTGGCCACTGTATCTCTCTCCATACTGGATGGCCTCATAAGGCTGGCTCACGCTACATGGGCTGGCCCAGAACCAAGGAGGAAATTAGGCCATGCTCTCTTCTGCTGTACCTGCTACTAGAGTTGGCTCCCTGGGTCTGATAAGCCACAAACTGGCATAATATCCAACACCCTAACACCTCTCCATGACCACACCTGGCTGTTGATCTGGGGGAACAATTTCCACTCCCAGTATACTTCTTCCAGGAAGGAAATGTACATAGCACACTCTACCCTGTCCATCCTTAGGACAAGCGCGATCATTTTCACCTGCATACTATTCTAGCTCCATATCTGTCTACTAGTTCACATAATGCTTCTGGGACCACCTGAAACCAAGGTGCACCTGCTCCTGTATCCACCCAAGCCTAAATGGTCTGTCTGTACATTAGTAGGGGACCAATAACTCCCCTGACTGAACAGTGCACAGCTGCACAAACCTTGGCCACCCCATTGGGAGAGTGGGTGGGACAGTTCCTGGCCCAGCAGATCTTCCTCCTCGGAAGCAGATGGAGCAGGGATCATATGTATCTCTTTCATCCTTTTGGTAAACTGTTGTACAGGCTTTAAACATCTTCCCACAGCCCAGAAGCACAGTATTGAACTTTCTGTCACAATCTTACTACTCCAGCTACTCACAAATCTTTCCATATCCGCTTTGAGTGACCCAAGCAAGACCTTTTATCTTTCTTTTTCTCCTCTCTGCTTGACATTTTTAGCATTTTATTAACTCAATTCATATGCCAGGCTAAGTCACCCAGATCCTCTCAGAACCTTTCCTTCTTTGTGAAATCATGACTCACCATGGGCCTCACCAAAGCCACAATAGCCCCCTTATTTGTACCAAAGTTCCTGCTTAATTAGCTTCCTTCTTAATTCTCAGGTGAACAGTCTTCTTATTGGGTCCAGGGAACTCGGTACCACATAAAGCCTCTTTCATGCTCAGTTCCTCACTACCATTTTTACCTCATTTTCTTTCTCTTCACTGTTTAAATATTCCTATTGAGGCAAGAAAGAAACACAGAGAAATTAATAGGGACATGAGAGGAAAGGATCCTGTCATCCCAGAGTCTGATTAATGGCTCTTGCCATCAGGGAAGCCAAGTATTCCTGCACAATTTGAGATTCCTTTCATATACAGATATTTTATGTTAAAACAGCAGTGAGCCAAGGCTAAGTCCACGTGACCTTGGATAGGGTCTCATCCCTTTCCCCAGACACTGCTGTTAAGAGGAAAAAATATGCCTCCTCCCAGTATCCCTGGAGGCTAGACTTTAGACTTTTACGTTGTTGACTTCGATTATATCAGGTGTCCCTCAGGAACCATTCAGTAATAAATAAGACTGTGCCTTTAAGCCTCACCATAATCCTATATATAAGCACTGTTAAAAACAATGAGCTGCGGCCGGGCGGTGGTGGCGCACGCCTTTAATCCCAGCACTCGGGAGGC
>LZPO01017325.1:261264-279351 GCA_001675575.1 Neotoma lepida
GGGAACTTGAGTTACATACAAACAGCTGTGAGTTGCCATGTGGGTGCTGGGAAGTGAAACAGGGTCCTCTGGAAGAGCTGCCATCTCTCCAGCCTCTCCAATTTTTTTTAAATGCCTATCTTCCCACCTCTCACTCCTCTGTAGGATTGGCATTGGGATTCTATCCATTGCTTTATCTTACCAAGCCTTTCCTTTACACTTCTGCATATGCTACTTGGTGGCTCCAAAGCGTTAGCCGTCTCCTTAACTCACAAGATCCCAAAATAACCTCAAAAAAAAAAAATCATGTTCCAACTTGACTAGTACATACTACTGTGCTCCCTTTCAACCAAACTGCAACTCCTCCCATGTGAAGAAATTCTGAGTGAGGTATTGTGGCACACTCCTATAATTCCAGCACTTGGGACACTGAGTCTGGATGACTGGGAGACTCTGGAGAACTGAGAGACTAAGGCGAGCCTGGGCCACATGGCAAGACCTTGTCAGAAAGCAAAGAGGAGGCTGGTGGTGGTGTTGCACACCTTTAATCCCAGCACCCAGGAGAACTCTGTGAGTTCGAAGACAACCTAGTCATACATAATGAGTTCTAGGACAGCCAGGGCTGTTACACAGAGAAACACTGTCTCTAACCCTCTATCCCCCAAAGAAGCAAAGAGAAAACAAGAGAGGAGAGGGTTAGCTAGAAATAGAGAAACCGGAAGAAGAAAGGAGGGAATGAGGAAAAGAAATACTTCTGGGACCACAACTGATGCCAGCTGTCTAGCAACACTGTAACTTTCCAATCCCTATTCCCAAATACTCACTGCTCATCCCCAATTGATACCACCTGTGTGCTCCCCACTAGCCACTGCCTACCCACTAGCAGAACTTCTAATTACCTTCCTAGTCAGACCTGAAATGTCACCCTGAGCCCCTAAGAGTAGACTGGGTACCTCTATGGCAACCTGTAAGTTTACTCTTTTGCAGCTTTACCCTAATGTAATTGCCTGCACTCCTCAAAAGTCTCTAAAGAGTTAAATCACTGGCTGTCCAACAATGAATCACCTGTATCTAACACACAAATAGAACCCAGCGAATAATTGATTTCCTTTGAACACCTACCAAATACGTTATAGGAACCAAATTTACAGAAAGAACTATAGCCAAAGAGAAACCAAAATGAAATGCTAAATAATTAACTGATGTAATTTTACACTTAAAATAACTGTCAGTGAGCAAAGTGTACCTGGCTCTGTGTTTGACATCTTCCTTAGAATCAGGTAGAATTCAGGCAGAGTCATCTGTTAAAGCACTAGGTGAAGCCACCACAGTGAAAACAAGCATTAGCAAGTATATCCATCCTGTGACCTGAAACCTCCATGAGTCACTGACTTTCTTTACAACAGAAGCCTTCAAATCATAAAAAAAAAATGCTTCACTACTACTCCCTATCTTCCTCAAACAAGACTTATTTAATAGAAACCACAGCACTGACAAGTTTTCTTCTATTAAACTCCTTTAGTGCTCTAGGGAACCTATAAATTCAGGTATATGCAACATGGGGTGGAGGCCCCACAGAGTTCCTCTTTATAGGAGTAGTTGTTCATTCCAGGACTAGAATGATGTTATGGATTTTAGAGAAATGGGTAACTCAGTAGTAGTTAACCTAAATAATCATTCACATAAGGAAAGTAAACCACAAATTCCATGCCAAGATGGGTTCTGACATCAGTTATTTAATTTCAGAAGTATGTGTTCAATCCTCATTTAAGCAGACTCATTCGTAAAGTGCATTTCAAAAGCACTAAAGTTCTCAATGGCTCTGCTTCAAAGAACTTGAACAACCCACTTGGATTCCACAGTCTGCCTTTGCCTTTGTTTCTTCAAGCTCTGTTCAGGGTATTGATCCAGCCAGCCCAGCAACCTTCGCTTCTTGTGCTATTTTTAGAAGGCACCGATTTCTAGTCTCCTATAATATGCTTCAAGTTCTTAATTGCAGCAACATTCAACGATTTGCAAGTATGAATTTCAGGTGTATACACATGCACCTGTCACCATTTGGCAATGTGCCAGCAGCTGAGAGCAACTGCTGTCCTAGAAGAAATCTATACCCTCGCACCCGGAAACACTCATCAGAAAAACCCAAAGGACATACAAACATTAACTACAGGTACACTGAAGTAGGAACATAATAAACCAATGCAGGACAAACTATATTTTGTGGGGTAATGAGTAAAGAGTTGTTGGACTTTCATATTAAGATAAAACAGGATTTTTGAGGCTACATTTTAGAGCCATTTCAGCCAAGAGGGGGAAGTTCCAGCCTGAGAGATCAGAGTGGTCTGATCTGACAGAAGCACTTGTATGGGTTTAATATTTCAGAATCACTGTGATAGATTGTGGTGTGAGTACTGCTCTAGACTAAGCGAACCTAATACAGCCTTGCACACAAAAACACAGACACTGGCCCTAAACAAGTTACTATAGAGACTTAAAACCAGTGTTCACCTGCTTTGGATGACTCAGAAATTCCAACCCCAGGCTTATACCTAAGAGAACTGAAAACACATCCACAGTAACTCATACATGAGAGTTTATAATAGCATCATCTGCAACAGCCCAAGTGGAAACAATTCAAAAATCCAACTGATGAATGTGGTATATTCACACAATGCAATATAACTTAACCGCAAGGAAGGGAAATAGGAGCTGCAAAATAGATGTGGAATAACTGGTAAAAGGCACTTAGCTTCTTTATGGATGAAATGATCTGGAATGGGACAGTGTTAATGGCTACACAGCCTATGAATACAATGAGAAGGTTGAAGCTTATAGATTACATCAAGACAGCTATGACAGCAGGGGCTCATTTGGAGATCTTAAATTTTTTAGTGTGTGTGTGTGGGGGGGGTTGTGTATGTGTGCACATGCATTCATGCCTCCTGTGGAGGTGAAAGGACTTCAAGGAGTCAGTTACTTCCTTCCACTTTGGGTCTAAGGGTTCTGGAGATGGAACTTAGGCTTGCACAGCAAGCATTCTTACCTGCTCAACCATCTCTCTCGCCCAGTTTGGGACTTCTGACTACTGCTTTGAAGAATACTGAAAAATCACTGACACCAAAAGTCTTCAAGTATTAAGGTCAAAATAGCAGGTGATGGGGGCTGGAAAGATGAGAAGGTTCAGCAGCTAAGAGCGAGTACTGCTCCTGCAGAAGACTCAGGTTCATTCCCAGCACCACATGGTGGCTCACAACACCTGTAACTCCAGATGTGCTCTTCTGATCTCTGAGGGCACCAGCACTCGTGTTTACATACTCACCCACACACATACACATAATTTAAAAAAATAAAAACAAATTACAACAATAAGTGAATGCTATCAATTAGACATATCAGACACTTCTTGGGGTGACAGAGTATTGTAGTAACTTCTAAGTAATGAGGAAATGGCCAACATCTATCTCAGCTAGTATGAAGGAAAGATCAATAGTATATTTAATTTCTAGCAGGAGCTAAGGACAGAAAAAAAGTACAGTAACTAGAACTGGATTCAATAATAAAAAGGCACTGCAAAGAAAAAGTATCACCAACCACGGGGAATAAAATGTCACCAATTTGGCATATATCATTCCCATTAACAAGTGTAACACATTTCAAATGTTTGTAAATCAGAATTCACAACTAAAAATAATTTATGAATGGTCTAAACAGTTTATCTTTTTTTTATTATTCCTTTTTTCCTAGCTGAAATCCAGTATAGGAGAAATCCCGACCCTACCTCTTGTCTCTCCACACATCAGAGCGCCAACCAGAGAAATTCCACTATTTCCCAAACCTTTGACTAGAGAAAGAACCTCACCCACCTCAATCTGTAGTCACTGCTGCTTCCACAGGACCCTAGCTCCAGCTCTCTGTGAGGCCAAGCCAAAGAGGAACAGTCTGCCAGCCAGAGCTATAGGCAAAGCTGAGTTAGTTCCATGTGGCAGCTCCGTAGGCAGAGAAACCCTAAATCAGACCCTTGCATCTGAGAGGCCAGATGACTGCATGGTCAACAGTGCTCTGAGGGAGAGCTGCTACAAACACACAAATTAGCTGTTTAGTACATGTAGATAAATAGAGCCCCACTGACAAAATAACAGAGACCTTATCACAGCTACTGGAAGGAGAGAACATTTGTGGGGCTTAAACTACTACACACAGCAAGGCACAAANGAAACTAGAAAAGAAAATAAGTCAGAAAATCATGGCAAAGAAAAGCCTATACCAACAGGGCTTTCCAGGGAACAATAAAAAGCACAGCTCAGTGGTTAAAAGCACTGTCTGCTCTTCCAGAGGACCCAGGTTCAATTCCCAGCACCCACGTGGCAGCTCATAACTGTAACTCCAGCTCCAGGGTATTTGACACCCTCACACAGACATACATATTGGCAAAATATCATAAAGTAAAAAAAAATAAATCATTTAAAAAAGTAAACTTTTCCTATTCCTCTCAGAATGATCTGACGAGCTCTTCTCATCTTCCAAGAGTCAAATACTGCCATCTTGAAGAGTTTTTCCATAAACTCCCAAAGTAATTCAGAGCTTCCTTCCCTGCATTACAATAACATTATTATAGTGCTTATTAAAATTGCTATAATTTTTGACCAGTCTGTTTTCCCAGAAGATACTTCCTCAAACTGTGCAATGTTTCATCCACTTTTGCCTTCCCAATGCTTCAGACAGTGGCGTACAGAAAGGCCCACTAGATAGCTCAGTGAATAAGGTTTTCAAATCTTGGAAGATTCAGTCAAAAATAATAGCTCACATTAACAAGTTACAAATAAATTAATTTACCAACCCTACAACTAAGAGGCAAACAAACAGAAAATAAAAGAATATG
The DNA here is from genome assembly GCA_001675575.1 of Neotoma lepida. Lineage (NCBI taxonomy): Eukaryota > Metazoa > Chordata > Mammalia > Rodentia > Cricetidae > Neotoma > Neotoma lepida. The sequence continues at coordinate 266,123 of LZPO01017325.1, forward strand.
GATTCTAAGCATCAAACCTGAAAATGACTTAAGAACTAAAAGCGCACTACTCAATGCCACATAGGTAAACATGCAACCTAAACATTATGCTTGTCTCTTCCAATCACTCCAACCCCACCCCCCCGCAAGACCGGGTTTCTCTGTGTAGCTTTGGAGCCTGTCCTGGAACTTGATCTGTAGACCAGGCTAGCCTCAAATCCACAGAGATCTGCCTGCCCCTTCGTGTACCACCACCTGGCTCCCATCACATTTTTAAAAGGTTGTAAAGAACACTCATTACTACACATCCAAACTATCCAAAGAATCAAAACTACAATACACATTGAATCAAGAGTCCCTTATGCTGGTTCCCCAACAACAGACAACCATGGGAGCAGACACTAACCCAAGGCCAAGGTGGCAAAACAAATGCGGGATAGCTGTTTCATCTTTGGGAGCTGCCCAGTTGTTTTTTTTTTTTTTTTTTTTTTTTTTACAATTAATGAGAACCAATGTTAAATATAAATATGAGTAGGATGGAGAGAAAGCTCAGTGGTTAAGGGTACTTGTTGGTCTCACAGAAGACCTAGGTTTGATTCCCAGCACCCACATCAGGGCTCACAACAATCCATAACTTCAAGCAATCATGTAAGTGGTGTACATTCATACACACAAAATAAAATTAAAAAGCACAAGAAGCTGAAGTAGGAGGAATGCTTAAGTTCAAGACCAGCCTGAGGTACAGAGTGAGTTCCAGGTCATCTTGGGCCATATAAACCAGTAGATCCAATGGTATTTAAGGTGTCAGCAACACACAGGGATGCTGTCTGGAGTCTTCTTATTAATTATGTGAAGCAAAGTGGTTAAGGACATGGGCTCCATTGTAGCCAGGTGTGGTAGTACACTCTAATCCCAGTACTCAGGAGGCAGAGGCAGGCAGATCTCTGTGAGTTCCAAACCTGCCTAGTCTACAAAGCGGTTCCAGAACAGCCAGTGCTGTTACACAGAGAAATCCGGTGGGGGGTGGGAGGGGGAGATATGGGCTCCAGAGTACATATATTGCATTTAGTTTCCTCTTATGTGAACTGAGCATAATAAGATTGATTGTTCTTATGAAATTAAATAGATAAATGTAGAGTGCTTCAGCCAGGACCTAGGGCTTAATTATCCAAAATTTAGCGGCCACTATTACCTCTATCAACTAATTTCTAAGTTTTCCACAAACATGGTCCAATGTTTCCTGTCTCTCCCTCCCCCCCATATTCTTTGGCCTACTGAACATAACTATAAACAGATTAAGAACACTTTTGTGAGACCAAGTCCCAGGGTGTCTCAAGTCCCAGCACAAGAAGCAGAGGCAAGCGGATCTCTGAGTTCAAGGCTAGCCTGGTCTGTGGTCTACAGACAAAGCTATATAGTGAGACTCTTGTCCCCCCCCAAAAAAAAACAAAACAAAACTTCTGTTCCCCTCCCCCCAGAAAACTCTTGCTCCAAGTTGATTTTTCTAATTTAAACAAACACACACACGCGCACACACACACACACACACACACACACACACGCACACGCACACACACGCACACACAAAACTAGGACCGTAGAAACTGCATATGCCACTGCTTGCTGATGTGCAAAAGTAACTTTCCCCCAAGTTGTTTGCTGAAGCTTCTAAAGATCTGTTTGTTTTCAATGCAGAGTTGTGAAATTGAGGCTGGAAAATCTGGAGACGCTTTAGAAAGGTCTTCACAGAATGCCAAATGCTCCCCTCTGTCACTCCTCCCCCTTCCATTTCTTCAAGGCAGAGCGATGTAGCCAGAGGCAGGGCTTCTTCCTGTGGAATGTATGGCCAATTATGTGTGAGTCCTTAAAGCACTCTGGGCTCCTTTAGTCTGGAGGCGAGGGCTTCAAATGAGGGTCTCCCCCTCCTCCACAACGATTCCAGCAATGGAATCTGGCAATCCATTCTCTTTCCTCTATAAACACAACCCAATGACCTGCTTCCTTTTGTAACTGGTGCCAGACCCTAAGTTGATTTCATCTGCCACCTTTTTCTAATCTCTAGCTTGACCTAGGTAAAAATGGCTTAAACTGAGACCTTGACTAAAATTGTCTCTAGGTGCTGCTATGCAAAACAGCCTTTAATTTTTCATTGTATCTGTCTTATTTATTTGTGTGTGTGCCCGTGTGCACGCATGCATGGGGGCAAGTGTGCCATGCTTACAGAAGTCACAGGACAACTTGACGGAGTTACTTCTCTCCATCTACAATGTGGCTGCAAAGTATTGAATTCAGGTTTTCAGGCTTGGTTGACAGTGCCTTTGCCCACTAAGCCATCTCACCTGCTACAGAACAGCCTTTAGACAGTGTTTGCATAAGCCTGTAAGGCACTGGACTATAGATGTGGTCTTTAGAAAGAACTGATTAGATGCACCATGAGTTGTCTCCCTAGAACAAAAGATAAATGATTTGGCTTGAATTCCATGTGGAAATAGCCACAAGATATTTTCTAAAGTTCTATGGCTCAGGTGCCAACTGAATTAACAAGGAGTTTCCCCTATGGTATCAATCAGTGCTTATTGGGAACTCGAAAAGTACCTAATCACAGGAAGACTCACAAAGTCTTAGCCTGCAAAGAATTTATAACACAGATCTGGAGCTGCCAGTAACTCTTAATGGGATCTTCAGAAAGTTCTACAAAGAGGAAGGGACTAATGAAAAGGCCTGGTCAAAATGAGAAAATATCTTTCTGAGAGGCAGGAGGTGTGATGGAGGAAGACTTATTCTTATCCCTTAAGAAACTTATTAATAATCTAATGGTAAGTCAGCAAATCCCAAATAGTTTGGCCACATTCCCATCCCCAGATGGTTTATGACCTCAACCATCCTCTTCTCAAATAAGTGCCCCCAGAGCCCTCCAAGATGGCTCAAACAAAGACACTATTTACTTAAAGGTAGGTTCTGTGGACACAAAGTCAAAGCTCTCACCTCAAAGGGAAGTAGAGACGGTATTGTGGAACCAAGTATGTGTAACTACAGCCCGGGAACACAGACTCGAGTAGCTCCAAATACTGTGCTCCAGTGTGGTAACAGTTTCATGAAGCTTTTTTTATAGATAGAGAACAAAAGAAAGTCACTAAGGCCCTTTTCAAATTCATTGGTGGGAACATGTAAGTAGGGAGTTAGAGCAAAGCAGGGAATTCTCTGCTGTACATCTCAGATGCTTTCTGATGACATCTTTAGCTTTTGTATTAGTGGTCTGCTAATGCATTCCAAAAGGTTTCACAGAATGATCACAGGATAGTAAATCAGACACAAAAGTGAACAAGTGAATGAAGCAGCTAAACAGAGTCCAAAGTAATGTGCCTCTAAACCTGAAACATTCCAACTCTCCATAATCAGTCAATTAGCATGGTAGACTCTTTATATATGTGCAGGGTTGTTTTATTTTCTTTCTGGGAACATCAGTTCATAGTTCTGAGCTTTACCCCCTTCAAAGACTTATATCTAAATTCAGAAATCCATATATGTGTGGATACTTATATGTATATAAACCTATCTCTAATATTTTTCAACAAACTAAATCCTGCAAAAGGCTAATAATACCTTTGTTTTGACTGTGCCATTGTCCTGGACCTCTCAACATTTACAGATTCTACTTGTATTGCTTTCCTATACAGTTATTGCACACAGTTATGGAAGCATTTACTGAGAAACCCCACTACTCAAGAATCAACACAATAGCCCCTCTGTACAGTTTTCCTTCCACTCTGCGTGAGTGTATACAGTAAGTAACTTGCCACGGCCAGATCAAAACTCTATAGGCTGTGGGGCAAGCACCTATTTAAATAAAGCTCTAACACAATGACCAGTTTGGCTATCCTACTACCAAATAGAATTTTATTTGCAATATGTAGCAAATGTGTTTATGCCAAAGCTAGAATGTGGCATTTACTTGAAAACCCAGTCAGGGAGCAACATAAACCACAGAACATTAAAACTGGCCTGCAAGCCTATCAGAAATAAACTGTTTATTGGTTGTGTCTCAAAGAAAAAAAAGTATGAATTACAAGCTCAAAATTTTGCTCACACTTAAATTAGATATTCTCTGACATTTAGTTTACTTTGAGCACATGAGCCTACATTTATGAGTACTGTACATTAGTCTGTTACCAAATATCCAGACATTTTGGATAGCAGCATGTCTCCTTTCTCTATCAAAATGGTGTTCTTACCTTGGCATCAAATATTTCATTGTTCAAAAAACTGTCATTTGACCTAATTTCAAAGTCCCCCACTTGCCAAAGCATTTGATTTCACATCACCTATATCTCTTTTAGTAAACTAGTTTCTGATGAGTGTTGTAATATTTAAGCCAGTGCAACAATTGACTATATAGCCCAGAGTTATTTGTCAACCATGACCTGTAGATGGACTCCTTTCTTTCAGTCAGCAGAAGGCCATTCCTTCCATATTTAACCAGGTCACAAATTCTGCCAAAATCATTATTTGGGTTTCCCATAGACAGGTTCTTCACATATCCACAATAAGGAACAATCAGAATATAGTGAACTCCTCTTTAGAAACTAAACACTTCTGCTTTGACCCAGAATCCAAGGAAACTCTAAAAACAAGTTTTCAAGCTGTTAACAGATTAAAAGCAGTAAGGCAAAAGGAGGGTAGGGTGGTGTGTTATGAATAGAATGTTAGTATTCAGATGAGAATTATAGAAAAAGTAGCAAAGACTTTATATTTTACAGTCTAAATCTTCTGATTTCTAGATGTGTTTATCATTATAAAAGGCCAATGGCCAAGAAGCGAAAAAAAGTATAAATCTGAAATAAGAAGGTTTCCATGGTTGCTGAGCACAGGCTGTATGTATCTTCACATTTTGTTTAGTTACTTAAATTGGCTATTTTCTGACATTTAGATTACTTTCAATACATCCTATGCCAGTACTTCATTACATTACTGTATTTTCAAAGCTTACATTTAAGGTTTTAGTTTTATCAATTTTAACAATTCATTGCAGACAAAGAATAAAGAAAAGGCAATTCCAAATGTACTAAGTAGAAGGAAAACAAAAATACCAGAATAAGAGAAACTATGCCCCACACATTACAATGGTTACTGCTTTAATCTGTGTATCTATCTTGTGAAATAATTATGGTCATATCCATTTTGATGACAAGAAAATTGTGGTTCAGGGAGTCTCAATCTAATCAGAGATTAGAATTCACTTTTGTCCAATGCTAGATAGCTTTCCTTTAAACTTTTACTAGCTGTTGATCACTTGTAATTGGAGGTATTTATGAGGTACACATGTGGTGCTATGATATGCACATAAAATGTAAAATTATTTATTTGAGCTAATTAGTATGTCCACTCCTTAAAATTCCTCCTATCTAACTAAAATAATACCCTTTCACCTACCCCAAACCCCTCCTAAGCCTCTTATACCCACCATTTTCCACCTTGATTCTTTGGGTTCAATTGTTTTAGATTCCATACACATGTGAGAACATGTGATACTTGTCTGTCTGTACTCAGTTTAATTCAGTTAGCTTAATGATCACCAGATTCATGCATTTTATCACAAACGGCATAGTCATCCCCTTTTAAATGCTGGACCACATTCCATCACAGATATATGATATATTATCATTATCTATTTGTCCATTGACTGAAATCAAGATTGAATCTATATATCTTGAACTTGTCAATGATACCAAAATAAAGTTTAAAAAAACTTTTTTATAAAACTACTTCCTTAGACTATCTGATCTCAGAGTCAGAACACTGGACCAGATATTTTCTACAGGAATCTCTACTCTTTTCTCAATAATGGCTGTTTAATTTACATTCCCACAATTCACATTCCAACAAGAAATGAGACGTCCTTTTTCTTAGAATCATCCCCAGTAGTTGTTAGTTGTTATTTTGATAATATCCATTCTAACTGCTGACCTCATACAGAACTTAAGTTTTCATTTTTTGCCTCCCTAGAAGTTAGTGTTGTTCAGCAGTTTTTCATACATCTGTTGGCCATTTGTATGTCTTCTTTTGAGAAATGTCTATTTGGGTCATTAGCCCACTTTCTAAATGGCTTACTTATTTTGTCACTTATCAAACTGAGTTCCTTACATATTTTGAATGTTAACTCAATTATTAAACATGTGACTTACAACTACTTTCTCCCATGTTATTTTACATGTTGTTTTCTTCACTCTGTTGTTTCTTTGCTGTACAGAACCTTTTTAGTTTGCTATCCAGAAATGCCCCCCCTTATCCTCAGTTTCTCTTTGTATAGTTTCAGTTACCAGCAGTCATCCACATCCCAACAATACTGAAGTTGGCTGGGGATATAGCTCAGCCATAGAGTGCTTGCCTAACATGACTGAGGCCCTAGTTTCAATACTAAGTGCCAAAAATAAGTAAATAATTTTTTAATTTAAATGAAAAATTATAGCCATGAAAACTATACTCAGTTTTTATTACAGTGTATTGTAGTAGTTGCTTTTATTTTATTGATTATTGTCATTAATCTCTTACTGTGCCTAATTTAAACTTTATCATAAATATGTACATATATGTAATATACATATAGATGTACAACCTGTGATTTCAGGTACCCATGAGAGATCTTAGAATTTATATCTTGTGACAAATGGAGTTCAACTGTAATTATTTTCTTCTGTTTTTAGTTTATGTGTTTGTTTAGTTTTGCTTGAGCTTTTGGGATGTAATACAAAGAATCATTGTACAAACTCTTAACCTTAACCCCACATTGTCTCTGGTCCACAAAACAAATTCATAGTATTCATAAACGAACTATTTATATTCTTGCTAGGCCAAGCTGACTTCATCTCCAGATTTGCAATCAGAAAATAGTTGCACGTCAACACACAAACCAGCTTAACTCTGTGACTGACTCCTGGTGACAGGATTGATATGATGGGCTTGTCCCATCAAATCTATTTAAACAACTGAACTGAGTTTGTAGATCTGATGTAGCCAAAGGCAAAACTAGGCTGTTATTAGAATACACAAATCTCATTTTTGATGTAAATGGAATACACATTTAAATTTCCTTCACACAACAATGCCATAGAATGTAGTAACACTTTTTGAAAGGCTTTATACCATGCTGATAATCAATGCTTAATGAGGTCCTTTTCTCGAGACTGAAGACCTTTATGTTACTGTCATCCTGTTAACCATCTCATTTTTTTCCCAGCTTGAATAGCTTTGTCCTCTTACAAAGCCCCATCACTATGTGAAAGTGACAATATAATTAATTTTTTTTTCAGTAAAAGCCAAGTTGTTTGCTCTCAAGCATCCTGCAGCTCAGGAAATGTCAAAATGTCAGACCATGTAAGCGGAAATAAATTCTCCATTCCACTTCCAATCACTTCCTGTAAAAAAAAACTGGCTAGAGAGCTTGTTGTCAAGCCAGTGGTACACAGAGACAGAGACATGCTGACAAACATGGCTTCCGTGGATCTTAACGTGTTTGAGGTTAAAATATAACACCCTATTGCTCTATAGAAGATCCTGTCACAGCTCCAAAAAGTTGGAAGACATGGGTCTGTATGTCCACAATACATAAGCCCACAGAGTCCATAATCCTACAGTGTAAAGAAAGAAGCTTCTTTTTGCAGCAGATGGCGATCATTATAGAAAGCCCCAACTGGTCAAACCATGGAGAACAGATGAGAGCAAGGGGCACATCCCCAATGAATCCATCTCCAATGCAACCCTACACTAAGGCTCAGGGAACATTGCAGAAGAGGGCATGGAAAGACTTTGAAAGCCAGAGGACCAGAAAATCTGCTCAGAGACAGTCTCTTAAAAGAAAAAAAAAGAAGAAGATACAAAGTGTAGGAGGGGGTGAATCTGGGAGGAGTTGGGGGGAGGAATAAATGCAGATGAATATAATCAAAATACATTGTGTGAAACTCTCAAAAATAAAATTTTATATTATTTTTTAAAAGAAGGTGTTAGAGAGATGGGTCAGTAGTTAATAACACTTGTTTCTCTTGCCGAGAACCTAGGTTCTATTCCCAGCACCCACATGGTGACTAACGATTGTCTGTAACTCTAGTTCCAGAGGATCTGATGCCCTCTTCTGACTGCTAAGACCACCAGGCACTAACGTAGTGCACAAACAAATGCAGGCAAAACATTTGTACACATAATAATTGTTTAAAATCCTCATTATGTCAGGAATATACTACACAATATGAGTACTACTAAATATGTTAGCTAACTTCAAAAAAAGAAAAACTACTGCTTCCTGCTACCTGTGATTGTAGCCTCCCAGGTATATAAAATATTTTTATAATAATGGAATCACATCTTATATACTATTTCATCACAACAATTTGTCAGCATTTTTCTATGTCATGATGAATTTTCTTACTGCACCATTTTAAGAGCTGTACAGTACTCCATCATATAGATGTCCTATAACTGAACCAATCACTTAAGGTTGGAGACATGTTATTTTCAAGGTATTTTTTAATCTTTATAATATGATAAAATTACAATACATTCTTTTTTTGTTTGTTTGTTTTGTTTTGTTTTCCCCCGAGACAGGGTTTCTCTGTGTAGCTTTGCACCTTTCCTGGAACTCACTCGGTAGCCCAGGCTGGCCTTGAACTCACAGAGATCCGCCTGCCTCTGCCTCCCGAGTGCTGGGATTAAAGGCATGCGCCACTACCGCCCGGCTACAATATATTTTTAATGTGTCATTTTGGTTATTTCCTTAGAATAAATGCTGGGTATGCAAAAAATGTAAAACAACCTAAATGTCCTTGAGTGGATGAATGGATGTATAAAGTGTATATGTGTATATGTATATGTGTATGTATGCATGTGTGCATATATGTGTATATACAAAAATCAAGTTCTACAACATGGAAGAAACTCAAAGATGTTACACTAAATGAAAGAAGCCAAATACTATGATTTTGTTTTATATGAAATGTCCCAAGCAGGAAATCTATGGATGATAGTTGGGTAAAAAAGACAATAATAGCTGAAGTGCACATGGTTTCTTTTTGACATAATAAAAAGATTTTAAAGTTGGTTAAATTGATGCCTGCAAAAGTCTGAACATCCTAAAAAGAAATGAATTATATATGTTAAAAGGGTGGACTTCAAGGCATGTGAATTAGATCTCAATAAAGTTGAGAAAAAATTTGAAGTTTAAATATTCCCAAAGTATATTACTATTTGTTCAAAGGTTATGTCAAATGTTAACCTTTGTTATGAATTACTTGGTTTCATTTTCAGACTATTCTGGGAGAAATGCAACACCCAGTGAGATCACCTGAACTAAAAATTTTATCTTGGCCTCAGAAGCTTATTACCGCTGGGTGTGAGCTTATGCCTGTGAGCCCATCACTTAGGAGGCTGAGACAAGAGGAGTGTGCTTTCAAGAGAAAACTGGAATACATCATAAGTTCACAGCCAGACTCTGTTTCAAAAATTGTGAATATCATGAATACCTGTTGGTTTACTGTCAATTGCAAAAGTTCAAAAAGGAATGATTGCTTTCTTGGAGACAAAATATATTACATATATGCATACATACATATACAGCAATGTATTGCCTAATGAGAGGATATGTTCTGAGAAATACATCTTTAGTCAATTTCATGTCTGCACAAACAGTTAGACGACTATGATTTCACTAGGCAATAAAATTTTATGGAACCATGGACATATATGTGGTCTGTTATTGATCAAAAATGCTACCATGTAGCAAATACACGTATACAGAAACATATTTTAAATATGAAAGAACCTGCAGTGCCATGACACCTGAGGTCAGATTCTGAAGCAAGATAGAAATGACAGATAGAGTGAGAAGATGGCATCCAATTCCCCCAAGAATTTCTAGGTGTCAAGAATGTGTCAGTCACTGGACTAACACCACCTCAGGCACTACAAGTGGGTTCCAGAGTCATGTTGCTCCTCTACTTTCCTGTGGGGAAAAGGTGAGCCCCCTTCCCCTCTCAACAGCCTTGGGAATTCTACAGACACTTGCCCACCAGCTCCTCATAAAGCATCACTGTGTTAGTTGTGGCAATGCAGCAGGCCAACTAGGTTTGAAGCCAACAGACCTTTGTTCAAGAAGCCAAGTGTGATGGTGTGGGCTTACAATCCTGGCACTCTGGAAGCTGAGGCAGGAGGATTACATGGACTAGATAGCAAGACCCTGTGTCAAACAAAGAAAAAAAAAAGAAAGACCTTCATTCAAATCCAAGGTTTTTCCTTTAGGTGGCTGGTCTACATAATCCCTTTCAAATCCAAGGTTTTTCCTTGTGGTGGCTGGTCTACATAATCCCTTTTAAACATTAGAAAGTTTTAATATTTGATCTAGAAAATGGGCGCCCCCCTCTCCAGGTTGCTGAGAGAATCAAATGAGGCCAGATGTGCCTTACGTATAGAAACCCCATATTCTTGGATGAATAAATGCATGTAGATTATTTTTGCAATGCCTCTGTGCACAAAGCCCTTCTCTGTGAGCAGCATGAAGCCAAGTCCCAGCTCCAGAGGGTCTTATCAAAAGCAAGTTACACTACTTTTCAACTTCTCTTTACTGTCTCCAAACAAAGCACACAGCACCATTTTGCCTCGTGAGCAGAGCTTGCAAAATACAAAACTACCAGCAAAGACTTCTGGTGTACATTCTACTCTCCTGTGGGTGACCTCTTCATTACAAACATGAGACAAACTCTCCTCTTCCCTCCCCCAACCCTCTGTTTCTAACCCTCTCTGGTATGCTGCTCCCAAGGGCACCTCCTAAGTGGTTCAAGAAAAAGACCCATCATTGCTCAGCAGTCAGGGCAAGTCAGAGCCACAAGTCAAATACCTTCCTGAGACCTTTAACCTTGCTGAATGGGCTGGGAGAGTGATGAAAGCCCTTCTGCATACCAGGAAGGTCTAATGTCACAGCTTACAACCTGTCCAAACAGGATGCTTGGACTTTTTTTCTAAATAGTGATCAGGGTGACTCAAAAATAGTACTCCTATAGTGACACCCTTCCAGCTACTCCATACCAAAAAGGAAGAAAGGTCACGCTGGCAGAAGGGAGATGTACTCAGGCTAACAGAACAAGCTACAGAGCTGCCTGTATGAATCCCTGGGGCTAAAAGTTCCAGAAGTCCTTATGAGGAACCTTGTATACTTCAGAGAGAACTAAATAGGGTGAAGAGGCAGCTAATCTGGGAAAATGTTTGTTAACAGGGTGTGAGTTAACATAAGTAAAAGCCATGCTTGTAAGACACTGGGCAGAAAGAAATAAGCAACTTATATGTATCTTCATTTACTTTCTTGAGTAATAGAAAACACAATTCTCAGGTCTGAAGTTTGTCCAAAAGCCATGTGCATGCTCTGAAGCTCACAATAAACATGTATTTTTTAAGCATCTGTCCTTTCTCAATGGTTTATAAGGCAATGTAACACCTAATTGGGAAGGAAAGATTTGCACATTTGGAGAAGGAGACTGTAATTTCCCACCCATTTACCCTACTTAAGTCCTCAATATCTTCACTTTATGTTATAAAGAAAGCCTCACTCAAAGGGCTCAATCTAAAAATTATACTTTTTTCTAAAATTAACCAATATAGTGATGTAAAGGCAGGTTTCCAACACCTATGTGGTGGCATCCTTGTAGGGAAGATGTTTTACTTTACAAATGTTCAATCCCCAAGTTGTTTGAGGATCTCATGAATACCCACTATCCCACTGTGCCAGAAGATAAAAGAGTACAATGATAAAATTTTTTCCAGGAAGTTAAGTCCCTACTTAGCCATCTTCCCTTTCTCTTTTGAAAAAATTTAAAGTTCTTTATTTTAATTTTTAATTAAATCTTTAGTTAGCAGACAAAATAATGTCCATGATAATATTTTCATGCATACATAGCACACCTTGCTTATATACTGTCTTTCCCTATCCCTTCTGTCTGTTGATCATCTTCCTCTAAATAGTCCTCATTCTTCTGTCAAGTCACATATGTGTATGTATGTATTTAAATCTAGATTCTACATACAAAAGAAATGTAATGCTATCTTTCTTTACACCATTATCCCCTCTTGTTCCTGTTCCCTTTAGATCTCTTGCTCCTACTTCATAATTTAATGTCAGATAGATAGATAGATAGATAGATAGATAGATGATAGATAGATAGTAGACAGACAGACAGATACTACATTGCTCTTATTAGAGAAAACATGAACTTGTCTTTGAGTCTTATATTATTAATATAGTGATCTCCAGTTCTACTGGTTTTCTTACAAACATTTTTGGGACTGAATGAAACTCCAGTTTACCACATTTTCTTTATCCATTCATCTGTTGATGGCCATCTAGGCTGACTGTTTGACTTGGCTCTAATGAAAATTGCAGCAATAAAAATGGTATACAGGTATCTCTGTGGTGTGCTGATTAAATTCCTTCAGGTATATACCCAACAGTGTTATAGCCAGACCCTGTCTTTAGATGCCATGGGAATGTAATAGACCTATCAAATGCCTTGACCTTTTGATCTTGCAAAGCAAGCTCTCGGGCCTCTGACCCTTGGAACCACAGATATTTAACTCTGGAATTCACTCAAGGATCTCTAACAAGGCATATTTTAATAGCCACAGTGTGCCTCTCCTTGTCTCTAAGGAACATGGAAGAAGTCGTAAATTGTTCTATATTTTTTCTAAAAATGTATGTAAAATTATTTCCAGATTCTATAGTTAGTTTTATGCTACTTTGTGTGCATGTAACTCTCATTCTTCTACATTGCTGTGGAAGGTCTTTTTGGAAAGAACTGGTAGAATGCTCTCTCAGTGACAAACTGTTAATGGGTGGTCTGTTGTGATGGAACATGCATCCAAAGGCCTGAAGAAACGAGACACCACAGAATTACACTAAAGCTTATTTATCTATTTTATTTCTGTAGGCCTTAGAAAGGAAACATGACTTCTAAGTAGATGAGTGGCATTCTCTCACACACATGCTCTTCCCCTCTCTTTCTTTCCCTCCCTCATTCTCCTTTCCGCTCTCCCTTACATCACATCAAATATGGACTCCAAGCCTTGTGCATGTTAGGCAAGTGCTCTACCATCTAGTTTTTCCCTCTTTTCCTTCCTTCAAAGTACCACTAAGGGTTTTTTTTTAAGTTGCCAGGCTAGGTACTGTGTATGGCATATACCTCTAACCTCAGCACTTTGGAGGCTGAGGTAAGAGGATT
>LZPO01017325.1:282879-296911 GCA_001675575.1 Neotoma lepida
AGCTGACTTGTGTGGTCTCCATCTCTCCTGGTAAAATATGTCCTTCAATTGATCAAAAAACTAGTTACATGGGTTATCCAGGAATTGATTTAAATCAAACCTATTTCTGTTTCTGAAGCAAATCAAACAAAAAAAAAAGATTGCATTTTTTGATTAATCCAGTAATATACTAAGAAAAGCGACTTAAAGCACCATTTCTGTAATAGATATCATCAATGGCATATAAGATTCAACCATTTGATTTAGAAATTAGCTTTAAGTCAAATAATTATAATTTTCTACAAAACATATACTAACAAATTAACAGGCATTAACCTAAGTGAAACTTTACTGTATATATTAAACTTATTCTTTAAGTTGAAAATATTCAACAGAAAAATGCCTTTCCTCATTAGAAGTAGAATTCACAGAGCAAAGAACTGGGTACTTCCAGGTTTCTAAGGGTAGCCATGTGATCTAACTTTTCTGACTCTCACACACGTTAAAACTTTTGTCTATTACAGAACACTATCAACCCCACTGTTAAACCTTGCCCTTTCTTCCCCTGCCAATTGCTTGTTACAAATGAGACTCAAGCCTCTGTCTAGTAAAAGAGCTGCAGAAAAATATTTATTTATAAGGGGGTTCATTGTGGTACTATTTAGAACAACAAGCAACTGGAAAAATAAATGTCAAAACATAGGGTGATGGCTGGGTAGTGCATACTGTGGTAAACCCATTCAAATATGTTTTCTAGGCTAGTGATGTAGTTCAATAGTAGAGCGGGTGCTAAATATACAAAAAGTCCTGAGTTCCATCCCCAGCACCGGAAAAAATAACAAGCACTGTGGCCGAATGAGCAAGAAAGCCCAACAACCTGAGCCACAAGACTGCCTGTTCCCATCCTAGCTTGGAGGACAAGATCTCTGCCTAGGTAGCTCCTGAGCCCTGAACAACTAACTCTATGAATACTGAAGTGCAAACTCCCAGTGCAATCTACAAGACAGAACAGAAGTGCAGCTGAAATGTTTCAAATCACTCAATGTACATTAACATTCTCATCAATATCCCATTGGTGGATTGTGATATATCTGACAGGATTTTAATTGGTATGTAATGTGAGCTTAGTATCAACCCCTTCTCTCATCCATCGATTTTTTTTTCTTTGAAATGCTGGAGCTTTGTGTTTCTTGTGTCGTTACTTCCTCTGGTCAAAAACTGTATGACAACCAAGTTGTCACTGTAGCATTTACATCCTGCTAATAGAGGAATCATTCTTTGCAATGTGCTCCCCTCCTTCAGAGTGCTGTACACTAAGTGGTAAACACAACACAAAGGACTAGAGAACAATAAGAGTCCTAAAACTATTGTCAGGTACATAGTAACACCCTGAGAGATCAGAACCTGGGAAGATGCCAGTGTGATGTGGAAAAGAGCAAGCAGGACCTTGTGTGCAGATGAGGAGTCTTTGGTTACCCAAAAAGAGATAGGAAAGGCATTGTCAACATGGACAAGATCATTGTGGAAGAAATGCATCCCCATCCACAGGCTTTCAGTTATGTCTACTCATACACACTGAAACGTGGATGAGAAAGGAGGACAAAGTTGCGCAAAGTACTCTGACTAGGTTACTTACTTAGATCTCCTTTATCACTACAGGCAAATGTCATAATTCTATCTATCTATAAATAAATAAATAAATAAATAAATAAATAAATAAATAAATAAATAAAATGACAGAAAGAAAGAAAAGAAAACTGAATACTCTGTGGTGCAACTTAAAAGGGAGGGAGGGAGGGAGGGAGGGGGGAGGGAAACTGAATTATAGAGGTGGGACTTGAACACATCAAAGAAAAGTCTAAGCCCTGTAGGAAACATCACTAAGTAAGCAGCAATAAACAAAAGAAACTAACAAGTAGCATTGGGCTGGGATCGGTACAAAAACAAAAAATAGAGAAAAATAGTCTGCCCCTCTGCCAACAAAACAAGTTGCCATCTAAGTACTAGTGGCCTTGAGGTTACTTTTTCTTTGTTTTCAGGCCATTTGTACATGGCCTTATGAACAGAGCAAAGAAGCAAATTTACTGTATCATCTTTACCCCATGGGATACCAGCTGTCATTTCAAAGCTTTCCTCCATACTCATGAAGCACCAACACGTTGAACCATAGCAGATACATACTCTTAAAAACCATTTTATTTGTTAAGAAAACCAGAGGCTCCAAAAGCACATAAGGAAGAATCTCATTCCAAACGGAAGTTAGAGCAACAGAAAAGCACATCTGCTAATATTTGCCAACATATTTGGATACACTAAAAGACAACCTTTGTGCGACTATGCCATCTCTGCTGTGGACCATTCCAATACAACTCTTTCTGCATTACGCTATCTCTAGCTACATGGAGAGCAAAGACACATTGGCTATTCCCTATTGAAATAATCTACTGTTTTTAATAGAGTTATCACCAGGCAAATTATCAAGCTCTTAACACTTGCCAGACCAGTGAGACTGTAAAGTTAGCCACAGTTGAGGTGAAAAGAGTTTTGAAGTACAAGGCTTTCTTTCAAGTGATCCAGATTCCCTATTTAAGAATACTCAGCTGGGCAGTGGTGGTGCATGCCTTTGATCCTAGCACTCAAGAGGCAGAGGCGGGTGGATCTCTAAGAGTTCGAGGCCAGCCTAGTCTACAGAGTGAGTTCCAGGACAGTCAGGATTGTTACACAGAGAAACCCTGTCTTGGAAAAAAAACAAACCAACAAACAAAAAAGACTACTCCTCCCCAGTAGGTCACACCTACAAACTATCATACATAAAGTGTCATGGGGCACTGAATTTGCATAACAGTGGTAGTCATCAACCAGCTTAGGACATCTTAAAAGAAAATGTATGTTCAACTTGTTCTCTGCTACTTCCCCATGTTTTTGCCTTGTAGAAATGTCATTCCAAACAAGTATGAAAACTTTCATTTAGGAAACTTGGAGGTTAAGAAAGGAGGAATCTAAGCTGGGTTGTGGTGGCTCATGCCTTTAATCCCAGCACTTGGGAGGCAGAGGCAGGTGGATCTCCATGAGTTCGAGGCTAACCTGGTCTACAGAGGGAGTTCCAGGACAGCCAAGGCAGCATAGAGAAACCCTCTCTCAAAAAAAAACCCAAACAAACAAACAAAAACACCAAAAATAAACAAATAAAAACAAAAATAGGGAGGAACCTGACAAATTCTAAAAAATAATTTGCATTCCATTGTGATACAAATGATACAGGAACATATATAGGAAATGTTTAAAATAAAATATGCAAAGCAAGAATACTTAACAGTGTTATTGACAGTGTCCTTAACACACAGTATACATGGAAACAGAGGGGACTATGTCCCAGAAGCAGATATACTTCCTAAGCAGGATCACAGCTTATAGAAAAGCAGGGCCACTAGATGTGAATATGCACAAAACTTCAGTTTCTGAAAACCCAGACTGTCTTTATAGTATCAAAATGAAACCAGATTTGCTATGGCTTTTTCCTCTGCTATGATGCTGGTAATCATTGATGTCATTGGCAAAAGAGAACTACTCAGTTGATATAAAAGCATTGGAGATGAAGTTTATATCAAACACACCTGTGGAATGTCTTCTTTTGTGAAAGATCAACCATGAATTAAACTAAACAATAGATACTTGGAAAACTATTAGTAATTTTGATAAGAGTTGAGAATTGGATAGCACTGAATGCCCAGAGTGATGGATTCATGAAAATTACTTGTAATGGATGCATTTTCACAACATCCAGGGGTCTGACAGCTAGAACTTTGATGCATCTGAACAATATATAAATAGCCATGCAAACAGACTTGATTTAACAAGGTGATATCGTGTTTTCAGATCTTTCCAGTATATATCAAGCAATTCAGTGTTAATCCATTTACAATTGATCTTTCCTTCTTCTCTCCTTCCCCTCCAGTAGAATACTTTATTAAATGCCTACTAACTGCAAGGGATACTTCCATCTTCAAAAGCTGCCTGGCAAGTCATGACAAGCTAGGATGCTCATTACTGTTCTTTTCAGTTGTGGCACGTTTTATTTGTGTGGCTCTTTAACATATCCTTGATCAAAAAATGTTCATGAAGTATATTTACATAGAGACTTTGAGTTAAAGTGAATTAAAATTCATTTTATTTATATTTAGAATTAAATATCAAATTTGCTCTGAATGTGTTTGGGTCTTCCTTCCTCACATTTTCCTGGAGATCCATACGGATGTTGAAGATCTGGATTAGAAAGCCAATGCCCACACCAGTTGTGGTGCCACATACCTGTAATCCCAGCATTCAGGAGGCTGAGGCAGAAGGATCCTGAATTGGAGCCCAGCCTAAACTACAGAGTGAGTTCAAGATCACCCTGAGCTATGATGCCATGTCTGAAAAAGAAAGAAAGGAAGAAGGGAGAATGGGAGAAAAGAAAACAAATCCAAATTTTAACAACTACATGTGTATATTCGATAAGGCATACTTTGAAACTGATCATTTTCAGGTGGAATTTTTAGAAAATGACAAAAGAATTGATGATCTCACTACTGAAAAGCAGCCAGTGGTGACACTGTGGTATAAGAATTTGCAGAACTTTTTCTAATGTGTGTGTGTAGATACGTTTGCATTCACACAGTCGTATCACACCACACACAGAGCTTTATATTCTGTGGAAAACACAAGGTTTATAGCATTCTATCAGATGCACGTCTGACAGTCTTTATAACTAAACACTCCTCTATTATTAAACATTGTTATTGTTTCCATTTTTTGTTATCATAAAACACCTCTGTTCATAAGACTTTTGTTTCTGTATTCGGAATGATATTTCTTAGGAGAAAGTCCCTAAAGTCGAATTATTGGATCAAACAATGAATAGTTTTCAAACCCTTGATAATACACATTGCCAAATGACTGTTCCAAAAGGGCTGTACGAGTGTGTCCATTTGACTAAATCCTCATTGGCAATGAAGACTATTTTTTTATATATTCTTTTTCTAATTTAGGAATAAAAATGGTATCTCATTTCCTTTGCATCTCTTCACATTGGTGCCAAAATTTCCTCTCCTTTTGAAAATGCTCCTTTTGGAGACAAGCCTTTCTGAGAAGTCTGGCTAGCAGAAATGTGTGTCTACTATCAAATCCTATTAGACACCAAAATGAAATCCAACAAAGAGGTCAACAAAAATTTTAAACTTTTTTAGAATTCTTTTTAAAGGGGTTCCATGTGTTTGTTTCTTTATTTAATGACAATAGAAGCAGGTACGATAGTTACTTATCAGTTTCCCTTACTATATTCAAGGCTGCTACCGTGGCAAATTTCACTAACTTGTTTGCCTAGCACTGCTGAGAACCCACTCATGTTCATGTGTGGAACTGGGTCCCATGGATGGAGCATGAGCACAGAGGCTCTATTGTGCTTTAAAGCAATCCTAGTCTACTGGGGGAAGTGAGATTGTCATGCAGAAGAATGTGAGATACACAGCAAAGGGACCTAACTGGGACTTGAAGCATCTAAACTAAATAAACAGAAAGGCTTAAAAAAATAAGAAGCTGAATATTCCCAGTTCTTCCTTTCAACCATTTCTCACTTGACATGATTGACATGATTTTTAGACCCATCCTGGTCACTGTTTTCTGGATACACTCAACTTTGTCAGAGTTCGTAAAATGTGGTGACTATACTTGAACATAATACTCCAGATGTGGCCTGAGCAGCACACATGCTTCTAATACAGCCTAAAATTGTTTTTGCTTGAAAAAATAAGCTACACCACATTGTTGGCTCATATTAAACTTGTGATCAACTAAATCCCCAAGAACTTTTGACATAAACTGCTGCCAAGTCACATGTCTCATATCCTGTGCATATGCAATTTTTTCAGCCTAAATTCAAGACTCTACATCTATCATTGTTAAATTTCATCTTGTAGGTTTTGACCTAGAGTTCCTACAGGTTGAGATCATTTTCAATCTGGATTCTGTCATCCTGGATATTAAACTACACCACCCGGCTTTGTGTTATCTGCATCGTGAAAAGCCTGGTTTTGTGATCAGTTACGACCAATGAGCTGCCCATTACAGCAGGAGCCAAATCTGGACACCCCCCCTTTGTTCCTCACAGTGGTTAACAGGGTGCCTTGTACATGGTAGGTGCTCAGTGTTAGCTACATGAATGAATGCCTGGCCAGAGCTAAAATAACAGTCCTGTGACCCTTCCTGAAAAACATCTTCCCCCAGGTTGACATTGAATCAGTTGTTCAACCAGCTGTGAATTTGCCTAATTGCTAGTTATGCAGTCAAATTTCACAATCTTATGCACAAGGATATTAAAGGGGCCTTCCAAATGTTTTGCTGAAATCAAGACACCCTATATTTATATTTGACAGTCTGGCATGGATGATCTAATGTAGCCATCTTTATGCGTTCCTGACAAAAACAGACTATGAGGGTTGTTTTCTCTGTTCCTTGCCACTTTGCCCTCAACTCTTACCCAAATGATGGGGGGGGCTTTTGTTTTCTACTTTATTCAATATTAGTATTCTTAACTAAAATTCCTGGTTGCCTTTAGAATCTTTATATTTTAGGAGTAATTTTTTTTTTTTTTTTGGTTTTTCGAGACAGGGTTTCTCTGTGTAGCTTTGCGCCTTTCCTGGAACTCACTCGGTAGCCCAGGCTGGCCTCGAACTCACAGAGATCCGCCTGCCTCTGCCTCCCGAGTGCTGGGATTAAAGGCGTGCGCCACCACCACCCGGCACAGTAATTTTTTTTTATTTGATTGATTTTGTTTTTTGAGACAGGGTCTTACTATATACTCTAGGATGACCTTGAATTCAATAATCCACCTACCTAGCCTTCTGGCTTTGGAAATAAATTTAAGAATAATTTTGCATTTAAAACTACAGTGTAAGTGGAAAAAAATCATGTTTGTAATACAAAAATACGTATTTTATTTTGTTTTTGAAAACTGATAAACATCTAAAGAGCCTACCAGTAAGAGTCCATCAAACTACTATATCATTGCTTTTACAACCTTAAAAACAGTAGATATGTAATACTTATTCATAGTATTTTATGGGAAATAGTAATAAGAACCAACAGACATTGGCTCAAGCATTCCCAGTGAAGCCTGGATACCGGATTATGGGACCATGTTGTTACCCGAATACTCTCCACTATGCCACTCCTGCCCCTTGAAGGCTTGGAATGAGAAACGTCAAGAAACAGAACATTCAAGAAACAGGAAAATTCTCAGAGAATGAGCAGATACTATACCCAGAAATGATTAATAGCCTTTCAAAGATGAGCACGTGTAGGGAACACATGACTCTTGACAATAATGTGCTTCACCTGCCAGATGGTACTTGACCCCCCGCCCCAACACTATTCCTCATCTTACTGGGAGATTCATCCCCCTCACAACACCCATCTCATCTTTGACCCCTGCTTCCACCTAACTCCTGCTCTCTACCCTCTAGGCTAAGGCATGAAGTGAAGCTGACAGATAGGGTAAGGCTGCCTCCCTTGCACATTATATGCTAGTTTTAAAAAAAAGCAAATGTTTTGTTAGTTTGTTTTTGTCATCTTTTGCAGAAATGCCCCCATTTAAAATCAAGTCATTAAAAATTTTCCAGCATCAAATTAGCTGATCAAGGCATGCATGTTAAAATGGTGCATAACCAGCTGTATGTTCCAATGAAAACAGTAATGGGGGAGAGAGAGGATGATGAGGGCTAGCTCTAGCTTCTACTAACAAGTGAGTTACAAACCCTGTGAAGTTCTTCTTAGTTTACCCCTATCTTCTTTTAAATGGAAAGTTTGTTCTTAATGATTTTTATTAGCCTATCTTTGTTATTTAACGATTTTGTTTGTGACTAACTTGCCTTGAAGCAGCCTGAGACAAGAATGACACCTCACATTTCCACGGCAGAGATCACACAATCTGAAGACCAAGTAAGCGCTACAATCATTTTCAATTGAGTTGATTGGCAAAGTATGAGCTAAACCAGCTGTAATTAGCCTTCTATTCAATTGCTTCCCTCTGAGGAGCACCAGCCATTACAGGGAACCTTGGCTACTGGTCACACTCTAACCAACATCAGGCCAAATTCTTTCTAGAACACAAGGACTGAGTTCCCCAATGAATCAGATGCAGGGGCCTCCATGACCCATTGTGGCCAGAGTGAAAGTGAAGTAGTTAGTCACATCCATAGTCAGGAGTGGAGAGAGAATGAATGTATACATGCTGTCAGAACCAAGGCTTGAGCATGATCATTGTGATGACTGGTTTCAGTCATCAACTTGTCAAATCTAGAATACCTGCATGTCACAGGCAAGTTAATGACTAAAACTTGTCATCACAACCAACATGCACAAGCCCTTGGTTCTAGCCACAGCACCATAAACAGACAAAAAAGAAAATTCATGAAAGGCTATCCTGAGTACCTTTCTCTTTTGACTCAACACTGCCATTCTGGCAAATGCAATTCAGGACACACATACCTCATTAATAGAAAAAAAGCAAACCCCTCAAATTTCTCAATGAATCTATACATTCTTTTTGCCCAACTTCACAAGAATAGTATATAACTTAATTTTCAACCTTCTGTACTGCTCCCATTGAACATGATGGCATCTATACAAGATTTCTGTTCCATAAAAATAAAATGGTCACAGAGATGTTAGCATCATAAAAACAGCAACAAGTAAATCATTTGGCTTTGCATGTGGAGAATTCTCAATGAGCGATGTGGCCTGGTGATTCTGTCACAGGCATCAGAAAAACATGGAGTTTCTCAGCTCTCAGATCTTTTATAGCATCAAATTTTAAATGTTGTAGCATTAGGCAAATAAGGCACACAGATGAAATATTATCCTCACCAATGGGCATTTGGGTCTTCCATAATAATCTGTTAAAGTGGTTTTCAAAGTCATTGTCTTAACATACTGGTATGTGTAGATCAGCTGTTAATATACTTTATGTCAGCTGTTGCTAATTCTAAATTAACAACATTTATAAGTAAATTTCTTTTAAAAGTATGGCTAAATTGAAAGTTCTATTATAGAAATACTATGGCTAAATCACTCACATTCTAATAGACTTTCTAGTCCAACAGAGGAGAAAGGGGCAGGAATACAACTGGTGCAGTGAGAACAAGCAGAACCCTAGGGAGGTCCCCCTCTGGGATGAGTCTGCTAGGGGACAGAATCTGGAGAATGTATGTATAGCTAAATCCTGAGTCATGCTTAGTCCTAGGAAGCCCATAACATGGAGTATGTGAATGTTATCAGACTTAGCAATCATACTAGTCAAGGATTGTTCATCCACATGAAAGCTGGGACTTCAATTTTCAAGATCTGGTGTTGCAGTGAATTATGCTTAGTAGATTTGGAAGCAGTTGTTTCTCTCTTTTTTATTTCTTTTTAGGAAAGAAGTGTTATTTTGGGGCTGGAGATAGCGCAGTAGTTAAAATCATTGGTTGCTCTTCCAGAGGACCTGGGTTCAGTCCCCAGCACCCACATGGTGGTTCATAGTCATCCATAATTCCAGTTACAGGGAATACAGTGTGCCCTATTCTGGCCTCCATCGGCACCAGGCATGCATGTGGTGCACAAACATACATGCAGGTGAAACATTCATACACATAAAATTAAAATAAATATTTAAAAATAGTTGACTGTCAGTGTGATTTTTCAACTCTCTCATCCTGCAAGCAACAAAACAGTAGATATGGCACTGCTTTACAATGAAAAGTAGAATGTTCACAAAGGGTGAACTCGTCTTTCTGACTGGCTGGGTTTCAGCTGATAGCATACCCCTAACTGGACAAAATGTAAACATATATAGCATGTCTCCTTATCTATAGAATGGGTTTATACCTGTGTCTTGACAAGTGTTGTATCGGAAGTGGTGGGTAGAAAGTACATATTACAATGTGTGACACATAAAAGGTGATTCCAGTTGTTTCTATGCAATGAGAAATACAGCACTGGGCCGTGGGTAAGAAGTCAGAACTGAAGAACAGCTAGAATCCTGAGACTGGATGAAACGGCCATCAGAGTACTGAAGGCACTCCTTTAGAGAACAGCAGTCACATTTTGACAGACGAGGCAGAGGTAAAAAGATCTGCAGTCCCAAAGGAAAGAGGTAAAGTCAGAGGGAGAAGGAAAGTGAAATTCATGTAGTGTCAGAAAGCAGGGGAAGAGGAACATTCAAGGGTGAGAAAGAAGTGAAGAAAAATAAACCCCACTAAATTCAGCCAAAAAGTCAGTTATTGGAAACCTTCAAGGGTGCAATTTTAGTACAGAGGCAGTAGAAGTCAGCTTACAAGGTGTTTCAGAATTAGTGGTAAAGAAATGGAGCCAGCAGATGTAAACCACTCACTTGAGAAGAAAAAGTCAATAATATCTGGGTCTGACAGCTGGACCTGATCCAGACACACAAGAACAGACTTCAGCCATAAAGACTTAAATGTGGGATTTTACTATGGAATTTCTGATGGCTGCAGGTATAGAGGGGCCTCCCAAGGGAAAAACACATTCCTCACAAGACTAAATATGGCTTTCATAAGCTCAACAAAGAGAGGCCAAACTTGCTTGTTTCTTAAATCTCCATGGCTTCAAGATAATGCCACTCTATTCTAGGGTCTGAAGAGAGGACAAAACTAGAATGAAAACTTGCAGAGCATACAGAGGTTGGTGGAGAGCCTGTGCTTTTCGGTGGCCGCCCTGCAGAGCTTTTATTCTCTCAATTCCCAGCCTCTCCAAGAGTCTTAAAAGAGTGTACCTCAATCAAGTCTTCTCGGGCTATTTTTTTTTAAAAGACGTGCCTATTAGCTCCAAACCAATCATGTCTTGCTTCCCTTGTAGCACACAAAGTCCCTATTTTCAATGAGTAAATAAATACCACCACCACCACCCCCCAAAAAAGCATCGAGGTTTTCTGAACAAGCTGGTAGGGTTCACAAAGCTGATTAGGGCTTGTTTATTTGAAAGGTTCAAATAAAAGGCATTTGAATGGTCAGGAATGTTTGAGGACTATTAAGATGTGACAGGATTCACTAGGGTAAACATGTCCTGCCTCAGGCTTCTTGAAGCCTCTAATCCCTATAACAAGCAAAGTCCTAAATATAATACTAGCTACCATTTATTGAGCAAGTCTGTACCATGTGCCCTTTACATGAATTGTCTCATTTAATCCTCACAATAGCACTGTGAGGTTAGATATTATTAACCCCAGGGATCTAGAGCCCCTAGGCTAACCCCTGGCGCCAAAGGACCTCCCAGGTTTCACCAGCACAAATGCCCTCTACCCTGTCCCTCCCTCGTATTTTCTTGTCCCAGCACTGCTCTGACTGCTTAGTTTTCTAACCACTTAGGACAAAATGTAAAAACAAACCTCCCTGTATGTTGAGCCAAGTATATTTTATCTCACACAGGCTTTGGAAATATAACACCCAAGTTCAAATCCCCCTATGAACAGTCCAATCTGTGTGGTCTTGGGCAAATACCTTCCTCTAATGGACAATAATGATACCTTCATCACAGTGTTGTCAAGTGTAAACATTTTACTTTTAAAAACTGTGACCACCACATACTGAATCAGTGTCTTCGTCACTCAAGTAAGATTATTTTAATAGCACAGATGTATGTGCATATGTTGCTATAAATTTTGGAGAAATTCAGAAAGAAAAGAATTAAGAGAAAAGACAATTGTTATTCCATCATTCTAAAGGCAACAAAAATAAAAAAAATAGGTTTAGGAACCAACATAAATGTGTATGTATGTTATTTACAGGAAGTATGTGTGTGTGTGTGTGAATACATAATTTTCCATGTTATTTGTAAATCTTTAGCATTTGTGCCATTTTTAATATCATAAAATCTCCTTTGAAAACCTAAGTACTAACAGCTTCATGAAATTATATTGAGTAGAGGTCCAGTAATTAATTTCATAGACACAACACTGATACAACAGAAACAATTACCTTTCTACTTAGTCTTCAATGCCTCAGCATAGAAGGCATTGCCAATGAAAGTTCAAGGGAAAAAAAATGGATGCTGTTCCCCTTAACTTTAAAAGTTAGGATTTTAGGTCATGTCTCTGGAAACTAGTACTTTGTAAAAATAAAAAAATAAAAAAGGACACCACAGTATGTACATTTTACCATAGCTACCTAATAATGAAACACTTATTGTAAGCATGTTGACCAGATATTTTGTGACATCAGACGGACATTCTCAAATCGGCAGTCTGGTTCTTATTAAGATGAAATGGTAAAATATATTACTTGTACATCCGAACAACAGAATAGTGAATAGCCATTAAACGAATGTTGACATCTGTATAATAAAATTGGGAAATGTTCACAATGTATTGCTGGGTTGTGTAAAAAGCAGGGTATTGGCCTGGGCTGTATCCCAGTGGCACAGCATATGTTTAGCATGCTCAAGATTTTAGACTCAATCTGTAGCACTTCAAAAGACAAAGAGTAGTTGTCTCTAGTCTTACCACTGGCAAATTATTTTCTTAGTCATTCTTTCTTCAGTTTTCTAAACTTACTGGTCATGACACCAATACATTATTCTTAATGAAAAAAAAAAAACACCTACAACTGTTCATTTGCCCACTTTCTAAATCCCCACTATGGCATACGCTACCATTCCTTCAGCAGCCTGGACTGGACTAAAGCAATGACAAAGAATCTGATGTCCAACACTACAATTAAGTAAAAATCCTTTAATTGGACACTAAACTCTCCCATTTCCTAGCATTCTACCTTTGGCAAATTCCTTAATCTCTGTAAACCCTGATTCTCATCTGTGAAGCACAGAATATCCTTACCTATCTTATATGTAGCTGTAGGTGCAAGTGCCTGTATCTATACCTAGTGCTAAGAAAGTCCATTAAATCCAGGTGTGATGGCACACATTTGTAATCCCAGCACACTGGAGGCAGAGGCAGGAGGACCACCATAAGTTCAATGCCAACCTAGTTTACATAGTGAGACTCTGTCTCCAATAAAGCCAGTTAAATCTGGTTCTGATAGTTTTCTCAGAAAAATTGGAAGTGCGAAGTGTTGTTTTATTTCTTCAATTCCCAGTCTGTGTTTCTCTTTTCCTTCAGTGTGTTTCAGCTGCTCAGACTAAAATCTAAGAAAGAATATACAAATAGGAAAGATTCCAACATAAATGGGAACACCTGAGACAATGAAGATAGAAAAATGTCTGAGTAGCATACAGCCCTTGCATGATGTGCAAATTAGAAATACTGAATTATAAAGTGAGTGTAAATTAATAGAGTGCATAAGCCATATGACCTCTGTCAACCATGACTTACAAACAAAACCAGAAAAGAACTTGGAGTTTACATCTCAAGTTTAAACGGTCTAGTGTTAATGCAGCCACAGTTGCCAGAGGCACACAACTGATTTAAGCTTTGGGGGCAAATGCATTTACAAGTATGATTAATAGCCACGAGGGAGGGTTAAAGGAAACCCTATTGAGTTCATAACAGAAGAAAAAGGCTATCCGGCCAATGTTAATTATGCTCTTGTTTGCTGTATGAGTTTATGAGAACAGATCTACCCTCTACTGTGCTAATGAGCACCTAAAACAAAGCATCTGTCATGTGCGTTTTATTACTGCCATTGGTTTTTCCAAAAGCAGTGTCATGTTTGTCCTAGAGAAAGGGGGAAAGGATTTCCAAAGGAAACTCATAATAAGAACAGTACAAAGCCCCCAAGCCTTCCTTTACCTCCTTCCCTGGCCCTCTTTCAAATACTGCTGATTTAGCATTCTACAACTCACAGCTTCCCAAAACCAAGCTGAAAACTGTGATGGTATTAAATATGAATAACCATCTGCTCGCTTGCTCTCTCTTTTTCTGAGAAGAGTTGGAATGCCAAACCCCAAATACAGGACACTAAAAATGTTCACCCTTGCTGTTTGGCATAGTGGCACACACCTTTAATCCCAGCAGAGTTTGAGGTCAGCCTAGTGTACATACTGAGTTCCAGGCCAGCCAATGCTG
>LZPO01017325.1:307154-317886 GCA_001675575.1 Neotoma lepida
CAACAAAGTCCCCCAGTAAACTACCTGTAAGCTGCAAAAAGAAAGGTTAGGTTAGC
Organism: Neotoma lepida; assembly: GCA_001675575.1. Classification (NCBI taxonomy): domain Eukaryota; kingdom Metazoa; phylum Chordata; class Mammalia; order Rodentia; family Cricetidae; genus Neotoma; species Neotoma lepida. Next base: position 307,211 of record LZPO01017325.1, read on the forward strand.
TTGTATTAGTATCTATCTCATGGGCCACGTTTTCCTTGTCAGAATAAGAACTAAAGCTAGAATCAGAGTTAAAAGGCCAGTTTTCAAACATGAGATTTCAGGCCAGAGGTTTTCAATGGAAGGTGAAGTTGCCCCCTCCCACACAGGACATTTAACACTGTCTAGTGATATTTTTGATATTTCTGGAATCTAGAGGGTAGAAGCCAGGGATTTTGCTGAACACCCTCTGAACTACAGGCTGGCCTCACAACAAACAAGTATCCAAGCCCATGTATCAGGAATGCCTGCTTTAAGGCAAGTCACTGCACTTCATTTTCTCCTTGATTTTCCTATCTGTGTGTTTCACCAAAGCATATATGTTGTTGGAAAGTGCTTAATTTCACACAAATGTAATCACTTTGTGATTGTAACCAACTTTCTGAGCATGTATAGAATAGAATACAAATACTAGTTACTTCTTCATAGGGCTGTTGAGAGAACTCAATGAGTTCATGTACAGCACCAGCTTAGAAACAGCACTCGCTCTATAGTAGGCACATATCAAATACTGTCTATTATTATTCTGGATGAAGCAAATCAGAGATGTTCAAAGGACTATGGACCAGCAAAGAGCAAAACCTGCCCAGTGGAGGGGGTGGTTAAGGAAGGTGTCCTGGGGAAAGTGGTATGTCAGCTACATATTAGAACTTATGGGTAGTACAAGAAAGGTTCAAAACAAGAGGCAAGAACGTCAAGTGGGAAGTGATTAAAGTCCAGGTACAACTGAGGGCAGAAAGCAGGGCAGAAGCTGCAGATATGAGGAAGGACAACAATCAGTAAGACTTAGTGTGATCTCTATAGGAGACAAAGCCAGGAAGGAGTTGGTGGTAGTGGCACTTTAAAAGTATACTGAACTTGGCTCTACTCATAAAATGAAGAACTTATCACCTATCTCAAGGATTAAAGAACATCTAGTGGACAATAAATAGAAATTCTCACCACTGTTGGAATATTATTAACAATGATTACAGCAGCCCTGGAAGAGGTCCCTAGATGACAATTAGCAAGAGGCTCAGTATCAAGAGAAGTCTTAATGTTGCTCCTTCATAGAATATAAATGCTATCTTCTGCCTCTTACTCAGTGGTACGCTTTTCCCAAACACTATACTGTTCTAAGTGAATGGCTGGAAGATGTTCCCCTTCCAAGAATCAAGATGAGCCCACCCACAGTGTCAACAGTCTGTTCCTAATGTCAGCAATGGATAGGATCTTAAACAGACTTGAAAGACAGTTCCCCTCTTTATTCTACTCACTGTAAACAGAGCCCATACTTTTAGTCTAATGGTTCTATTCCATCTCCCTTTATTAAAATACAAAGCTCAGTGTGCACTGCTGAATGAATGAGCTTGCTGCTAAGGATGTGAAGATTTTAACTGTATCACCTCCCAAGAGAAATAAATGGTGTACAGTATCCTCGTTCTGAAAAGAACACACATAGTGAATTTCTAAATGGTGTAACTCCCCTGATTCATATGTGCTAGGCTAGAGCTTCAACAATGCAGTTTGATTTCTGTAAGGGGTATTTATTATACTGAGTTGACAAACATTTGTACAACGCTAATTCTGCAGGCCCCAAACCAGTCACTCCTAAAAGCCACATAGGTGAGGACAAAATAACTACATTTGAGAAAAGGAGACGGGAAGAAGCACCCAAAATAACAGTTGTTCCCTCAAGCCAAGTAGCAGTCTGAGTAGTGGCAGAGCATGCCAGCAATCAGTACTCAAATGGATATTATTAAATCTGAGTATCCTGCATTTAGTGCTGTTAAAATAACTGAGACTACTTATTTGAGTCCATTAAATAATCATAAATTTAAATCCATTTCTTCAGAGTAAGATTTTCATAGAATCAAATTAGACTTGAAGGGAATTTTAGAGACCAGCTAGCCCGGTGATCATTAACCATTTGGGGGACATACATTCTTTTATGAGCCAGATTTCAGCTACGTACATTCATTCTGTCTCTGTCTCTCTGTCTGTCTCTGTCTCTCCCCCTACTCCCTCCAGGAAAAAAAAATAACATATACAAAACTTTACATACAATTTCAGGGGCTTCAAGGACTGTTGCCCATTAACAGACTTCAGCTAATCCATTTATCCTTTTAAACAAAGAAAACTGATCCTTTGAAATGTTGTTTTGCCCAACCTCCCAGTCAGAAGAACTCCTTATATTTTAAAATATAAGGATAGGGAGGTAGATCAGTTGGTAGAGTATTTACCTAGCATTTGTACACACCTTTGAGTTCAGCATTTGGAGTGTAGAGGAAGGAAAGTCATCCTCAGCTACATAATGAGTTCTAGGCCACGCTGAGCTATATAAGATCCTGTCTCCAAAAATTAAAATCTTATGTGGGTTCTCAAAGAGTGCCATTTGCTTTCATGTACAAGTTCATACACATAGTTTCACATTCTCGGAATTTATATCCTGGGCATATAGTGGTTCCATTGTATGGATGTACACTCCAAGATTTCGAGAGCTAAATTTCCATAGACTTCCACAGAAAGCGAACCATGTTCCTGCTCCCAGCAAGACACATTGAAGGGGCAGAGAGAAGAGAGAGGAACTCAGAACACATCCTCAATTGCCTTCACTATCCCCTAGCCTATTTGCATTATTGCTAGTTTGCTAAATACTAACAAAAAGGAAGGAGGAAGAATGGAGCTGGAGGCAAGAAGGCCAGGGCAAGTACCAAGCAGATCTAGCTTAACTCACAAATTAGGAAAAGGACCCCACACTCCCTAAGTTCTTCAGGCACCTGTGTTGGTTCCCAGAGCCAGGAAATGACCACATGGGACCTGGAATTTACTTTGTATTGAGGTATAGTTTTAAGGCTTGTCTGTAGGCTGAGCTCCCCTTAACTCACAGCCATGGGGCGGTGGCTGAAAAAAAAAATCACACCTAGGGGCACAGCTTTAGCCACATCAGGAACAGAAAATGCTCAGCTCTTCAATTTCTAATAAAAACCAGTTTCAGTTGGTACATTCTCTGTATATGCAAATTGGCTTTAGCACATGCAAGGGAATTAACCATGCTTGACTCAGCTTAAAAATGAGCTGATTCAATAGGTAAAACCTGAAGGGTTTCTTTCCCACTAGCAGCCATGTCACTGCACTCAACTGCTGTCCCTCCACAGCAGCCATGTCACTGCACTCAACTGCTGTCCCTCCACAGCAGCCATGTCACTGCGCTCAACTGCTGTCCCTCCACAGCAGCCATGTCACTGCGCTCAACTGCTCTCCCTCTACACTTCTCAATTTTCTAATCTGCCTGCCTTTGTGTTTTGCTGTGGTGCTAGGTATTTATCTCTTTTCATTCCTGTTGTGCTGGTAATCAGAGCCTCTGAATGGCTCAGTGGAAAAAAAAAGAAAACAAAAGTGATGCTCAGAAAGGCCACCCAACTTTCTTGTGAGTACAAAGGCACATTTCTACTACAATTTCACCATCTATATTAAAGATGTCTGGGCAAAGAATAACAAGCATGTGGTGGGGGGTGGAAGTAGCGACAAGGGTGGCACAGAAAGGACTGTGTAGAATAGCTATATTTAAAATGTCTTTTTCTTATCTTCTCTCCCTGACCACCCACTGCCAGCCACCAACTCCCCTTCTCTATCCTACCTCCAAAACTGCCACCGCACCTTTGAAGCAAGATAAATTACTTCCCTTTTCTGAGTTTCTGGAGCTATATATATGTTTAGCCTTTACCTAATGATTTGCAGCACCTGTGTTTTATTTGAAAATTGTTTATTTTTCAGTTGAATATGATTGCTTTGTTCTTTGGTATTTTCATACATGAATACAATGTATTCAGGTCATAACCACCCCCCACAGGCCCTGGTAGGCTGCTCATGCTCCAGTGGCTGGTCCTACACTCACACACATACAGAGCAGTAATTGGATTCAGTGGGTGATTTGGAGGAGGAGCAAGGGGAGGAGGAGGAGCAAGAGGAGAAGGAAGATGGAATATGACTTCTTTATTATGTCACTGAATCCCTTTACAGATTTTTATGCCCTTGGAGGAAAAACTTTTCTGTGGCAATATATGGAAGACTCATGGGAAGCAAAGGTACATGCTGATCTACAAAACTGAATTGTACTTAACCTTTCAAGAACATCTATTTTTCAGGAAAGTCTAACTTTCCAAGTCAGATCTACCTAACCTGCAAAAGACCTAAGAGGACTGGGCTGAATGACAATATTAAAGCCTCACATTTGTCACAACTAAGTGACACCATTGTTATCTAATGCTGAGACACCTTAGCATAATCTTATTTGAGCCTCAAAACTTGACATTTCAACAAGAGTGGGATTCATTCCATTTTATAGAGGAAGAAAATGAGGCTCCTGCTCAAGGTCACATAGTTTCCCCATGACAAAACCAGGACAAGAAATCAAAGGTAAAAGTTTTCCCCACATGTTTAAACCCCTAGGATAAAAAATATCACAGCTCTCTCACCTTGACTTAAAAGAGCTAACAACTTGGCTTGTGAAAAATGAAAAGCCTTAAAGGAAGGTGGAATAAAAATCTGAAAGACAATCACTGATCTTTTATCTTCTAGACTTCAAGCTGAATCAAGTTCTTCAAAGAAAACCCAATAAAGCCCAGACATTTTCATCATAACAAAATAAATAATTCAGTCAGGCTTTAGAGGACTCCTGCATTCTGATTGGCTAGTTGATATATTTGTGACTTAGCCGTCACTAAACTGATTACAGCTAACCTGATTGACACAGTGATGTCGACAAAGCCTTTGACACTGGCAGTTATGAATGGAAAGTGTAAATACCGATAAATAACGTGCAGCTCCTGCATTTACTCCTAATGGAGAATCTAGCACTTTCAAAAGTCAAACACCTGATAGGCTAAAAATTATAGCCTATGGTCTATCTGGCAAGAAAGACACTGTTGAGATTCATCACCCTTCCTCATGCTAGAAAGATATCAACAGAGCCTCAGGTTCTTCTAGCCAGACAGGCATCTTTGATTTTTCAAAATGCAGACTCTTCGAGCTAGCTACAAGGTGCTGTAGAAATTATCCACTCTAACATCACATTTTATATATGGGAAAACTAAAGCACAGAAAAATGACATTAAATGCCCAAGGTCATCCAGTGAGTCATGATGGAGTCAGAGCACAAGCCCTGTCTTTTTAGTCCCAGTCCAATGCTCTTGTCACTAGACCACACAACATGGAAAAATCTCCACACAGCACATACAAGGGCGCACACACACACACGCACATACACACAGCCCCCCACACAGCCTTTCTGAATTATAATGGCTCTATGAAGATAATTGAAGCCATATTCTCTATGCTGCATTTCTATTGGCCTCAGTAGAAATAGATCTGAAGAGGACACACGGATATAAAATTATACATAATTTTCAAGTTAAAGTCCATTTCGTAGCTACAAGTTAATGTTATCTCAATATACCTGAAAATAACTGAAGGAAACATGCACATTCTGAGTTATTATCAGGGTTCTAATGTCTACGGTATATTCTCTCTCTCTCTCTCTCTCTCTCTCACACACACACACACACACACACACACACACACACGTTTTATGCACAGAGAAAATGGTTTAACAACAGCAACAACAAAAAGCCTATAACCATGGTCTCCTCTGAATATTAGGACTCTGGGTGATTCTATTTTCTCCTTTTCTTCTTAGTGCTGGGACTCTAACACAAGGACTTGAGAATGGTAGCAGTTCTAACACACAGCCTCAGGACCAGACTTCCAGGTGATTTTCCAGTTGCTTTGTATTCCTCAGAATTTTATAGCTTCTAAAATTAAGTCTTATTTATATAATATTTTTGTAATAAAGTATCCTTCCTTATTGACAGGTTAACAGACTGATAACATAACTGGCAAATATATATCCTCTGGTATTTTCAGGTTCCATAATAACTTCTATAATCTCATAGTCAACTGAGATTATAAAATCTGTTCAATTAGAAGTCCTCTCTTGAGAAACTGAAAAGCCTTTGGACCCAATGATCATCCCTTTTGTGCCGGGTAGGGTAATTCAGTTATTGTCTACAGGTGGCATCTTATTCACATGAAAGAACAGTCAATTCAACAAACAGGATGTTAAGACTGGTGTGGTACAGCTCAGTGGTCTATACTTGCCTAGCATGTACAGAGTCCTGAATGCCATCTGCTGCAGGAAGGGAGGAAGGAAAGAAAAACATTGCCAATAGGACATTTTCTCTAACTCTTTTGTAATCTGTGTCCATCAGTGGAAGAAAGCCTAACTAGTAGATTGTAATTTACAATTATTTTCTAAGAATAAGCAACAGCTAACATTGATTGAGCACTTACTATACACTAGACACCCTTTGAAGTTAAGTTTTCAATGCATCCTCTCCTTTACTTCTCACAACGGCCACATAGTCGTATTATTGTCCCCATTTTAGAGAGAAGGGAATTCAGGACTGGCAAGATTAAATAGATAACATGATTCGAGACTAAGTCAATTTATTCTAGAATCCATTATCTACTTTTTTATTATTTTTCCACATCTAAAGTAGCTCAAACTCACGGCTAATAAAAGTGTTTCCGAGTTGAAATTCTATAAGGTTTGTTTTGGTAAGCAAGACTTTGCAATTAGGAGCCCCAATTAATGGGTTTGCTCAAGTCCTTCAAGCAAGTTAAACATGCCCTCCTGCAATCTTATATATACTATTAATGTGTTTAGCAGATGCTTTCTTCATAAATGCGATGAAAGTTAACTTCAGTCCAAGTCAAATTACCACAATATTCAAATGAACAAAGCCTGAGTTAATGAGAGTTCACTCTACATCATTAAGTTTTACAAAATATTTACCTCTTGTTTGGAGTTCACTTGTGCTACCTCAGCATTTATTAACTATACATTTAATGTACAAACATATGTTTGCACTCCTCTGGTTTTCATATAAAAGCCTCTGGCCACCTTTAAAAATGAGAAGTAAAGGCATTTCTAACATCATCTCAGGAGTACTACACTTTAACAATGTGCCCAAACCTAGTCAGACACCAAGTAAACAGACAATGAAGGAAACTGCTCAGTTTGGCAGAGGAAATGAATACTCCAAATAGCCCTCTCTCCTCTCTCCAAAGTTTCCTGGTCCAGAACTTGGGGGACTGAATGAGGAGCTCCCCCACCCCACTTGCTAAAACAAACAAGGGCAATTGCACCATTTTCTTCTTGTTTCACTCTTCTATGTACATTCTATTAGCTAGCTCAATTTCCAATTCAGCCACTGGCTCTGAATGTGGACTAGGTCAGGCCACCATCCCAACCCTCCCATGTCTACACTCAGCCAGTGAAGAAAACAGCAAGAGCATCGCCAACTTTCTATTGGCAGTGCTTGCAAATGTGATTGCATGAAAGCACACTGAAATCCCTAGAGGAAAGCTGTGATGTCTATAAATCATAATTGATAATACCCTAGACTTATTGAACCCTTTCTATTACTGCCTTCTTTATATGTCTAGTTTAATGTACACAGGCAAAAAAGGAGCATTTAAAGAAGCTAGTGAAGTGTTGAGTCAAAGTAGACTTCATGAGCAGGGGAATGACAGAGCCATGCACTCCTCTGTCAATGGAGTGCCTGGGTTTTAACTAGGCTATGAAACGGAGGCTCTGTGTGATACGACTAACTACTTATGGGAGTCATTTCTCCATAGGACTTTAGCAAATTCCTTTCAGTTCCACATATCACGTTCCCCATTAAGGCCCAGGCCCAAAGCAGCATAACCACTTTCCTTTCATCCCTGTCAAACTCAGCAAGTTTCTCAGGAAGCAAATGCTAGTTAAATCATTTTCATAATTCTAAAATGCCTGTAAGACAAGTTCAGGGTCTAATTATACCACTTAAATTTGTTGAAGATGTTTGGGTTTTCTTTCTTTCTTTTTTTTTATTTCAATAACGAAAGAGCCCAAGGGTTTAAAGTCCTAATAATCTAATAAACTTTGCTAAGTGAACATTGTAACAGATACGCCTGGATGGGATTTTGTAAATACCAGACAATTTCCCCTGATCTTTATCAGGGGGAAAAAGAAGTCTAAATCTTTGGCAGGAAGAAATTAAATGTAGTGCAAAATAATAACATCTGGCCAGATTGTATTTGTCAGGGTAGCAGCCCCTTTAGATGTCAGGCTGAAAAGTACTAAAATGAACTCTGAAGGGTGTGTGCACGATGCTTTATGAGGCAATAGGAAAGGCTGCCATGCTGCCATAGAATACTCAGGGTGCAATTAACTCACCCTAGTAGGTCCCTACAGAGAACTGTTTCATGTCAATGGAATTTGAAGCCTTCTGCCAAATAAAAGTTTGGGGCTATTCTTGGGGTATTTTGTTTATTTCACTCTTACTGTACAATTTCCTAACAGCACTTTCTATTTCTCAAAAGCCTACAAGATCATCTGAATGACTTATGGAATCTTGTTTGTATCTTATAACTCCAAGGGGAACTCTGTAGCTCAATGAAAAGGTCAATGACTTGGAAGTTCCACACCTGATGCTGCCACTTACTGATGTGACCCTGGCCCAGTTACCACATCTATAGAATGGGAAAAACAATACCTAATGCTAATATTACTATTAGGAAGATTACTCAAGTATGGTACGTGGTAGATTGTTAGCAAGCTTATTTCACTTTCTTTCTCCTTCAATTAAGAGACCAGATGGGTTCAAATGTCTTTTCTCATGCCAGAGGCCTATGACCTTCAGAGGCTTAATTTCTTCAGACACACACTATCTTCCCCTCGAATCAAAACCAAAAACCTCACAGCTACATTTGAAATGCTATATGTATCATTTAAGTTCTTCATCTCAACCTTCTGGTAGACATGGCAAGAAAGAATATACTTGGTTTCTCCACTAATGATTAGTTTGATGCACAAGATACTTTAAGTATTTTCCTGCCTCTCTGATATTTTTTAGATCTGCCATTTAGACAGGGAGATCTGTGGTCATCTCACAATAAAAAAGAGGTTTTTCCCCAATAAACAACTCTTCCCAGACAGAGTTTGGACCACAAAACAATGTACAGTCGCTGATTTATCTGATAGGCCAGTCTACCTTTTTCAAATGTTAGTTGCTAGAAAGAGTACTGTTTTCCCAGTTCCCAAAGAATGGGAGTGTAGACAGAAGGCTTTGGTTTTCCCTCACCTAGTGCTGTTAAACAAGAACAGGCACTTTGGCGTTACCCACTGGATTTCCTAAGCTGCCTTTGAGGGGCAGAGACATGTAGGAGTAAAAACATAGAGAACATCAAAGAGTGGCTTCAGGGTCTATGTTACCAGTTGGGGATGTGGGAAGGATGCTTAGAATCTACACTAGACCAAGAGACTGATAGCAAGGAATATTTTACTAGCCACCAAGCACCAATCCAACTCTCAAGGCACAAGATGCAGTGTATTTATTTACACACCAAAAGTACTTCAGATTACAATGGCCAGAAAGATTTGAGATCCAGGGAAAGACAGGTAAATGCTGCTGTCAGTGGAGTGGTGGGTATGGGCTCATTCAGACTGATAATCAGCATCAGGAAACAATCAAATAACTACAACAATCTTTTCAATTTTTTTTTATTGCGATGGATTCTTATATAGCTCAGACTTTCCTGCAACTCACTATGTAACCCAAGCCGGCCTCCAAATTGTGACCCTCCTTCCTTGGCTTCCCAAGTGCTGGGATTTCAAGCAGGTAACACCACACCAGGCTAAATTCAAGTTTTCAAAACATTTTCACATACATTACCTCTTTTGATCTTCAAAAGCTCAGGCATGTTGGCAGGTCAGATGCTTCAGTCTTCATATTAAAAAAAAATGTTAAATTACTTACCCATAGCTGGTAGGAAAAAGAGTATTATTTGATTCATGCTGAGGCTAATATTGTTAAGGAAAGAACACATTGGAAAACAAAGGAAGACGTTGTATTTAACTGAAAGAATTTGACACATTCGTAAAGAATAAAAAAAATGAATTATCAAATCAGTGAAACAAATTTATAATATATAAAATGGGTTGACATCCTGCATATACAAATAGCCTTTGAAAATCAATAGGAAAATAAAATGGCATGTAATAAGAACAATGAACACCTAATTTTAAATGTTGAAACAATAAAAAATACACAGTAAGAGGACAAATGACCCACAAGTTTCCCTAATGACCAAAGGGTACTCTTTTTTTCACCCTAACTGAGGTTACTATAAAGTGACAAGTGACATATAGTTGGGAAAATGGACACTTATACAGTGCTATTGTAAGTGAAAATATGAATCAACTTTATATAATAGATGTAATAAACTTTAAAAACTATATAGTATCTGTTCTAAAATTTCTTGTTCCAGGAATTTATCCTGAATTTAGTTAGATGGTAGAAGGGCATTACTTATCTTATTTGTGTTAACTGAATGGAAACTCAATTTCCATTGTGTATTATAAAATATATTATTGATATGAAAAAATGCTATTAATATATTACATAGAAAGCAACATAATCCATTTGGAAATATACTTCATATATTAATATTATCTATATGTTAATTCTTGTATTAATTATTGCTATTATATGTAATTATATATATATATATATATATCCCTGTAACACAGACTAAAGGTATGTAAGATATCGAAA
>LZPO01017325.1:318181-342846 GCA_001675575.1 Neotoma lepida
ATACATTGACTTGGCATCTTCTGGGTAAATACCCCAAGATGACAAAAATCATATTAAACTAATTGAGTTGGTCTCAGAAAAACAAGTATCTTGTGTTTTCTCTTATGTGTGGGTCATAGATTTTATACAGACATATAAAATCATATGTGTGTGGTGTGTGTGTAACACCATGAAAGTAGAAGCAAAACTGTATAAGGGAGCAAAGAGAACTGACCGGTAATGGGAGGGGCATAAAAGTAGAGGATAGAATAGTCTAGAGGAAATATGCTCAAATGCATAATATTTGTGCATGGAAATGGCCCTTATATAAGACAGTGTAAGAATTTTTTTTAAAAATCAAGTACCTTGAATAAACTTTAATATTTTCAAGGCATCGCTGTCATATGCAACAGTAAATAACACACTGGCTTCTGGAAATATGTCTTCAGAAGTAGATATGAATACTTTCAACTGAAATTATTGTTGATTTCTTTATGAACAGTGACATTTCATTTAAAGATAATTTATTGAATTAATTAATGACTCACTACAATTTTGTTCACTATTCACTTATGTAATGCATCCTTTCTTCTACTTGAATCAACCCTCTATATTTTGTCAATTCTTATACCTAAATAAACCTCCCTTTTATTAGAATTGATCAAGGAAGTACTATGCAAACAGCTGTGATACAGAATGAGCCCACCTTTCTTCATCAATGGTTTCCATTTATTGAGGAAGGATATAGCAAGCAAAAAAGTAGCTGCCCTTGACATCATTTGTACTTCATTTTCACAGTTCTATGAGGCTATAATCATTATACTTATTTTGTGAAAATCAGTTGTGTAACGAGCAAGCAGCGTAGGAGTATATGAATTTATGAGTGCTTTTACTATAAAGCCTGCACATTCTGCCATCTTGCTTGCTACCCTAATATGAAACCTAAAACTCAATCTAAGCAAAGGGAAGGTCATGTGAAGAAGGGAAGAGGAAGCATTAGATATCTGTTTCTGTTAATACTGTGTAATTTTGCATGTGTCCATGTCTTTAGATTCATTCACACAATCCCTACCTCAGCTAAAGGTGCAGAGTTTCAGAGAACAGATTCATGCCCTTCTCACAGAGGATTCATTTTCTACTAAAGAAAAGGTGAATTCATCCACTAACCATGCATACACCTTGAACTTGAAAAGTTCCTAGAAGGGGAAATGGTTTGGATGGACCTTGGTCTCACCCAATGATTACACTCCACTTACTTTGGACTAGAACTTCCACTAAAGAAGTGGAATATGATAATCATACTATTTTTCTTCTTCTAATGCATCCTAATAGAAGTCAGAGTATGTATTCCCCTTGCTGGTTAGATCCAGAGGCTATGTGACACTCCTTCAAACCACTAGAGGACCATCTGAAAACTGTAACCGTACAGTCTTAAATAAATGAACACACACACACACACACACACACACAGAAAGAGAGAGAGAGAGAGAGGCACACAGGGGGCAGGGAGAAGGAAAGAGAGAGAAAGATTCACAAAATTTTACAAGAAGCCATCTTTAAATGAACGTAAAATGCTCTAAAATACCAACCTACAATTCTCTGTTCATTATAATTATATTAAAGCTTTAAAAGCATTAGAAACGTGTATTGCGAGATCTATGCCATTCAATGTAGTGAAAGTAGGGTGTTCCACATAGAATTGTGTTTAGAAATGTCAATGTACAAGATAGAATAAGAAAACAACAGCTATCATCAGGCTCACTGAAACCCAGCTAAAATGAGTGAGTTGGTAATCACTAGGATCTGTAGCAGCAATTAGCACACGGCTGAGCTCCTAACAGCTTTCACCTCACAGCCCTTTTTCTATAATGGCTCGGAGGGCAGAGACCCTCCCTTGGTCACATAGCAGACTAGACTTAGAGTGCCTAAAGCAAGAGCACATCCTTGGCACACTAACCCTATCCCTACTGTCAAGAAAGAAGGACCAGTGACAGATGATGAGGTTAAGCCAGCAAGTCTAGGAAGAATAGTATCTAAGAGATGATTGACAATTTGGATTTAATTGAGAAAAAGATGATACTGATTTACCTAACTCCCTCACTTGCTCATGTCTTGAATTAAAAGCCACATCTGTGGAGAGAATTCACATTGACAATCTTCCCCCTCCTCAATCAAGAATATCCAGCCACTAGTTGAAATCATTTTTTTTCTAATCCCTATGGAGGCAGATTTCCTATGAAGCTAATGAGCTGCAGGACCCCACCTCGGAACACCCACTTCCAGAAGAGCCACAAGTTTTTGTGTTTTTCTGAGACAGGGTTTCTCTGTGTAGCCCTGGCTGTCCTGGAACTCACTCTGTAGACCAGGCTGGCCTCGAATTCACAGAGATTCACCTGCCTCTGCCTCCTGAGTGCTGGGATTAAAGGCATGTGTCACTGCCTTAATGTCCTTTTCTTAAGAAAAGAGTCCTTAAAACTGTAGAAACTTTGAGCCTCAGCAAATATGGATGTGCTCCAACTTGTTACAAAAATTGTAAATGTATTTCGTGCAGCACCTCTCTAAGAGTGCTGTACAAATGTCTTGCTTTGGGAGTTTTGAACTATCTGAAGGTAGGTATGTGGTCATTTGAATCTCTGACTCCCTCTTGATACTTGCCCTTGGACGTGCTGAGTATTACTAGTTTTCTAACAAAATGGAATAGATTTCCCTTGAAAGAAAGAAAATTAGAATCCAAGTGACTGCCCATAACCATGAAGCAAAATACAGGGAGGCTGGCTAAAACATAGTACTTAAGGGTGTGGTCTCTGGAGCGGTCCTTCCTGGGTCCATTCCACTTCGCATGTATTGGCTATGCTACTTTGGACTCGTAATTTCTCTAAGCCTCCACTTCCTCAGAAGTCAAATGAAACTAACAAGCTGCCAATTTCAAGGGCTTGATAGAAGGTTTCAATGAGATAAATACAAATGCATCCATTTAGAGCAGGAGAGTTTTCCTCCTTCTCTCACAGACTCACTCAGTGCATATTTATAAAGGAAGTTGCTGGCCACCCTGAAACTCTCTACTGTTTCCCCCTACATCGGTTTGTTTATCCGCACCTAGAATAATCTGGGCCCAGCTGACCTGGCCCCAAGGCTGTATCCATAATCACTGCACTGCACTGCAGAAGTCGGGAGCAAAGGAGATGAAGAGGAGAAGACTCAGCCAGACCTTTGCGACCATTCTAGCTGTGAACTCACAGAGCCTGGAACTGAAGCACAAGGCTGCCAGATGACGGATGAGACAACTGAACCTGGGAGAAGATAAGGTGGGCTGAGGGGAAAGGAGGAGTACCTGAGCCCTGGATGCACCTCACAGTCCACAGGAAAAGTGGTTTTAATTTTGACATTACCACTTCCAGCTTAGAAGAAAATTGTTTCTACCTCCATTCAACTGTCAGGAGAATTGAAATCTCTCCAACATATGCTTCATTACTCCCAGATCAGGTACTGCAACGCAGTGAGACAGAAAAGGGAGGAGGAGAACATATGTTTTAAGAAAGTAAGCAAAGCCCAATGGGGGGAAGGGTGGGGAGCAATCACTCTAGGCAAAGTAAGAGCCTTCCTGGAAGCTTCCAGAGGGCAGGAAAAGTGTCCTTGATTTGCTTTGTGGGGCATGCTAGTGATAAAGGTGGGCAGCCGTGACAGAGCAAGAGGTGCTGCTAAATGGACGGCCCTGAATGGGGTAAAAGTTCATCTGCATAATCCTCTCACCTCATGGCGCCTTACAATAGTCTCTGCGTGCACACTGAGTCATTTTTCTAAGCTCTTTTTATTCAACAGTTTTCAGCCTAATGACTGACTTTCCTCAATCAATACGAGGCCATAGGAAAGGTTTGCAACTCCCCAGCTTCAGCTCAGCTAAAGCCACAGCAATTTAAAAACCAAATGGAATCCAAAAGTTCTTAGACCAAAACTGAACGACTTCAAACCCTCAGTTTCCAGTTGTTTGTCCAATAGGCCTAATAATTAAAAGAATTGCATTTAAAAAAAAAAAACTTTGTAACCAAAATACCTCTTTGAGCCAGTGTTGTAAAAGTCCTGTAATTAAAGCCAGCACCGTCTGTGCTCTGACGAGAAATTTCCCTTTTATAATGGGATTAGCAGAGCTTTGCTGCACAGATGAGTGGGCTGATTAATAATTGACATTTTTGAGGATATATAACCTCACTCATGGTCATGGTTTGTGTTCCTAAAATTCTTCTATTCAATTGCATGTTATTCTATTTAGCGCCAACAAATGAATTAAGTTCTGATTAGACATCAATGTAATTATTCTCTCAGGCACACTGTTTTCAACAAAGAAAGGGCTATGACAGGGTGGCCCGCAGTTAAGAGTTTCAGACTCAGTGGGGCTCAGCCTAAGCAGGGCAAGTCAGGGTGGGGGGGTTGTGAAAAGGAGAAAAATTGCTCAGTCCTCACTTAAAATCCCCACCACACTACCAAAAGCTAAATTAACAAATGATTGAATCACAAGAACATGTTTATCAACATTCAGGCAATTATTTAGTCACATATTAACTGTGAAGTAGAAAAAAATTAAATCAAATATCTACTTAACTAACATGCCCCAAACAGTTATTTCAAGCAGAAATGACTGGAGAAAGTGCTCAGAGTGGATGGGAAAAGGTGCTCTAACGAAGGTCAATTTTATTTAGGAGTAGGAGAGATGGGACTCTGACAGAAAAGAGTGCAGGAACTGCCAAAAGCAGATGGCAACAGAAACCCAGGCGGAAAGCAACGGAAACAGCAAAGAAACACTGCCCTCCTCCCACTCAAAGGCATCGTTTTCTGTCTAGTCGCTGCATGGTAAACAGGTTGGAGAAAGCAAACCTGCCGACCCTGGTGACAATTAACTACTAGCCATGAGACTTACACCTTCCTTTGCTTCCTCCGTCATAATAAAGAATGCAATTCCAGTGTGGCCTGGGGGTGGGGAGATGGCTCCCTAGTGAAGTGCTTACAGTGAAAGCATGAGGACCTGAGTTCGGATCTCCAGCACCCATAAAAGCCTGCAGTGGCAGAGTGGGTTTGTAATGTCAGCACTAGTATGGATAGAGGCAAGTGGATCCCACAGCCTAGATGGACAGTGAGTCTAGCTGAAATGGCAAGCTCCAGGTTCGATGACTGTTTCCAAAAAATAAAGAAGAGAGTTGGGAGGCCTCTGGCCTCCCCAACACACTCCTCTTAAACACAGTATACCT
The DNA here is from genome assembly GCA_001675575.1 of Neotoma lepida. NCBI lineage: Eukaryota > Metazoa > Chordata > Mammalia > Rodentia > Cricetidae > Neotoma > Neotoma lepida. The sequence goes on from LZPO01017325.1 coordinate 323,401, forward strand.
GTTTGGAACTAGTAACATGTTTGTGTGAAGAATATACCATCCAAAATATCACACACATACATTCAAACATAAAAATAAGGTCTTTGAAAAAGGTATTTAGTTCACTTAGTAATAGTCAGCTCTCTCTCTCTCTCTCTCTCTCTCTCTCTCTCTCTCTCACACACACACACACACACACACATACACACACACACACCATCTAGAAGAGACACTTTGAGAAACTGAAAAAGCAATTGTTCCTGGCAGTACTGAAATTGCAAACAGCAAAGCTTCATACATGTAAGAGCTCAGAAAGCATATCCCCCTTTTAAAGGGTCCTGCACACTGGAGCTACCTGAATCCCTATCATCAATACATGACAGAAGTTGCTCAAGTACATCATGAAGTCCAGTTTCACACAGGTCAACATCCTTCGTCTTTCCTGGGCACTACCTTGACTAGAAGAGTCAACACAAAGGAGCTATCTTCATAAGGTAGGTATATAATGATTTATTGGTTGTAAGACACTTCATATACATTATCTCTATGACTAGAATTTTAAGCCCCATTTTACAGATATGACAATGAAAGATAATCCAGTCCAAAGAGTCTACCCTGAGCCATAAAACTATAAATGCAGAGCTCATATGAGACTGGACTTTCTGCCTCAGAATTCAGTATTCCTTCTTTTTAAAAAAACAAAACTTTTTATTGCATTTATGTGTGTGCATGTGTGTGTGCACATGCATGTGTGTAGATCAGAGAACAACTTTCAGGAATTAGTTCTCACCTTCTACCAAGTATGTTCCATGGATTGAATTCAGGATATAAGGCTTGGTGACAAGCACCCACAGCAACTGAGCCACCTCACTGGCCTGAATTCAGCATTCTTCCAGTACTCTTAAGTAAAAAAATTAATTTTAAGATGTTAAATATTAAGAAAAGGAGAATGAGAGCTGGGCAGTGGTGGTCAATGTCTTTAATCCCAGCATTCAGGAGGCAGAGGCAGGAGGATCTCTGAGTTTGAGGCCAGCCCAGTCTACAGAGCCAGTTCTAGGACAGCCAGGACTACAAAGTAAAACCCTGCCTCAAAAAAACAAACAAAAAAGACAAAAAGAAAGAAGGAAAGGAGAAAGAGAGAGAGAGAGAGAGAGAGAGAGAGAGAGAAGGAAAGAGAGAGAAAGAAAGAGAGAAAGAGAGAGAGGAGAATGAACATATCTGGTCTTCTCATATTGCTTCACACTCATCAATATGAACACTAACTATAGGACCTACTATATGACTGGGGCTACTGAAGCACGTAGGTATACATCCCTCTATAAATGCCCCTAACTGCCATTTAGTGAGTTATTGCGTGCACTTCTATGCCCTCCACTCTTACTATTACTTGTTGCTTCATATTGTGCATATGCACCTCCCCACAGCACTCTTCCACATGTCCATCCAGTTGCTTCTCTGCTTCTAGCTAGAAAGTCAGGAAATCAAGCTAGTAAAGACTGTGCATTAATAAGAACAGTCCACTCGAAGCAAGGACCCTGGGAGCTCTCAGATGAGCTCACTACATAAGGAGAAGCTCCACGGCGTTTTATGCAGGGATGTTTGCAGCTTAACCACAGTTCTCCCTCTGATCAAGAGTTCAAGTTGTGGGAGAGCCAACTTCCAGTAAAAGCAAAATACCGCTGCATTCTGAAGAGCCTGTTCTCCCTCCGTCAGCAGCACCTTGGGAAAGAGCGGAATCATTCAATGTTGAGGAAAACCCTGGACTTATGGCCAAATGTTTCCTGATAGGATAAAGCTGGAAGCCACAATGAAGTTCCACAAATGAAACGGAACTCTAAACGTGAAGATGAGGAGGTGTTAGGGATGAAATTTCAGGCTTCAATCTCATTTTCCTTCATGAAGACTATAAATCCTACCACTTCTTAATTTTGTTTTGTCTCAAGAGAACTAAAAGCAAGGAGAACCATGTCATAGGACAGACAGCTTGGGAGACACTGTGGTACCGTAGAGTTTCCTTATCTATAGACTAGTAATGATTACAGTACAGGCCCCATAGGGTTGCTAGGAATATTAAACGAGACAATTATGTAAAAGTAAGCATCATACAGTAGGCACTTACTAAATCTTCAGTATTATTTTTATTCTCATTATTATAAAGTAGGGGAGAGGAAAGAGAAAAAGAAAAGGGAAAATGTACTTTCAGTAGAGTTTCTCCAAAAGAATTAATTAAGCAGAAACAAAAAACGATTGTGCTGCCCCATTTTCCTAAGCACATCTAAGTAAATTAAATTTAGGAAACGAGGCAATGCAAAGATTGAGGATCAAGAACAACTTTTTTTAATGCTTCAATCATTATCAAAACAGCATTAGCATTAGAGCACTCCAATCACTGTAGCAAAGGGCCCCAGGCTCATTTATGAGGGCAAAGGCTTCCTGCAATCAAAGACATAAAATCCAAATGGAGGCAGTAAGGACTGCTCATGGAACTGTGCTCATATTTGCAGAGAGCTCTCACTGCTGACATATCCCCAATGAGGGCTACTGAAGGAATCCTAAAGAGATTGTGAATCTTGGCCAAGATTAAGACAAGCTCTCTCCAACTTCACGTGGCGAAGAAAATAGCTCACAAAAGCTACCACATCAAATTTCACACAAACAAAGTAGTAGGGCAATTTTCTCAATAATTTGGTCTACCGAGATCTTGGGGGAAGGATGTTTAGTTTAGAGCAAAAACAATTGTGCCCTTCAATTCAAATTCATGGGAATAATAAGTAGTTATAAGAAAAAGGAAATGGATGCCCAGCTTTCCTAGCAATTGTCTTCTACTGATCCCTTGTTTGAAGCCTTCTCTCTTCAAAATGTTTGTTACAGAAAGGATTTGTGGTCAATGCTTCTCCAAGCATAACATAAATGCCTTGAGGTCTGTGATTGTGGTTGATTTTCTCTTGTGGGTATTTTTTAAGTGAGGCATGCTAAAAACAAAAATAAAACCAGAATGAAAAGAGATAAAGAAGGAGTAGATATGATGACAAGGTTGAAAGCACAATGAAGTTGGCATCAGTTAACTGTCTCCATGCTCTTTTGCTACAGTTCTCCTTGTGCCTGTCCCTGTAATTGTAGAAATAAATGTGTGTGTGCACATACATGGACTTCAATGGAGGTGTGTACGCATGTGAGAGAGACAGAGAGAGGACATCAGTAGCAGCTGTTGCCTCCACTTCCTACTCCCTGCTCATTTGACTAACATTCAGCTTCCGTATTATAACAGCCATATCTGGACTCTAATCCAATCAAAACACTGTCAGAACTTCTTTTTGTCCTTGGTCTCATGCTATTCCAGTCTCATAAAACACAATATGCAAAGTGCAAGACTGGACAGGCACACGAACTCCAACAACAAGGACTCTCAGATGGAAAGCAGTAACTGCTGCTCTGCGGACTGGAATTCCAGCGTCATCCTTCTGCCATCCCATCGCAGCAGGCAATGGTTAAAAGGCGACATATGGGGCCTTGGTTATTCTAGAAATAAAATAAATCACTAATATTCCATTCTAACCAAGTACCTTCATGCCTCAAAGACTAAGCTTCACCTGTCCACTCCACCCCAATCCTCTTGACACATTACTTATCACCCCACTTCCAGCCTGTATAGCAACTCCAAAACCAATCTAAGAGGTACATGAACGGTGCATGTATTTTTTAAACTGGCCTGAATTATTCATTCTATCACTAAATTGTTAGTCTCAACAAATGCTTCACAAGAGTCTCACTGCATAAATAGGTTAACAAAGATTTCATGCTTTCGTATTGTACTTCATATAAGGAACCTAACATCAATATCCCCTGAGGCTTAGACACAAGAAACCGTTGTGAGTGTATGCTTTATTAGCTAATTTGAACAACATTTTAGCTAATACTGAGGATTTCATTTTAATACCTAAACTAAGGTATGATTGCCCCACCTTATAATTCAAAGAGGTTAATTTTTGTAAAGGTGCCATCAGTCTGAAGCTTTAGAATGCCAAGTATGAGATCTGACCCCAAGGCTACCTTTATAGGAAGGTGGTAGTTGATTCAGTATGCTTAATTTACATGGGATAGAAGGGGGGTCAAGGAGATTGCTCAGCTGGTAAAATAAGGAGTCTGGATACCCAGCACCCACATAAAAAGTCAGGTGTAGCAGTGTGGGCCTGAAACTCCATCACTGGAGATGGAGAACAGCCAAGGGGCTCTTTGGCTGACTAGCCTAACCAAGTTGGTGAGTTAACATTAAGTGAGAGACTCTCTTTCAAAAAAAAACTAAAAGTGGAGAATGATAGAAGTTGCAACCTCAGACCTCCACACATGCATGTACATGGGTATACACCCATACTACCAAGTGTCTACCCATACACAGCACCCACCCACACACCTACACACACACACTTTAAAGAATAGATAGAAAACAGTCTCTATATCCACAAGTAATTTTCCTAGTCACAAGAGGTAGCCTAAATCAGGGGATAAAATCGTGGAATTTTAAAAAGCAGGCAATCTGCATTCAAATATTGCCTTCACCATTTATTTTAGTTGTGTGGCCTTGGCAAATTCACTAACCATTCTGGTCTTGGGTCTTCATCTCTAAAAATGGAGGTAACAAAGACCTACTCATGGGTATACTGTGAGGAGTAAGTGAAATGACACAGGCAAATGACTTTTAAAGCCACATGGTACTACGTAAAGGCTTCTTCTTATCACTACCACTGCCATCATCTCCAGTTGCTCTTCAATCTGAAGGAGTCCACCCTGTGCAGCTGCAGTTGTCCTGTAAATTACTATCGTTTGCTGCCTATCTTTTCCCAGTACATAGAGGAGCACAGTAAGAACTGACATTCACAAGGAGAGGAGAGGTAGCCACTCACTCACACAAATTGCAAAATGGCTGGCCAAAGCCAGATTCTCCCTCTTAAATAGAGATGGTCCTAGTGGTCAGAAGGAGTTCATGTATGTTCCTCAGGGATCAGACTCACCCCTGAAGAAAGCTGGCCTTGGAATTTATGAGGAGAGTGGTGGTGCTGGTGCTGGTGCTGGTGCTGCTGCTGCTGCTGCTGCTGGTGGTGGTGCTGGTGGTGGTGGTGTAGTTGTGATAGTTGAAAACAAGTCTTACAGACTAACAGAAAATCATCACTGACTTTTTCAGCAGCGATTTATGCCTTTTACGTGCAGGGAAACAGAATGTCCTTGGACAGTGATTTTTAATACTATACACTTTTTCAAAGGTTAAAATGAAGTTTGTTTAAAAACTGTGTGTTTCCTTATCCAAGATCTCTCACTGGGAGGTTTTTATATCAAGCATACATACTGGAATGGTAATTTATAAATTATATTTAGCACTTGAAAGCCCAGTGCCCAAATAATGATACCATTGAGCAGTACATCGAAAATGATCCCCCAAACTCACCTTGGAAAACCGCAGCATTCTGAATAATTAAGAACTTGAGCTCCATACTCGCAGACTGGAGTAGTTGTTCCATGTTCAGCCGTGCTGTTAGCTGGTATTTTTCTTCCATCTTTCTTGAGCAGCATGTTGGGCCCTTGGGGAGACATACTTGCAAATCTGATCCTGAAACAAACAAGGTATTCATGTTTCAGTAAGCAGAAAATCTTTCTCTCTCTCTCAAACACACACACATGCACACACAAAAATAAACAGGACAAAACAACACATTTTCACATTTCTCTTTAAATACAGTAGGATTTAAGTATATTGTTTATCTCAATTCATCCAATTGCCCTCATAGCTAATTCCTTTTGAATAACTCAGTTAATTGCTGAGGTCTGACTCATGAATTCTACACAAAATAATTTATAGTGGCACCAAATACACACCATTGAACACCAACATTTAATTTTTTTAAAAATATCAATCTTCATTCTTCTAATGTATTTTCCCTGATTGTTATTTATGAATATGAACACAACCAAAGACAATTTTTTTAATCCCAGTTATGATTCCAAATGAAATACGTGTCTGGCCAGCCTAATAGTGCTGTTCGGAAAAAAAATAATCAAAACATCAACACCATATCAAAGCTTTGTTGCAGTTTTAACTTAAAGTCTACCAAGAGTCAACAAATATTTATTTGGTTGCTACTAAATGCCAATCACAATGAGTGTAGAGAACAGAAAATGATGGGCCTGCCCTCATGGTGTTTACAGTCTTGAGGACAACAAACAGCCAAATGAAAATAGAAACAAAAGTCATATTGGGTGAAGATAAGTGCTATATAAAAAATACAAATATGAAAGGAAAAACAAACCATGGCATACCTACACAATGAAATTACAGTTAGAGATGAATAGGAATGAAGTACTGGCACATGCTAACACATGGTCAAACCCAAAAACAATATGCTAAGTAAAAAAATATCAGATCCAAAAAGTACAAACTCTACGATTCTGTTTATATAAGGCACTACAAAATGGAAAGTCATCTATAGACAGAGCAGTTTAGTGATGTATAAGGACAGAAGGCAGGAAGAGGGGAGAGAGAGGGATCACAAAGATCAGTGAGGGCATTTCTTAGAGTGGTGGACATCTTCATTATTTTGACATATACACCACAATCAAAATTGTTACTGTGTACTCTTTAAGAATGTGCTGCTTACAACATAGCAGTTAATATCTCAATGAAGCCACTGATTTTTCTGTTTTTTACAAAGCAAAGCAAGCAAGAGAACAGAATATGGTGCAGCAAGGACCATTCTCATTTGTAACCAATATTCATGAAGCTTTTTTTCCAGAAGGCAACATTTGAAGTGTGATAAAGGAAGGGAGGGAGGGAGCAAAGGAGGGAGAGAGAAAGGAAGGAAGGGAGAACCCCATGACTTTGTGTCCTCCACAACATTGGCAAATATCAAGACTTAATGACCATTGAATCCACTCCTCTTCCTCTCTGCAAATCTTGTTTTAGTTTCTGTTTTTGTCTTTTTGTGGGAAGGAGGTTACTGGGGACTAAACCCATAATCTCACACAGGCTTAAGCACATCTTCCACCGTGCAACTCAATTACTCAAACTCTCTCTTCAGTAAGCATTTATTGAACACCTTCCGTGTGGTCATGAAAATGTACATCTGAGCTCTCCTCCTGTGCGGAGTAATTGACTAGTAGCCTAGCTGCGGCTTTCTGATTCACCAAGTGTGCAGAGGCCACAGTCCTTAGGGGTGGCTCCCAACTAGCGACTGCACATGGCAAAGACAGAAGATGCTGCAAATCATAGAACTTAGCTCACAGGGGACCTTGGGTTAAAGACTCCCCATTGATTTTGAAAACTTTCTTAATATTGCACTACAGGCTCTGATTTTTTCCTATACAGCCTTTCATTTTCCCCCTCCTCCACAGGGCTCAGACCTGCACTCTGCTCTAATGACTCTTCATCCTCCTTCAGCATCCTCCCTCCTTTCCTTCACAAGTGTTTATCTTAATAAACTTATTGAGCATCCAATTTTATACTACCTTAGATGCCTGTCCACTTAATTGGCATCTGCTTTTCCAATGATTCAATCTAACATACTGTTTATGTCCAGGCACTGTACTACATGTTGGAGGTACATCGTTGCCCCTGCCCATCATCTAAATGGATCAAGAGAGATAAATCCCCAGTCCTAGCAAATAAGTGTAATAAAGCAACATTATTAGGATGATAAAATGTATATACGGATTGTGACTTCTGCCCAAGTCCAATAAGGTCCTAAGGAAAGTAAATTTCAATAAATCTTAGTGACATTATAAAGCATTATCAGCTATTTTAGGCATCTTTTTAAACTTAATAAAGGGAGAGAGACTAGTTAGTCCTAAGTTAGCAGAAAGGTGACTTTTTAGTACACCAGGTTACTTCACAGTAATTATAGTTGATTGTATCCTTAATGCATGTGTCTAAGTTTTTTTAATTTAAGAATGAAATTCATTATTCTATGTCTCTCATGCCATCAGTGTTGAATTCAAGGTATTGACTCCAAGCTCTTCACTTCCCTTTACCCAAGGGAAGAGCTGGCAAACGTACTAAAGGAGAGAGCAGATTATACGTTCCAGCAAATCTAATCCAGCACCACAATTTATAGTACTAGAAGGAAAGGTGATATTTAATGACAAAATACAATTTGGGGTCTGGAGACATGGGGTTCAGATTTATCTCCTATAAATGTCAATCTCATATACAAGCCTTAAACCAATTTTAAATAAGGTCTAAGCTTAAAGGCTTTACGACTATAGTCAGAAAAAAAAGAAAAAAAAAACCAGGGCTAGTTGTAGCTCTGTTATTTCTACATGACATTACAAAATAATATGCTATTCTAGGAGTGGAAACTGATGCAGTCTACTGGACCAAGGAGGGAAAGAGCGCCCTTGGGGAAGAGTAGCTAATCTAAATATAAACAAGGCTGGTTGGGACACACACATAGATATGGAGGGAAAAAGAACTCTATAAAGTAAATCTTTCCATATACCAAGTCCCTGATCATTTAACAAGGTTTAACTTACTTTCTGAGTAAAGCAATGTCTATGTCATGTGTGCTTAAACTCTTTGTACTTATATAAGTTCATAAAATTAATTGTTATATACAAAGCCCCGCATTTTTTCTAGATTTGCCTTGGGGATCACTTCTGGTTTTGTAGAACGGCCGAGACTTTCCCCCAGGGGGGCTGGCTGTCAGTACTGTATCCATTTCCACCAGCACCAGCTATGGGAAGGATAAAAATGACCGCGCTGATTTGGTTTTCCTTTATCAAGTGCTATGTTGCTAAGATCTTATAAGGTAACAAAATTTTGTTCAATGTACCTGTAGAAGGTCAAGAATGATTCTAAGCTACAGTGACACCAGCTTGCTTAGGCATTAATATGATCATCCTTACAGGTTTTTAGGACTGCTACACTGTACCACTTGGTTAAGTCCCACCATTTGGAAATCCTCATCATCTCATCAAGTTAGCTAAAACTCTCTAAAGAAATAAAACCTCAAATGAAAATCATTCAGGAAAGACGCCAAATGTCATAAAGATGTTAAGTATGCATTATATCCAAATATAAGTGTATATATAGTAAAATTTATCTTCGGTCTCAATTATTATTGCCTGGTTAATCAATAAACCAGAACAACTGATCTTAGGGGCTAAGAGTTGGCTATAGACTTTAAAAAGTAAAAACACTCATAAATGATAAGAATTCAGGATTTGCTACCAAAGGAAGTATATACCAGATGGAAAAATAATTTGTTGTAAATAAATTTCCTATAACTCCTAGACAAAAAAAAAATCCTCATGACAAATTCAACATAGGATTCAACTCATGCCTAAATGAACTAACAGTAATGAATGCCATGAGCATGTGCTGGAAAGTAGCAAAACAGAAAGAAATGGAGGAGAAATTTAGAGAGAATCCTCATCAATTAAATAAGAAAGTTACTCTAACTCGGGAGGCAGAGGCAGGCAGATCTCTGTGAGTTCGAGGCCAGCCTGGGCTACCAAGTGAGTTCCAGGAAAGGTGCCAAAGCTACACAGAGAAACCCTGTCTCGAAAAACCAAAAGAAAAATAAAAAATAAAAAAATAAAAAAGAAAGAAAGTTACTCTAGGAACTGAATCCTAAATGGAATGAATACAAAGTATATCCTAGGGCAAATGGCTAAGGATACTGAGGATTCTACATAATTGTAAGGGTAAAAGTCAAAAGACCAATTGAAGTAATAAGATGCAACCAACAAAAGACACAGTAAAGGTGCTGGATAGATGGCTGAGCGGTTAAGAGCACTGACTAGCCTTCCAGAAGTCCCAGGTTCCATTGCCAGCACCCACATGGTGGCTCACAACTGTCTGAGATCTCCAATTTCAGAGGCTCCAATGCCCTCTTCTGGCCACCATGGGTACTACATGCATGTGGTACACAGACATGCAAAGCAAAAATATCCATACACATAAAATAAGTAATTTTTTGTTGTTTTTTCAAGACAAGGTTTCTCTGTGTGGATCTGACTGTCCTTGAACTCGCTCTGTAGACCAAATTGGCCTTGAACTGAGAGATCCTCCTGCCTCTGCCTCCCAAGTGCTGGGAATTAAAGATGTGCACCACTGCCGCCTGGCTAAATAAATAAATTTTTTAAAACAAAGAACAAAAAACTTAGTAAATAGGGAAGCATTCTTTAAGCATATGAGGAACAAAAGGTTAAATGGAAATAATCCCTTTTAATAGACACAAAACTAACTTTGGACTACACTTTCAAAGTGATATTCACATACCTCTTATGTAAACAATAAAATTCCCCTGGGGAAGGCAATAAATAGAAGACTTAGCACTTCACTATTCAAATAAGCCAGAGGGGGTCAATTTGGGGAGATTTAATAACTTTCATTCTCAAATGCTAAAAATAAATAAATAAAAAATAATAATAATAACTAAAGTCATTACAGGGTTACTAATTTCCATTTGTTTTGAAGGATTAAAAAACACCTTCACAGTATAACTCTACTCTCCTACATTATAAATTCTTAAAGAGCAGAGAACAACTTCCATTTTGTTTGGAATGTCTCAGTGACCTCATTCAACTGATGTACATACTATTGAATTAATGAGGTTGTAGCCCGAGAGAACTACCAGGAAGTATGGGTCTGCCTATATTTAAAACTCAGGGGAGTGGAGATGACCCTGACAGCTTTATGTCTGTATAATTAACTTTGATCTTGGAAAAATATCATAAAATCAATTTCCAAGTATCTTAACTGTATACAAATACACGTTTCAATTGAAGGAGCTATGTACCATATATTTCAAATTATTTTTACATTAAGTATTTCTTGCACATGGGATCCAGTTTGGGGTCCTACAACTTAAAAGGGCTATTCGAAGCATAGCAGCTTTCTCTTTTGAGGGGTTAATATTCATGTGTCCCCAGTTTGTGCATCTTTACGTGGTACTCCTTTCCCAGAAGCTAACCACAGATAGTCCTCCTGGAAGCTCTCTTGAGATGCAGCTCTCTTTACACCCTTATATCTGATGATGTCTCCAGGCATGGATGCCTGTAGCTCAAGCTTTTTTACTCTCATCACATACTCTTCCCAGTGGGCCCATCTCTTGCTCTGTTGCCTCCATGTAAAGACCTGACATTTTAGACTGTCCCCAATTTCCCTTATCCAACTCCACCAAGGCTGTGATGGAGTGCTGTGCTTACCATACTCAGAAACTCTACTCCAGGCTGGAGCCCTTTCCATAATTAAAAACAGAGAGTTGACAGTGTGTATAAGGTTGTTCAAATGTGTCAGTTCTATTGGATTTTATTCCAAGACAGGAAGCTAGCATTATAGAAATCAGTAAGAGAGGGGAAAAAGCAAAAGTAGTTACTGCTCCACAGGTCAAGCTGCTTCAAGTCTAGTCATTGCCATTTGCCAGCTGTGCAAGCCAAGAGCAGCTTAGGCAACCATTACATGCGTTTTTGCCCTTACCTGTAAAATGGGATTACCAATACTCTCCACTTTATAGAATAAATATCTTAGCCTTCTTGGCACAGAGTAAACCTTCAATAAGTGTGAATTCAAATTAAACAAATAAAAAAGAAACTAAATTCATGTGTTCATGTGGAGACCAGACTTTCACACCCCAAAATAACCAGAGAACAGTTAAATTGGTTCATGGTTATGTGACAAAATATGCAGTACATTTTCTGAAGTGATGAAAATAATCTATATTTTAATTGAAGCAGTGGTTAGAAGTGTTTATACATATTTGTCAAAACTCGTTACTTAAAATGGGCACATTTTATTGTTTACAAATTATACATCAATAGTGGTGGTTTTTAAAATATGTAATATGACAATATTTTCTAGATAAAGGAATACTCATCCGACACCCTGTGGGGAGGGGGTCAAAGGAAATGCCCAAGAGGACATGGGGCTTGAGTTAGAGCATAAAGGATGGGAAGGATTTGGACAGGCCAACGGGTGATATGTGTTTGGTACTAGGAGAGTAGGCTGGGCCAACTTGTTCAGAGACAGGCTGCAATCTAGGGTATAGTTAGCTTATCAGGAAAAGACAAGCCCAAATTTGAAGGGCCTTGAATGCAGGCCAAGACCTATGGGCTTAACCCCAGAGGCAATAATGGACAACTGGAAGTTCTCAAGCAGGGACATAATATGATGAGGAGTGTTGTTTAGGAAGATTAGTCATACAGCCTGAAATTGAGAAATGGATGGAGTAACCCCTCAAGGTCACTTCCATTCCCTCGATTCTCTAATTACCTTTATTATGTTCTATATGTTGGTTATTTTCCTAGACTACAATTTCAACTAATGACAAAAAATTGTCAAAACCATATTAGAAAGCATATAAAGAACAGAAGAAATATTTATGTAGACCTTGATCCTTATATTTCTCTGAGAGCAGATACAGCATATTCAAATAGCAACAGGGAAAAAAATGAAGCGTCAGGGCTCAGTAACAATGAAAATTGAAATCTTCTCCATATATGTGAGTATGTATGATGACTTGACACATTTCATTGTCAAGGTCTGCTTTATGAACAGTGGGTTTTTTCCTAACAAAGGTACACTGTGCTGAAAATTAAAAAGCAGGATTATCATTGAGGTAATATTAGACAAAAGAATTAAATGATACAAAAACCCAGTTACTTCATGATTTGTAGGGAAAAAACGCATATTTATTAAGATTACAAAAAAATCTATCAGGCATTTTAAAAGGTTGTTTTTTAACAAAGGACAAGTCAATTTGTCATCCAAAAATATTAACTCATTTCCTTAGCATATAATAGTGACTTGCTATTAGAATGGCACCTTTTCCCCTAATTAATCATTATCTAAATCAAATCTTACATGCTCATTAATTTCTCACTAATCAAGCCAGGAATACAGATGAAAGAAATGGCTGCATTTGAAACCAGTGGGGAAAGTGATCATTGCTGATAAAGAAATGATCTTAGGGAATCCAGCAGAAGGTTATTTAGCCTGAAAGAACATGACCTTGTCGAGGGTGCACCTGGATATCAGGAGCTCAGACTTTAAATCAAAGACTCTGCCTGGGGCTGCCATAGACTCGGCTTCTATAAAAGGCAGGCCAAAATGTCGCTACTACACTGGAGTACTGGGGGTTTAAAGCAACCCTAGAGCTAAGCCATTCTCTAGGCTTCAGAATTAAAGGATGAATTACCTTTATCTGTACTGCCAACTGCCAACTAACTGCCTGTCATTTCATGCCCAGTAAAAGTTAAATCCCCAGATCTCTGCACCTACACACACCCTCTGCACAAAGTGGTTCTTTCTGGACCACATCCCCAAGCAGCAGTAGACATGCACTCTAGAAATACAAATTCATTGATTATATTCAGCCCACTAACCTGTTGAGCAATTCATTCACCCAATATTCAGAGAATGCCAACTCTGTGCCAAGGACCTTGTCTAATACAAGGAATACTATGATGTGCAAAACATGGTCTCTAGCCTAGTGTTCACAGATTGTTCTAAGGATTTCTAATTAGACCTCTGATCACTCTAAGATATCTCAGTTCATCTTCACCTGCTATAGCCAAATATGATATTCTACAGATTATGCTTTGCAGAATTTCATTACATATACATGTGGTAGAGGGGTTTGTATGAATGAGTGCAGTGCCCACGAAGGCCAGAAGAGGGCGTCAAATTCCCCTGGAGCTGGAGTTAACAGTTGGCTGTCAGCCATGTTAACATGTCCTGGGAACTGAACTCCAGTTTGTGCTCTCAACTGCTGAGCCATCTCTCCAGCTCCTGCTTCTGATTTTCAAAGGTGTCTGATTCTCCCCTTCCCATTGCTGCCTCATCACCGTGCCTCTTTTAACTTCCAAGATGACAACCTCCAAAGTGGACTTCCTGAGTCTAGATCCTTCTTCACCTAATTGTCAAAGAAATTTCTACAGTCCGTTTCTGGTCAAGTCATTCTATTTCTTTCAAATTTTCCAAGAAAATGGAGCATGGGTATGAGGATTTATAAGTAGGTAGAATATTCAACACTCCAAGGATCCTGGCAAGACTAGAAAGGCAAGGCAAGATAAGGAGTTGTTACATGAGCCCCGCCTCACCATCACCCTTAGCTGTCTTTCCATTGGTTCCCACAGTAGAGAACGTTCTTGTGAACAGAAAGAGACAGATTCCCAAAGTTATCAGACCTTTAAATTTCCATGACATGCTCCATCTTTTATTGATACTTCTCACATTCTGACCTGACTCATAGTTACATTTGTCTGCCTTCTCTGGACCTAAGTTCCTTGAGGGAAAGACCTTTGACTGACTCATCTTCTTATCTCAAGGGGCTGATTGTGGTTTGGGCTTGAGGCTCCTTGCTTTCACTTGGAGGCAATGCCAGAACTTCAAGAGACTTCTGTTGTCCAGAAACAGGTCAGATTCATTGATAACACTAGGATGAATTTAACAATAATGGAAGGATACACACACACACATACACACACACACACACACACACACACACACACACACACACACACACACACACGAATGTTTGTCGAAGAAAGCAATTAGGAGAGGAGAGAAAAAACGAAAGCGCACATACAGCCTGTGCCCCAAAAGTCCCTGGAAAGCGCCGGAGCCCACGTTGCCAGCATGGACAAGGACAACTAAGGGGACCCAATTCTTCCCTGCCGGCTGCAGGAGCCTCGCCGCTGCCTGTGACTCGGACCGCGAAGAGTAGCAGCGGGGACCCGATGCCGAAGTCACGCACCCGCCTCTCGAGAGTCCTTCGGATCGTGGGTCCGTGGAGGACTTCTCTCATGCCGCGCTCCTTTCTCGAGCGTTTCATCTCCCCATCGCCTCGGTTACAAGCAGGCAGGGAGGTCCGATGGCATCCTGCGACGGCCCCAAGTTCACGAGCGCCGTGCCCGGTTGCATTCGTGTGCGCCATAGAGCGGAACTCAGGCTCCACGCCGCGGCGCCTGAGTCCTCGGCCCCGGCTGGAGAGAAGAGCGCGCCCGGCGGCCGCGGGCTGGACTCTGGGAGCGCCCCAAAGCCCCTGGCGATCCCGGAGAAAGCCAAGCGCCGGTTCCCTTTGATCTGATTTTATAGAGCCTTGAAGTTGACATTAAACTTCGAACCCTTTTTATCTATTTCAATCTCTCTCTTATTCCNAATAAAATGAAAACTGAATTGGAAAACAAAGCCAGGGTTGGACTGGAGCACAAAGGCAGACACTCTGGAGTTGGGATGTAGAATATTCTTTCAGTTTAGATTTCTTCCAGAGGGACTAAGCTAAGGTAATTTCACTATCTCCCCTAGTGACTCCCTAATTATTATTCTACACAGATAAGTAGCTGAGATCCTGTCTTTCAGAAGATGGATAATTTTTCTTTTAATTTTTGAGATGCAATCTTCAAATATGAAAACCAGAGTGATAGCGGGGAATTTCAATATCCTAGTCTCAACCTAAGGGCCCAGCCTTTCCTTCTGTATGAAATCCCACCGTGGGGAGGGGATTCTTTCACAACAAGGATCAGGTGCTATCATCTGCTCTGTTATGAAATCACTTGTGACTTAGGCAAGTCGCCCTTCCACGGCAAGGGGGTCTCGACCCAAATGTTGAGAACCCTTGGCATGGAGCCTGTTATATGGTAATACTCAAATGCTGAATATTGGATTTATGAACAGTCAATGATGAAACTCCTGTCTCTTGACACAATTTGAATGGCAATATCAGAAACCACAGAAGCAACTCTGCAGCAGGAAACAGTCAAGTGATCTTTCAAGGTTCCTTCCTTCTCTTTATACTTCCACGGAGGCCATACTGTTACTCACTAGTCACTTGACACACCTAAGTTTTCCCATTAGAAGAGAGATGGTCCATAGCCAGGAATGTTAGAACTGGTCCTTTTGTCATGAGCAAGCATGAAAGTATTTCTACAGAGAAGATCTCATCTGCACAAGCTATATTAACCACTCTGTATGCAAGCCACAGCTAGAATTTTGAACCTCAACCTAAAAAGGCAGTCTTTTGTTTCATGGATGTTTCTGGCTCCCAAATCTCCCTGTTGCTAGTATTTCAGCAAATAACAAAGAAGAGGTGGAAAGCTGCAGCACACTGAAAGCGCACCATCACCTCGATCCCACAGATCCCGTGAAAAGGCCTTTCAGGTGGGTAATGAGCAATAATTGCTTTCCTGTGGCTAAAGTGTTTAGGAAAGAAAATCGACTTTTCAAGAAAAAAAAAAAAATCCAGTCATAAGACAAAATCTATGCTGAATAACATGTTAGCCTGTTGTGTTTCAAAGCTGTTTCCTTCTGATCCAAAATGACTTTTTTTATTCCCCATATCCTCAGTTTAATTGTGTGAAAAATGGGTTAACAGCAGGTACTATGCAAATCCCTCTTGGGAAAGCCCTGACATTTGACAACCCACTTTAAGCATTCCTTGAACAAATTCCCTTTGAGTAGAGGAGTCCCATAAGACGGTGTGATTCAGGAGGCCCCAGAAAGTTCACATCTACAAAAGATTGAATGCTATCTCTTAAAAAGTTATGTCTATGCCTAACTCCCAGGTCGTGTCACTGTGACCTTATCTGAAAAAGAGGTCTGGAGATGAGGTCATTCTAGATTATCTGAGTGGAGTCTAAATCCAATGACAGGTATCTATGCAAAGACATGTAAAAGAAAGACATAGCAAGAGAAGGACATGGGAAGATGGAGGCAGAGATGGAAGGGATATAGTCACAGAAAAGGAGCTATCAAAAGCTCAAAGAGGCAAGGAAGGAGTCCTTCCCCAGTATCTTTAGAAAGGCAACTCTGTGTGATAGCCTTCGTTTGGATTTCTGACCTCCAGAACTGTCAGGGGAAAAAAGCCCAAGGTTTTAAACCACCAAATTTTAGGCAACATGTGGCTGCCTTAGGACACAGTCACCATCTCGCCTTCTACCTCATGTAAAAGCATCAGCCTAATGTTGTCTAGATGTTTCATCCTGAGAATGTTCTGCTTTGGGTGAGCCACGTATTCCATCAAGTGCTATCTCTACATGCACTGCTCCTGAAATATGACCTTCATGCTTGAAGACAAAGGACTTTCTTTGGGACCTTCCTCCAGCAGTGAAAAGGAGGTAGGGGGAGGGAGTCTGTGAGGAACAGGGAAGGGGATATATCAAAAAAGAAGTAACATTCAAGTAAAAGATAAACATGGAACATGGACCAAAATCAAATTTTATTTAAGGTCACCCCTAAGACAAATAATACTAATATAATCCATATTGTCTTTAACTGCAATACTTACATACTCTAAGGATTTAAAAGCCTTGCAGAAGCAAACAACAACAACATCACTGTTTCAGTTGTTGGCCCATATTCCAGAAAATCTGATAGGAGGTTGTTGAGGCCAATCCAAATACCCCCTTCTCACTGCTCAAAGGCATTTATGCTTAACAAATTAGGCTTGTTTGGATACATGAAAAAAAATCTCTTTCAAAAGATTAGCAATTAAATAATCAGAAAGGAAGCTGGGCAGTAATGAAAGCTGCCTGTGAGTCTGGACCTGAGCCCAACACTGAGTTTGGGTTTTTCTTCACATTACCCCTGCCCTACTCCTCAGCTTTTCTGCAGATGCTATTTCACCAGCTCCCAGGCAAATCTTTCGGATGCCCAATTGTCCTTACTGTGATGATGCTTCTCCCAGCTCTAATGGCTAACCTAGATTTCAGTTTCAAGCCATTGCACCTTGTAATTACATTCTCAGCCACTGTAAATAATCTGCACCCTCTATTATATCTTTCCTCTTTCCCTAGGATAGAAATTGGTGGGGACGGCAGTCAGTTGCCTTGTTAGTACAGCACACACACTGCACCTAAGCAAAATGCAACCAAAAGAAAACCAAACACTCACTCTCTAGCCCTGATTGAGAGGTGCTGCTATCAGTCATTTCCTTTTTCTCATCCTGCAGCTTATCTGAATGTCTACTCGGACATGTTCTTGTGTTAGAAGTCCAGGATCTAAAGGGCTGAAAGGGACAGATTTTCTACCGCCTCACACCCGCCCACATAGTATGAATCCAAATCCTCACTCATTGGCTATCCTCGTGCACATTACTGAAGTCTAGACTTGCTGCTAACTTTTTTCTGTGGAAGAGATTGAATGGAGGAGAAGGTGCTTGAGAAGGTGTTGACAAGCAAAACACTGTAGACCAACTACAAGAATACTGGACAGACAGGAAGTTTTGGTGGGTTTGAAGGATACTCTCTCTCCTTCACTCTCTCTCTCTCTCTCTCTCTCTCTCACACACACACACACACACACACAGGGTGCTGAATTCATTTTTCCCTGAACCAAATGTTTTCTAAAATTGAGGAAAATGTAAGAATCTTTTCATGCTCAGCAGTACCTTTTTTTATTACTTTCTTTAGAAACTATGAAAACAAAATAAATTATCTAAACAGGTGATTTGGGGATTTCCCTTCCATTGCCAGGATTTCACTGAAAAACTAAAAAAAATTAAAAAAATAGGAAGTTACCAAACTGTGGGGGAGTCCAACACAGAGCTCTCTAGAGCTCACAGCCAGTTCTGGGAGACAATGCCAGGAGGGGTCTAGATCTATCGGAATGCACTGTCTGGATGCACAGTCTCCCTGTGGATTGCCACTCTAAGGACTTGCCTCCAGCTCCTGAGACACAGTGATCTGGCTCAGGAACATCTGCCTCATTTAATTTGAGCCTTTCTTGCAAAGAAATTGAAATAAAGGAGAAACAGTGGCATGGGAAATATGGGACCAATTTTCCCAAACCCTCCTGACCATGCATATCTAAAGAGTGGTGGTTTCAAGATAGCTAACGCTCCAATGAGGCTGAGGCATTGATGGAAAGTTGGCACAAGTAGCCAGAGAGTTCCATTTGAAGAATGACCTTCACTAAGCAAGAAAGAGATGCCCATGACCACAGGCTTCTAGACTGTATTCAGGAGACAGCATTCCAACCAGTTCAAGCCACTGGTCTTTCTATGAACTCCTCCTTCCCTTCAACATGTATAAGGAGCTTTGTGTTTCTACACATCTTCCCCTCCTCCCGCAAGACCAGGGATAATAGAGTATTTGACATTGGATCCTTAGCATCTCACACATACCCAATTTTCAAAACTAGTTTCCTAGAAATGCTCAGTCTATCATGAAAATAAAGGAAGGGATGGGATTCTGGAATGAAAGAAACTGGGTTGAATTCCTTGTGTGCCTACTTGACCTCTGAGAGCCTCAGTTTCCTCGTCTGTGAAATGGAGGGAAAAGAGTCCCACCTGGTAGTGCTGTTGTGAGGATTAAGTGAGACGATGCTCATAAAAGGCTTAGCACGGTGCCTGGCTCAATAAATGTTAACGAGTATTAGCACCACCCCCACCACAGGTGCTCAATAAAAACTTGCTGAATTGAAGTCACACCAGTTGGAATGACTAGCAGACGAAGGTGAGTGACCTAAGCCTTTTCTTTTCT
>LZPO01017325.1:360537-371676 GCA_001675575.1 Neotoma lepida
GATTGGCTTCCCAGCAGCCGTCCCCTCTGACTGGCTCTGGGAGAAGTTCCCCAGCCTCACTCCTCCTTCCTGCCTCCCATCGGCCTTCAGCCGGGAGGGCTTTTCCTTTTCGGCTTTTTGCAAGCTCCCCATCCTTCCTTGGAGTGGGGTGGAGGTCCATGGTTTAGGTACACATACATACACCCGCTTCGACCCTAGGCCTTCCCCCACCCTGATCCAGCTTCTTCTGGCCACCAGAGCCCACACAAGGCTTCCTAAGCACAAAATCCATCTCCTTGTTCTGCTTTCTGAGGAGGCTTCCTGGTAACCCTTTTCCCAAACAGCTCTGGCCGAGCTCTCCACGCCAACCCACAAATAGTCACGTTCAGGAGCAGCTGGGGACCTCTGGATCTCACAGCCTGGCTCATCTTTGTACCTAAAAGGTCTGGAAGCCCTTGTAGCTTGCTGGGTCTGATTCAACAGAACCACACAAAGTAATATATATTTATATATATATATATATATTAAGGCACTTGATCCCGATCCCCAGGTGAATCATATCGTCTGCAGGGTAGTCATGGGCGACCCTCATAAAGCAAAGTACAGCTGGTGAGAGTAACTCATTAGGAAATTATTTTACAGATTAAATTCATTAAGCCATAGATGGTATGTCTCATACCTTGAGTAGAACCCTATTTGGAAGGTTTCCTGGATCCCAATCCCCATTTCTCTTACTTAATTCTCACCATTAGAAATACATTACTTTGAGAATCAAATACCTCTTTGAGAAGGAAAAGCATATAATCATTACCTGTGTGCAACGAAGAAGGATCATTCCATTGGATTGATGGATTCTCTTTGTGACTCCAGTCATGTGCACACACAGAGAACAACCTTAGCCCAGTGTCTTGTACATAGTGGGAACTCAGTATTTACATGACAAAAAGACTTTAATATCTCAGTGTGAACTAGCTTGCTGTCTGATTGTATTCTTGTTTTTTTACTAGCCAGAAGTATGCTTGCAGAAATAGAAAGATAAACTAGACAGGGGAGAAAAAAAGCCTGTGTCTTGAATATGTGGGCTGAGAAGACAAAGCAAAACAAAGGTCACTGAGGATTTCATTCATTCAGGTCTTCATTTGTTCATTCGGTAACAAACATTTGAATTCCTACTATGTGCCAGACTCCATGGGATGCAAAAAGAAAACAGAGACACAAAAACTATCCTGTAGTACCTGACCTCAGAGAGTTACAAACCTACTGGGGAGCCAAGGAAGCCAAATGTTAACACATTCTGTGTTAAGTGGTAAGATGGAGTTCTAAGGCCTGAGCGGACAGATCAGAGAAAGTGTCCCAGAAGAGCTGATGGCCTAAACTCGGACTTGAAAGCCCAGTAGGAGCTGAGGTGAGAAAAGATTGGGGGAAGGGTGCCCAGGCAAGGAAGCAGGGTGAACAAAGAGGAGAGGCCCTGGCATGGCCCATTTGGAGAGTGGGAGGTGCGAGTAATGATTTCAGGCTGAGGAGTTAAAAGAGCTAAGGCAGGAGGGAGAGGCAAGCAAGGGCCAGATTGTGCAGTCTGGAAGGCTGCACGGGAGTCTGGGGAACCACTTAAGGAAATTGTAAGCATAGAGGTGACATGATCGTATTTGTCTTATTAAAAGATCTCTGCAACCGTGTTTCAGAGAATGGGCTGAAAAGGAGGTAAAGACTTTGGAAGCCAGGAGACCAGTTAAGAGGCTGTGAAACCGATACCAGCAAGAAATGATAAAGACCTGTAACAGAGAAGTTTTGGAAGGGGAAAAAATGTCCTAGAGATATTTAGGAGATTGAATTAAAAGTGCATGCTGATCTAGTGCCTGTGGGGGTTGGGGGAGAAGGAGTCAAGGACGGAGGGCTTATTGACTCCCTTTTTTTTCAACAAACATTGAGTGGTGTCTATGTATCTGGCATTCTTCTCCTACTTCATAATTTCGCCTGGGGCTAGGCCTGCGCCTGCATTGAACATTTGACAAATGACATATCCACTTTAAAAGAAACACCAATTAAGAGTCCTAATTTGGCTGGTGAGTTTGATATGTTCCACCTGTGGAGCCCTGTGACCAAAGGGCAGATTGGAAGGCAAGCATTGATTGAATTTCATGACCTCGCAGAGGAAGACATGACCTCCCATAAATTCATGATCTTCCAGAGCTCATGCAAGGAACTACAAAGGCAACAGTTGTTTTCAACTACTGGGTATTGAGTACCTGGAAAAAAGGGACTGTGCCTCCTTTTTAATATGTGCTTTTTATACATAACACGCTTTGTATGAACTAAAGCAGTGCTTCCCGAGTGAAGTGTGGATCCCTGGAGTCAAGGCAGTGGACCCATGAACTTGGGTTTATTGTCAAATACTTTACTTCAGTGGGTTACAAACTACACATACAATCAGTGCATTTGTCTCATGAATTCTGTCAAGATAAAGCTAGGTGCCCAGTTCAGTAAAATATGAGCTAGTTTAAAAAAATTAAAGAGTATTGGAAATATGAAGACTGAGTAGGGTTGTATGTGGATGCCTAGGATTTGAGCTAAGGCCAGGGATAGACTGCCCCTGAGGTTAGAGAACTATTTCTTTAGCCTGGAAGTTTCTGCTCCCACTCCAAGCACCTACTTCAGAGCTTTTAGCCAAGCTAAGGGAAGAAGGTTTTTTTGTTGTTTTTTTTTTTTTTTAAACCTTCCTCGATAAAGGAGCGCTTCCATTTTTATAAGTGCCTCTTGAAGGCTTCTAACCTTCCAGTCCCCCAAGTGATGACTCTCACAGTGGAATTTCATGCACTGAAGTAGACGTTGTGGGATAGGCTTCTTTATCAGAAGCACTTCCAGAAATGTCACAGGCAGCCGTCCCTACTGCTTAGTCAGTGTTTGAAAAAGTTTACTCCGGATAATCTTTAGCCAGGGGCTGGAGAATGTGAGTGGTGGTAAAGCACTGGCCTAGCTTGCACAAGGTCTTGCTTTGCAAAACAAGAAAAAAAAAAGAAGGAAATTTCATATACAAATGTTTAGAAACCCTTACATTATTGTATTTATTATACTGCATGCTACAGAGATAGGTGATTATTAAGGTCCAGTTTCCTAGCAAGGAAAGGCAGAGCATGTGTTTATAGTCCCAGCCGCTCCGTGGGCTGAGGTGCAAGTATAGATTGGGCCCAGGTGTTCAGGACTAGCCAGGGAAACACAGTGAGACCTTGTCTCAAAATCAATAAACAGAAAACTTGTGCATGTGTTGGGGTGGGGGGGTGAGGGATGACAAAAACACTGTTTTCTCTTTTACATAAGCAACTGTCTTACCTCAAGCAAGACAAGCTTCCTTGTCCTTGCTAGTTTTTATCTGCTATTCCTCTGAACTCTTCAGCAAGAGAAGCAAAGAGATAATCAGTGTGGAGATACAAAACAACATGCCGACTGAAACAGTATTCACTTTTGACAATAATGGCTCTGTGCTCTCAGGCCCAGTTCAAAGTGTTTAGATAGCATGGCTGGACCTCCTTCCCCCCTTTGGACCCTGGGGGAAGGCTATCTAGCACAGCAAGCCCAGAAGAACTTTGCTTCACCTTTTGCTCCTGGACTCCAGTTTGAAAGAATTCGAGAATTCCCAGCTGTAGCCAGCAGCTATTATCTTGCAGGGAGGAGAGTCTGGTTCCATGGCTCCAAAAGCAGCATAAATCAAGTTTTCTGGGAGAGGGTTAAGGAAGGGTGTTCAACAGCTGCCGCCATGGGAGGAGCACATACTCAGCCATGCACATGGCCACACGCACACATTATTTGTCTTGGGCCCAGTTCCTTTGCCTCCCTCCAGGTGATGTTCCCTTCCAGTCCCTCTCAGGTACACAGTGTCATCGGCTCTTAACCTCACTCTCAAACTTGCTGTCAGAGAAGAGACTTTAAAGCTCATCAGATCTCAGTATATCTGGTTGATAGGATATAATGGGGCTGCCCACCCAGGGGTACAAGTATTTCAACAGGGATCAAAGCTTTAAAGCAAAGGAACAGAGCTCTAAAAACTCTGGAATTCCAGGCATCCGCCAGTGGGAAGGGAGTGTTTAAACTGAGGGGCAATGAGGCCTTTTTTGGTGCACCTGAAATCACATCATGTAGACAGTTGCTTATATGACAGGCCCGTTGCTGCTCACAGTCAACACCTCCTGAGCCACACCTCTGAGCTAGATGGCACACAGCCACTTTGTCTCCTCTTCTCCTGCAGTGTATGAGTCCTTTGTGGGGCAGAGGGAAGGGAAGGCGCCAGGCACACTGATCCCAATTCTCCCAAATGTATAAGCTATGATCAGAGGATGAATTATAGTCCTTTGGGAAAGAGTGTTCATTCATCCGTCCCGGCCAGCAGGCCAGTGCAATGTAAATGGGAACTTTGTAAGTTGAAAGACTTAAAGTCATTCTGAAAATTGCATAATAATCTCAGGCAGAATTGGGCTCCATGTGTGTGCAAAATTAATACATGTGACTGAGATTCTTGCATTGTGACTTGTAGATGGATAGCCTCTCTTCAGACTGGGGACTATGCTCTGCCCTCACTATATCCACAAAATAAACTGAGCTTCTTCTAACTTGGCATCTAAGTCTTGAAAATAAAACTGAAATTTCTATTTGCGGCATCATGTTGATTACTACACCTAAAATGATTCTATTCTGTCTTTGGTTGCATAAAGGAATATTGATCTTGATTCCTAACATATCTCTTCATGCCTTTAGTCTATCAATTTTTTTAATTAGACAGATATATTGTATGAATTTCTAGCATTTTGTGGCTTCTACATAGGAGTGGTATGTGTGTGTGTGTCTGTCTGTCTGTGTGTGTGTCTGTGTGTGTGTCTGTGTCTGTCTGTCTATGTGTCTCTCTCTCTCTCTCTCTCTCTCTCTCTCTCTCTCTCTCTCTCTCTCTCTCTCTCTCTGTGTGTGTGTGTGTGTGTGTGTGTGTGTGTGTGTGTGTGAAAATTTGAGGTTTATAGTTTGGCAATTGAAAGCATGGTAGCTTTAAGTTCAAATACTAGTATTGCCCAAGGCATAGCTTTATATGCCACATGGCAATTCCTACATGCTTTATTTTGCTTTAAATTACTGTGGACCAAAATTTACAATGTTCAGGCATGTAATATATGTATCTTAATGCTTGTTTCATAGAATTTTCAAGTAATTTCAGTACATTTCTTTCCTGGGTCTTTAGTCTCTAAAATCTGGTTCTCCAAAAAGCCACCTGGTATTTAAAAGTTTAACTTCTTACCAAGTTTGCGCGCTCCCATGTCCTTTCTTAGTCCCTGCCACATTAGGAAGACTTCAATAGCTACCACCATAGACAGCAACAAATACTTTTGATAACCTTTCCCATATGAATCCCAAGTCACATTCACAGTATTAAGTCTGGGGGGGGGGATTTCCAAAGTAGCATATCATGGGTCCAGTAAAATGATTCAGTAGGTAAAGGCAGTTGCCTCCAAGCCTGGCAATCTAAGTTTGTTCCCTAAGACCAACATGATGGAAAGAGTGAGCCAACTCTCACAAGTTGTCCTCTGACCTTCATATGTGTGCTGAGATGCACAGATGCCCCCACAATAAAAGTATACATACACAATAATAAATAAGTAAATGTTTTTTAGAGCAGCATATTATAGGACAAGGCCATCTTCAGCACCAGACCTAACTCCAGTTTTCATGAAGGTTATCCATTAGAAATTGTGTTATTTGGAGCCAAAGGAGGCTAAGAGCAGTTCCAAATGGTTCCATACTCTGCCAACCAGGCCCAGGCTCCACTTGCTGGCAACACTTGAGGGAAACTCTCTGCTTGCCACATAGTGAAGCAAACACATGCTTACTTTGTATCTTCAGTAGAACTTGAGCCCTTTAGATGAACAGAAGTTCATCCAATTCTTTTCTGTTCTTCCCCTAATCCAGTGCTACCCAAAGTAAACTCTAAGTGCTTGTACTGGTTTTATACACTGTTACTGCTAGTCTGTGATGCAGTTAGGTGAAAAACTTTATTTTATTTCATTTTACTTTTGAGTCTAGGCTGACCTCAAACTCAGTGTGTAGTCGAGGCTGATTTCACACTCCTGATCCTCCTGCCTCAACCTCCCAAGTTCTGGTACTACAACTGTGCACCACCACACCCAGATCAATGTCGAGAAATTTTGATAGTATGTTGATATTGCTGCCACTTATAAGCACATGACAAGTCTGCTCCACTGATGAGTCTAATAATTGTTTGAAATGCCCATATGTTTTGGATTACTTTTTATTTTCCTTTTCCAATCTACTTGTTCACCTGAGGTAGAAAAGCAATAAGGATAAACTGATCCTTCAGTACAGGGAGTACAAAGTACTGTGTATTGCCCCAGTGTGCACAATACTTTGGCCCATGGTCATCATTTCATAAATATTTTTCAATGAAGCCCTGTGGTATTTTCCTTTATGAAAGAAGACCACATCCCTTCTTATGGAGCATTCCTGTTGATATCCCAACACAGAAAAATTTCCCTATAGGTAGTTCTACTTGAAGATATATTTCTAAAAGATCTTTCTTCTAAATTATCACATAAGAATAATGCCCTTTGGCTCACTTCAAGAAATTCTAGGAAGAAGGGAAATATGGGTTGTGTGAGATCTTGCTTTTCAGATCTTGCTGTAAATTATGAACTCCCTTGCCTTCACATTTTATTTTTATCAATTATTTCTCCCATAATTTATATAACAAATTCTGTTATAAATGAAAGAGATGCTAGCCTGTGTACCAAAAAGCAACTCCTTAAAGCAAGATGATAAGATCCAGAGGGAAGGGCTGCTTCCCTGGAATGCCTTCATCTCATTCATCCTCACTACTTGTCAGACGCATAGCAAGTCTCCTTCCATAAATAAATCACATGTCATTACTCACAAGATTTACACTCCTTTGGATGTCTCTAGTCCTTCTCTAACTCCTGGTAAACTGGCGGTTAACAGCAGATGGTTTGTCAGCAGCTTTTTGTCTGCTATTGTTTTGAAGTAGGTTAATAAGAACATAGCCTGGTTTCCCAGATAGACAGGAGGAATGAAAAGAGCAGAAGTGAAAAGAATCAGTTTCTAGTCCCTGTTCTGTCCCCCTAAACACTACAACCCGGGAGTCAGGAACTGTAGCTTCCTTAACTGGAAATTGAAGGTTAGAGGCTGCATGCTCTCTAGGGTTCTTCCTACCTCTAACCATCTGTGTTCCCATGCCTGGGAACTCCTTCAGGGAGAGAATATTACACATCTGTATCCAGCATATGAAACAGTATCTAGAGTATAGTAGGACCTCAGTACATATTGTTTGTTGAGTGCGTGACTAAATGTATCCCTCATAACACAAACTCAGCGATGACTCCACAGGGAATCCTCAGGAAATATTTGTCAGTGGATCAGTGTTTTTCTTAATTGAAGGACTACATAACAACATTAAAATCTCAATAATTTCCTAATGAGCAAGAGAGTGGGTTTGTTGTAAACAGTGTTGAAAGAATGGGGTTATGAACAGACATACTTCCATTGCAATTTTTCGTACCAGAAACCTAAATCAGAGATTTTTATTTTTAGACATAGCCTCACTATGTAGTTCCAGCTGGTTTCAAACTCATTACTAAGCCCAGGGTAGCCTGGAGCTAGGTATCCTCCTGCCTCTATCTACCAAGTGCTAGGCTTATAGGCATGCACTATCATGCCTCCTGGCCCAAATCAGAGATTTTTTAAATTAACTTAGTAAAGTGTTTAAACAACTGAGGCTTTGATATTTGCTCTTTAAGATTGTAAAGCACTAAAGGTAATAGATCATGTTTATCTAAACTCGCTGTGTGGAGGTCTGATTATTAAAGTGTTTGGAAATGAAGATAGTAAACTCTTTGGAAGGTTCATTATTAGTTTTCCTTATTGAGAAACCTATGTCAATCCCTTCTATGGAAATATTTCATGAATGAATTGCATGTTTCTGTGCTTCTGTAAACACAGTACATGGAATCTAATCTAACCTGTCCTTGATGCTCTGGTATATCATATTCAGTCTTTGAATGATGTTGTAAATATATAGCATTGAGGAGACATTGAGCTGGAGCTATACTGAGCCTGCTACATGTCATAAAACTGGATTTTTTTTTAAAAAAACTAAATCCTACATACTGATATTTCTCTTCCTTTTTAATGTGTGATGTGTAATGCACAGATTCACTTCCTGCTGTCTGTGTTTACTTTTACAGATTGCAATTCTGGAATCAAAGACTACCATAGTTCTTCCGCTGTTGTCCCTTTCCTTTCAACTTCAACCTCCTAGTTAATTTCAACTCACCCTCCAGTTGACTTACTTTAACTTATGGTGCAACACATTGATCAAAAGAGGCACGACAATGTTATGGAATGGTACTAAGTTTCAGAAGCAGAGGGGTCCAAATTCCAGCTCTGTTACTCTCTAGCTGAGTGACGTTGGCTGAAGGACCTTATCTGGCTAAGCCTTAACTTTACAAAATAAGGATTAAAAAAACTTAACTTTCTAAGGATAGCAGGAGTTACAAGTTGGAAACTTGCACCATGCTGTTGGTGCAGCAGCTATGAAAAACAGTATGGAAGTTCTTGGAGCAACTAAAAATAGAGCTAGAGCTATCACCCATATGTGGTTGTTTATCCAAAAGAATTCTCCAGGCCTTGTGGCATGCACTTATAATCCCAATACCTGGAGGCCTGAAGTCAGAGGCTTCCATCTGAGCTGCAGTTACACACACACATACACACACATACACACACACACTGATAGGTACATATCCACACATACAAATCCAAGTTTTATTTTTCAAAAAAGTGGGATTCTAAAGTAATAAATGCACTCCCATGTTTATTACAGCATTGTTCTTAGTGGGAAAGTTATGGAAACAACATAGAGTAACATCTACTGATGAATGTATAAAGAATAATATATATGTGATAAAGAAAAAAAGAAATAGATGAATCTTAAGGACACTGTGTTATGTAAAATAAAGAATAATACAGGAGAAATACCACATGATTCTACTTGCATGTGACATCTAAAATAGTCAAATGTGCATAGACTCATAGAGTAGAAATATAGTTGCCAAGGGTAAGAAGAAGGGGAAACATGGTAGTTTCAGTCAAACAAGATAAACAAGCTCAGGAGATCTGTTATACAACATTGTACATATATTTAGCACTAGTGTATTGTACACTTACAATTCTGTTAAGAGAGCAGTGCTTGAATCAAGTGTTGTTACCACAATAAAGACAATGTAACCTTGATCAATGAATGGAAGACACACAAATTCATGTGATAGCTCAAACACAGTGCAGCACAAATGACACACTATAGGCAGTAGGTATACTTGCGTCCACTATAAAATTCTTTAAGTTTCTTTATAAGCTATGCAAATATAACCTTTTAAGAGCTTTAAAGTAGGAGTAGTGAAGGGCAGTGGGAAGGGGGAATGAATAAGAACAAAGTATAATAACATTTATTATGAATATGCCACAGTAAAATCCATTACTTATTGCTAACCTTAAAAATTGATTTTTAACAATTTTATTTTTTTTGAAATTGCAACATAATTACATCATTTCTCCCCTTCCCTTTCCCCCTTCCAAGCTTTCTCATGTTATCATCCTTTTTCTCTTTCAAGTCCATGGCCTCTTCTTCTTTAATTGTTGTTACACACACACACACACCCTGCTAAATACATAAATATAACCTACTCAGTTTTTGTTTGTATAATATTACTTGTATGTGTACATTTTTAGGGCTGACCATTTGGCACAGGACAACCAATTGGTGTGCTCTTCCCTGGGGAAGAGTATTTTTCCCACTCCCAGCATTCCTTAGCTTCCTATAGTTGTTTGTTCGGACTTAAGAGGAAAATTTATTTTAAGGAGCTGGAGAGATGGCTCAGCAGTGAAGAGCAACACATACTGCTCTAGTGAGGACCAAAGTTCAGTTCCCAGCACTCACATTTGGTGGTTCACAATCTCTTATCATTCCAATTCCAAAGAATCCAATGTCCTCTTGTTAATCCCAGAGGTTTAATCAAAGACAGGAATGAACCTAGATTGTCTTTACTATAAGATGACTTTTCAGTCTAAGATGGAGACAGGCTGGTTCTTTACTCTGTGAGCACCACTCTTGCATGCACAAACCTGCACTCAGACATACGTGTATACATATAATTAAAAATAAAATAAACTCTTTTTTACAGCCTTTAAGAAGACTGAAGATAAGTAGGTAATGTGTGTAGCACAGTTTAGCTCTTCACATTAAGCTTTAAGGCTAGAACGCCATCCAAGCTAGGTTTGTTTTCACAAACATGACTATTCTTATTATTTTCACTATTCATTTGTTACCCACAGTTATTGAGCAGTCATCATGTAGTAAGCCTTGGTGGAACAGAGATGAGGGCCAAATTCACGTCCTCGTGTTCCTCAGCCATATGAGCTTTTAGCCACCAGGGTAACACTGCATAACGGGGATCTTGCGTTTTTACTTGGGAGTTCATTGCCAGATTTGCCTCAGTGGCAGTTTTAGGGAGGATCAAATCAGTAAGGGTTTTCAGATTTATAAGTTTGAAGAAGTATATTCTCAGAGGGTCTCCTCTAACTGTCCAGTCTGGCTAGTAACTTCATCTTCCCTTCAGCTTCCCTTTCAAAATAGATTTGTGGAGGGCATGAGAGTGGGCTAAGCTGTGTTCAGCAAGAGACCTGCCACAGACCCAGGGATTCTCAGACACTCACTTGCCTTTCCATTTCTCAGGGTTGAACTTCTGCTGTTTGGCCTCTCCAATTACAATTACATTTCCAGCCTGTATTTTGGCCTCATTCTCAATTCCCAGCCTTAGTAATGGCTCGTGTTTCCTGGATGTTAACTACAGGAGCTCAAATTTACTTCTGGGGGGAAAAAATCTTCAATCTTGAGCTTGCAGGCAGATTTCCCTCAGTTTTAAACTTCACAGTCGTATTCACATGTTCTCATAGCACTTCTAATTTACTGCTTTATGGAAATATCATGTCATGTTTACTTTCCTTTTCTTCTGCTCAAGGCTAGGGAGTGCAATGTCTTTTCTTCAGAGGAAAAAGGCCAGTGATTTTTCTTGACAACTGGAAACAATGCCGGGCTTA
>LZPO01017325.1:376991-398608 GCA_001675575.1 Neotoma lepida
GAGATAAGGTTTCTCTGTGTAGTCCTGGATGTCCTG
The DNA here is from genome assembly GCA_001675575.1 of Neotoma lepida. NCBI lineage: Eukaryota > Metazoa > Chordata > Mammalia > Rodentia > Cricetidae > Neotoma > Neotoma lepida. The sequence continues at coordinate 377,028 of LZPO01017325.1, forward strand.
GAACTCACTCCACAGACCAGGCTGGCCTTAAACTCACAGAGATCTGCCTGCTTCTGCTTCCCGAGTGCTGGGATTAAAGGTGTGCACTACCACCATCCAACTTGGGACTGAAGTATTTTATGCCACATTTCCTACAGTTTCTCCAAGAAAAATGACAAATCACCAATTTTTACACTTGCTTCCTGCATAGTTGTTGTGTCCCTAACACTTGTTTTCCTTTTAGTGACTTTTACTACTTCTTTTTATTCTTTTACTCCCTGTCTGTCCACTTGTGAGTCTATTTTTTCTCTACTACCAATGAGTTATCGAGTCCTTCCCCACCCCTCACCCCTGCATTCCTTTGGGTGAAGTACATCTGAGCTAAGCTGTCAGGCTGTTTGTGTCTTCTTGCAGCTGAAGATACATCCACATTAACAGAAAAACAGTCACTCAGTAACTGCTGCAATCCTTTCTTCACAAGGAAAAACATCTGCAGCCTTTTTAAAATCTGTTACTGGCCTCCTTGATGGCTCTACAACACACTGAAAGAGCCCCACCCACCATAAGGCTGGGGTTGTCCTGGTAGGGGAGAGCTGAGAAACCAAAAAGTGCAAAGAAAGAGAGCAAGAGAGAGAGAAAGAGAGAGAGAATGTATTTATCCACTTTCCTCTGTTTTCTATGGATCAATGCCAAATCGCTCATACTTAAACTTTCCCTCCCCCTTTCTCAGTTTTCCTTTGAATGAATGAATAAATTGTCTACCTCTCCAAATTTTCTCAATAATCTCCCCCTGTAGCAGATTCCGGTGTTTAATCACCTTGACAGAAGAAGGAAGGGGGGAGGGGTGGCCAACAGAGAGGAGGGGGAGGGGAGAGAAGGAAAGGGAAAGAGACAGAAAGAGAGGGACAGAGGGAGAGAGAGAAAGAGAGAGCAGAGGGAGAGAAGGGAGGAGGGGAGAGGGAGAGAGAGAGACCTGCTTAAGATCCTAGAAATCTTTCCTTCTTTCATCTTAAGCCGGGTTTGGCTCCTTCCCCCTTGTTACACGTGTGTTGCTAGGATAGTGTAAGTATTTTCGAGATGCTAAGAGATCTTGCCACTGAGTCATCTATCTCATCCTCATCTTTTTAAAAAACATGAGCAAGTCTCAGCAACACTTTATTCACATTAGTAAATATTACCTAGAGAAAGAAATAACAGGCTTCAAGAACGTGACATCATTAAAAATAAATGTTTGCTGAATACCTACTGAGTGCATGGCACTATGTAAAGCTAAGAGATGTAAAGAATTGTCTGACTTCAGGCCCACATGCACACACATGTACCTTTATGTTTTAAATCCAGAGAAGTGGCTGCAGACTAGAAGGATTATTGGAATTCCGAAGAAGGGAGCAATTCTGCTCCAAGGGCCTGGGGTGGTCACAAAAGGTAAAGACTCCAAGCCCCAAAGAAAGGGTAGAGAGCCTGAGGGAATTAATGTGAACAAAGACCAGGAAACAAGAACAAAAATAGTTTTTGGGGGGAGGAACAATTAGTAGACCATTTGACGGGAGCAGACAGTTTGTGTAGACTGGAAACCGAGTGGGAGATAATAATGGAGCGGTAGACCTTAGTCTGCTTATAGAGGGCCTTGAATGCTAGGCTAATTAGTGTAGCCTTATCCTATAAGCAAGGAGTGCCACCCTCACAGATAAAAGAGAACAGGAAACCTCTGGGGCTTCTGGGTACCTTCAAGGAAAAGCGAGGACACTGATTACAAGAACTTTGTGAAGTGTGTAGCTGTTCTCTACAGTTGTGATTTTATCCCTTTGTGGTCTCAACGTTGTTTGGGGTGACAGCAAGAGAATAGCTGCATAGGCTAGGCTCAAGGTGAAAGGCTCCCTGAGAAGGAGAAGTAGTGATGGTTTGAAAGGAGAAAGACAAGCAAATCTCTGGGCTTGTAAAAGGAAGAAGAAACATGGCATATTGGGAACCAGCAAGGGACTGCAAATTGCCTTGGAGGGTTTAACTAGAAGGCACCCTAGAGAGTTCCCTGCCAGACCCCTAGCCTGCCAAATTTCTTCAATAGCATATCTCATGTTAGTTTAAAGGAGGTGACTGAAGTGAGTGTTGTTAAATGAATGTGCAAGTTTGAGAAGAGAGCTCTAAGACGATTTTGTAACTATAATGCTGCTTGGCTGAATTGAGATCAACTGGATTCCTGGAAATACTTAAATTAGTTTCTTGAGTCCCCTCATCTGCAGGCACTGCTTGGGAATAGTATCTTGTCCTACCTTCTCATGGAGATTTCAGGCAAATAAAAAATAAAGTGAAAAAAAGCAAAATTAAAAAAAAAAAAGTTTTCAGGCAGGATTTGATTGCAGCCTGTTAGGATAAGCAGTTGATTTCGATAATCAGGCACTGCTTTCTGCCCTCCTAATTAAAAATGACTGCAGTATTACTGAGCAGTTTTTTTTTTATCCAAGATCTCTCAGAGAAAATGTCTGCCTTTACTGATCTCTCCCAGGCCAAAATTTACCCCTGTGCCCTTTCCGAGCAAAGGGGCCACCAATGTTTAGCTGATAAGACACACAATGATTGAGAAAGACCTTATTGCTTCCTTTTGTCAGCTCAGTCTGGGAAGCAAACAGACAGAAAACAGTGCTTTCTTAACTGACTTCCTGGATCGCTTTCATGGTCAGTTTATACCTGCTTCTCAGTAGGTACTCGATAATGATTTGCTAAACAAGGGAATGAATGAATGCCAGACGCCATTCTAGGAGCTTCTGGGAATCCCATAGCAAAGACAAGTAACAGACAAAGTCTCCATCTCAGCAGATGTCACATTCTAGTGAGAAGAAAACAGGACATGCAGGGTCTGAAGTCCTATCAGATACAAGCACTAAGCACATGGTAGGTACTCATTAGATAGTTGGGGAGATGGGAATTTCTTCCACAATCAGTAACACATCTAGTCGGTGTCTCAGTCTCATTTGTGAAAACATTCAATCATTAAAAAAAGAATTAACATGCCAGCAATTCCACTCTGTGTATATAGTCAAGAGAACTAAAAGCAGAAAGTAGAACAGGTATTTGAAGGGCAATGTTTTAACACCACTATTCACAAAAGCCACAACATGTAAGAAACCCAACAGTCCATTGGCAGATAAATAGAAAAGCAAACTGAAATACATCCAAAGTAATATTTACTCAGTTTTTAAAATGAAGAAAATTTGGGGGTTAGCAAAGTGGCTGAGTAGGGAAAGGTGCTTGCCACCAAGCCTGATGATCTGAGGTGGAGCCCCAAAACCCATGGTGGAAGGAGAGAACTCCTCCAAGTCATTCTCTGACCTTCTTCACACAGCTGCCATGGTCCATGCAGGCATGAGGGACACACACACACACTCACACACACACAGATTTTGAGGACTAGTCTGAGATCTGCTCCAGCATCCATGGACCTGGAGATATTATGCTGGATGAAATAAGCCAGTCACACAAAAAGCAAACATTGCAGGATTCCATTTCCCTGGTGGACCTAGAGTAGTTAAATTCACAGAGAGAGTGAAATGGAGGTTACTAGCGATTGGAAAGAAGAAAAGATGGGAGTTAAAAGATAATAGAGTGCTGCTGGGCGTTGGTGGCGCACACCTTTAATCCCAGGACTCAGGAGGCAGAGGTAGGCAGATCTCTGTGAGTTCGAGGCCAGCCTGGGCTACCAAGTGAGTTCCAGGAAAGGCACCAAAGCTACACAGAGAAACCCTGTCTTGAAAAACCAAAAAATAGAAGAAAAAAAAGATAATAGAATGCTTCAATTTTGCAAGATCGAACTGTTGGTTGCAAAACACTGATGCCTGTACTTGAAAGGCTCACCACTATACCACCAAATTAGTACTTACTACAAATGTGCTGTGTTGTACCCTCACAAATGGTTAGGATGAATTTGTGAATCTTACATTGTATTTTGCTACTGTTAAAATTTTAAGTACTTATTAAATACTTTCTTGTGAGAATTACACAAAGATGAGCAAACACAAAACATTTGCTGGAGTTTACATTGTAATGCAGACCCTTCATGATGTGGCCAGGCATGTCAAGGCCATAAAGACAAGAGAACACAAACATTCCGCCTAGATCTGGAGAGTTGGCTGGCTATTGACATTCCCTAACAGAACAAAGGTCAATGTGTTTTGGGGTGGAGGGAGAGGACAGTGGATGTGAGTGGAAGCCACATATCCCAACACTTTAATTTTGTTTTGTGTCTTGAAGGACTGGGACCTTTTTTGCTTTTGGATATATGATTGTTTTTTTAATTAAGATTTACTTATGCATGAGTGTATCTTTGCCTGCATGTATGCCTGTGCAGTGCATACACGTCTGGTGCCCAGGAAGTTCAAAAAAGGGAATCAGATTCCCTAGAATTGGAGTTACAGATGGTTTTGAGCCACATATAGGTGCTGGAAACCAAAGCCAGGTCTTTTGCAAGAGCAGGGGCTCTTAACCAGTGAGCCAATTCTCCAGCCCCAAGGACCAGGATCCTTCACATTTCTGTAGAAACAGGTGATTGGTCATGGAAGGGGCAAGATCCTTCTCTACCTAACTTTCCTTTTCTCATTATGGGCTCCAAAATGAGAGAAAAAGAAATGGAAGAGGAGAGAAGACAGGCAAAACAACCAAGATAAACTTCCTGCATCCATACTCAAGTGAAAGAAGTTAGAGAGGTGCACACACACACACCTCAAACAGATTTTTTTTTTTTTTTTTAGTTTTTCGAGACAGAGTTTTTCTGTGTGACAGTCCTAGCTGTCCTGGAACTCACTTTGTAGACCAGGCTGTCCTCGAACTCACAGAGATCCGCCTGCCTCTGCCTCCCGAGTGCTGTGATTAAAGGCGTGCGCCACCACGCCCAGCTACAAGTATATCTTTTGAATCACAGTCTCATCATGTGTCCTAGTTGGCATGGAGCTTACTGCGGCGTAGAGCAAATGGGTCTTGGACTTACCTCATGATGATTCCCTGTATCTGCCTCTGCAGTGCTGGGATTATAGACATGAGTCACAAAATCCAGCTTTTGAGTCAAAAGATATTGATGGATAAATCCACACTTAGATGATAGAGGAGTGGTCTACCCATCAAGTAATGCAGAGTCAAGGAAAACCATTCTCTACATTGTCACTAACTGGCCTCTGTAGGTGATGTCCTCCATACTTGTAGCCAGAAGGCTGAGTGAGACCAGAGGTATTTTTCCTATTTCCATATGTATGCATTTCTTTTCTTTTTCTTTTTTTATTTTGTTTTTGTTTTCTTTTTTGAGACAGAGTTTCTCTGTGCAGCCTTGGCTGTCCTGGAACTCGCTCTGTAGACCAGGCTGGACTCAAACTCAGAGATCTGCCTGCCTCTGCCTCCTGAGTGCTGGGATTAAAGACATGGACCACCACTGACTGGCCATTTATGCACTTCTTAACAGACAGCTGGGTGAACTTTTGCTTTGCTTACCTGCACAGTCACACTTCAACCCCTGGGGTGCCACCTACTGTGTGTAATTCTGGAGAAAGATCTCTTTGTACTCTCAATGAAGAGTTTTCCTGGACAGAATTCTTTAAACCACATCACAAATGCATTTCTGTCTTAACAGAGCAAACTGTTTCTAAGGATTTTAGCACATTGTTTATGAGTCAATGGATACTGCTAATACCAAATGGGTCTTATCTATTCATGAAAGCAAGTCTCTGAGGATCTCTCTTGGGAACCACTGTGAGCAGTTAGTGTGAGTTATGGTACACATAGACTTCAACTAATAAAAGGGCATGTTTTAAAACATTCCAGAATTCCAACCTGTCACTAATTCAGAGTGGGCTGCCTGCCCCCATCTTCCATTAATCCAAGTTGATGGGAGTTTGCTGGTGGCGATTTTTAAATAGCAAATGGTAAAGACAAAAGGGGATCCCTTCTTCCTTCCCTCCCCTTTCTCTGACATCTTTTACTGTTAGGATAAATAGGTGACAATTTCTCTGGACTTATAATTTACCTTGGCCCTCACTAGGAAGTTGCATTGAAAGAATATACAATGACTTTCTGGTTTAGTGCCCCATAGCTTTACTATTTTTTTTCTTAGACTAACTCTTTTAGTTTCATGAAAGTCATTATTAAGCTAATGTTAAACTTAATTTGCTTGCATTGATTTGTTGAACCTGCAGCATAAATACTCATGAATGGGATAATTTGAAAGTATCTTGTAAATGAAATCAGTATCTCAAAAAGGTGTCTGCTCCCCTGTGTTCATTGCAGCATTGCTCATAACAGCCAAGATACAAAAATGACTAAGTGGCCATCAGTGGGTGAATAGATAAGAAAATGTGAAGTCTATGTAGCTAATGGAATATTATTCAGCTATAAAAAAAGAAAAGCCCTTCCATTTGCAACAGCATATATAAATCTGGAAAAGATTGTGCTAAGTGAAATGAAAAGATAAATATTGTATAATCTTGCTTGTGCATGTGATCTAAAATGGTCTAACTTTAAGAAGCAGATAGAATAATAGTTACTAGGAGCTGAGAGGGAGAAAAATAGAAAGACAATGATCAAAGAATAAAAATTTTCAGATATGACATAATTTGTGGGGATATAATGTACAGCATGGTGATTACAGTTCATATTTCATTCTTTAGTTGATGTGAAACTTTTCAATATTACTTTCCAAGATCATCAAGCTATATCCCATATGCTCAAAAAAGTAAGTGACATGCTATTTGAAGTACATATGGAAGGAGAACATTTGAATGACAGTATAATTTTTCCAATTAGGTAAAGAGCACATCAGCTGTACAGCTCCATGGAAGCCCATCAACCAGGGATTCTAGCATATATGCAGCAGTTAGAGTGTTCCAGGATGGCAAGTTTAGAGGCTACGAGTAAGTCTCTAGCTTCATGTACATACATTGATACATCTATGTACAAATGCATACTCAACATACCAAGTGATAGTTGTTCTTGCTTTCCTCCTTAGAGGAATCATCTCTTGCCGTCAAGAGGGATCTTAAGAGACTCAGGAATAGAAAGCAGAACAGTGCTGCTAGGGTTCTGATTCTTATCAATAGAGTCGTGTCAAGGCAATCCTTACATGAGCTTGCCTGGATCACAAGAGAGGAGAATTAGGAAAGGGGTCTCAAGCAGTTTGATGCCAAGAGGAAACTGTTCTGAACGGAGTTTTGGAGACAAATGTTTTCGTACCCCCTAGGATGTGCCTCATGAAGTAAGCTTTACAAACTTGTGAGAGGGCTGAAGACATAACTGAGCTACAGAGCACTTGTATAGCATGTACAAATGGCTGGGATCTGTTCCCAGCATTGTAAAAGGAAAAAAAAGGAAAGCCTAGTTAGAAGTTTCCACTCTGAGATGATACACATATCATAAGCAACAGATATGTTTCATTGTTCAAGCAACCAAGAATTAATATTAACTGAGGGAGAGACAAGCAGAAACCCTTCAGCTACCAAGGCAAATTCAGTGCATCTGATATGGGTGCTCCTTTTTTTTAAACTAGTGATTGGTTTCATGATGACATTTTCTATTTTCTACTTTTCATGTCTTTTAAGAAACATTTAGACTTCACATATGAAAGAAAATGTAATATTTGTCTGAGTTTTCCTCATTTCACCTAACAAGAGGATTTCCAGTTCTGTCCCTTTTTCTGTAAAGGACATAATTTCATTGTCTTCACCCATTCACCCCACAGTGGATGCCTAGGCTGTTTCCAGAACTTGCCTATTGTGACTAGTGTCACAATGAACCATTTGATCCTATACTTCAACGACCTTAAATAATCCATCAGAAAACTCTTAGATCTGACCCATCCATGAAGACCACAAAACAGAAATTCAAAGTGCAAGTACATACAAGTAGGAGAAGAAGTCGACAGGAAATGCAGATGCCATGATGCTGTGCCAATGGAAGTGCGAATGAATCTGAGAAGAATACTTTTCCTGCTCAAGTGAATTCTTTTATTTATACAATTGAAACATGTCATCTTAATTATGAAAACTTTCGCCTTGGCTACTGCAGGTAACTCCTTCCTCCAAGGTTTCTCCGTGCCCTGTGCATCTTATCTGTGTCCCCTTAACAGCTATTGCATTTCTCCATCCTCAGGCCAGCACCCTCCACTGGGTTGTAAGGGCCTTGAGGGCAGTCTTACTCATTGTTGTCTTCGTTCCCCTTGCTCAGAACCTGCACACAGTTGAGTACTCAATAACGCTTTTCCCCCTTTGAATAGATGATATCCCATAATTCTCTGTGGCCAAAAGAGCAGCAGCTAAACAAATGTCAAGCCAATTTAGAGCCCTGCAGAAGAAAGAGAACTGTAAATTCCCAGCTCCTAAATCACAGGTTGAAAGCTCGCTCCTCCCTAGCCATAGCTCCTTGATATGGCTCCTGATTAATAATCTGTTACATCCTCAAAGGGGGTCATTTCAAGGTAACCCAGTGGAACTCCCATGACCTATTGACCTTGTTATATCACTACAACGGAACTAACTTTGGGTCAAAGGATGGCAGAATACTTTGCTACAATTCACATATTGTCCAGAAAACTTGGCTTCCTGGAATTCATAATAAAGATTCCAAATCCCTAGCAAGAACTTTCAGACCTCACAATTCTTGCTAACACAGCAGAGTCACACTTGGATTCTATGCCAGGCCTCCTGACCTTTTGTTAATTGCAAAATAAACAGATCTCCAATTTAGAAGGACCTTCTCCTTTTATGGGCTCCCTGCAGGGTAGGCGCTGTTTGAATGGTATTTATTTCTGCCATATTTGCTTTTGAACACTTGTTCAGAGCAGGAGGCAGGTGTCCAGGAATGGAAGGAATAAGGACTGGGACCACAAGAGAAACACAGGTGCTCTAACATCCTGAATAGAGTGACTAATTTATTCTTCAGAAGACACTGAGGTCCTGGGTGGGTATGTGCACACTGAAAGAAAAAAATGTCAACAAGCATTTCTGAGCCCTCTATTCTTGTGCTCTGCTCTGTACGGTGCATCATCCAGTAGGAGAAAGAGACACATGCTGATGCAAAAGAATGGGCCAAAGGCTAGCACAGCCCAGACGAGAGATAACTGTTCTCCCTTGGCAACACTAATGATAGGCTCAGAAATGAGGGAGGTAATGCCTGTGTAGGGGCACGCAGATGTTGCCATTTGTGTATATCCTCAATTTGGCAGATTTAGAAACTTCTTTTACATGTTTCTCTAGGGCTAATCACACTCCAGGAGGATTGATCCATGATGAATCTGAAAGATAAGTACTATATATGCAGTAAACTAAAATACGTTTACTATGCATTTACTCCATGGCAAGAAATGGTCTAAGTGCTTTAGGTGGATGAGATGATTTCTTATTTTAACACTCATAGCAACATGGTAAGAAAGGTATTATAATCACTGTCCTTTTTAAAAAGCAAGTTTATGATTTGACCAAACTAGTCAAGTCTAGATTTCTTTCTCTCTTTCTTCTATCATTCCTTCCTTCCTTCCTTTCTAGGAATTGTTCCATTTGGGGGTTTGTTTGTTTGTTTGTTTGTTTGGCTTTTTTGTTTTTTGTTTTGTTTTGTTGGCTGTTTATGTTTGTTTTTTGAGACAAGGTCTCATGTAACCAAGACTGGCCTTGAACACACTTTGTAGTCAAGAATGACTTTGAACTTCTGATCCTTGTGCCTCCATGTCCCAGGTTCTGGGACTACAGGTGTATACCATCCCAAACTAGTTTATGTGGTGCTCGGGATCAAACACAGTACTCTATGAATGCTAGGGATGCATTTTACCACCCAAGCTTGCTGCATCCCAGGTACTCTATTGCTTTGTTTTCTTTGAAACAGGGTCTCATGTAATCCAGACCAGCCTCAAACTGACTATGTAGTCAAGGCTGGCCTTGAACTCCCTGATCCTCCCACTTCTTCCTTTCTAGTGCTGGGATTACAGGTGTACAATACCACAACCAGCTCAAGTCAGGATTTTCATAATAGTCCATTTGATTCTAATGGCCCTGTTCTTAAAGCCTCACTCTGTGAACACTTAGTCATTGTTTTATGTTGAAAATAATAGCTCTTGCCAGGCACTGATGGCACACACCTTTAATCCCAGCACTCAGGAGGCAGAGGCAGGCAGATACTATGAGTGTGAGGCTAGCCTGGGCTACAGAGCAAGTTCCAGGACAGCAACACAGAAAAACCCTAACTCAAAAAAAAACCTAACTAACAAATAAAAAACAACAACAAAAAAAAACAGAAAATTGCAGCTTTTAATCACTTATTTATTCTCCACATAAAGATGGAAGATGATAGAAACTGAGTTAGGTCCTAAAGATTGTTTGGCAAATATCAAAATCAGAATCAATGGCTAAATAACAATATCACACAAGTGAATCCTTAAGAATCCCGAAACTATACTAGCCAACTTATAGAGTCCTTCATCCCTGTTCAGTAGATCTAAGACCTCAGGTTAACAAATACTCTTTCCTACTCAGAATTCCAGTGATCAAGGTGAACTCTCCATCTGAGCTTCTGTTCAGCTTTAAATACATCTACTCAGGCCCTACCTTGAAACCTAGTCAGTGACTAGTCAGGGGTTTAGTTACCATCTTCATTCAGTTTTGCCAGCCTTTTTCTAAAGGTCAGAGCCTGCTATCCCCAAATCCTACCCTGCTCCCCTAGCACTGTCCCACCTACCAGAACTCCTGTTGGTCCAACTTACACTACTTCACCTATGTAATTTGGATCACTCAGCTATCTTAACCTAAACTGAACAATTTAGTCACTTCAATAATCTTTACTTGGTACCTACCATGTGCCAGACACTGTGCTACACTTAAGTTGAGTAACCTACAAAAGGATTTCATACAGGAGTCACTTTTTTAAATGTGAGTCAAGTGTAGGAACACCACAAGATGTAAGGTAACACTTTGGCAACGATTAAGCAGGGAGTCACTATGCTCTAAGGCTTGAAGGGCAAGGCAGGGGAACAGCATGAGGACTGTGGCTTTCTAACACCTGTGGGCTTCAGTCAAGGGGCACAGCTGCTACCAATACTCAGCCTATCATTAGACAGCCTGGGGAATAAATAAATACTCAAGCTTGACTCCCCCCACCCTCCCATCTACAGTTGGTGCCAAACACAACCAGAAGTCAGGAGGCAAGGGAGCTCATTAATACAATCCATAAAGGTCAGCCTCCACTGTCACAGCACAGTGAAGAGTGGATCTGAATATCCAGTAACTCTCTGCAGCAGAATTATTCCCATCTTAGCTCCAATTTGCTTTACTCATGATTCCTTCCTCCCCTCCTCCATAAGCCATAGCACCAAAACCTAAGTTTATCATTCTGTGAGTCATCTAAGTCTTAACACTAAGTGAGTGTCCCCCAAAGCCTATGACTAATTAGTGACACACCAGATTACACACCTAACCCCTGAACTCTTGGTTATAATACTTCATACTCCAAAACAAAGTTACTAACATCATGATGATGATGACAATAATGATAATGATGATGCTGCTGCTGGCAGCTGTCCTGTATGAACTCTCAGGGTACACCAGGAACTGTGGTAACTGTTTTACATGTAATGCCTCACTCTGAGATAATCTCAGTTACCATAGGTATCTAATACCCAGGCAGAAAATATTCTGATTTCCAGTGGGCAAAAGAGAAGCAAGACCAACTTCTCACCTTTATGGACAGAAGACCATTTTTTATGGATCCCGTTTCCATTCCTCCTCTGTCACCCTTGAATTGCTGGGTACCAGATGCAAAGAGGATGTAGTTAACACATTCTAATTATGAGCTCTAGGACTAGAGTTGCTTTTATGGAATGCACTCCTGCTGCCACTTTGGCTTCTGCTACAGAGGCTGCTGAGTGGGCTAAATGCTCTCCAAGTGCCCAAGGGGCACCCTCAAGATCTGAACATGCAAACAGAGGAGCTTAATTATGGACCCCAGGAGCCAGAATGACTCTATTTATAGCCTTAAAATCCTGAAAGGCAAAAATAGGGATTTAGAGGAAAACTCAAACAGCACCTAAGGGTCAGAGTGATTTCTTCAATGATTTGCTATATCCATCTATTACACACCCACACCAAAGTTACAGAATCTGTAAAGAAACCTCACATCTCTACTCATCAGACCCTCCTCAGAGAGCAGAATACAAGCACAGCAGACACTCTTATACCTCTAAGTGTTCCCTCAAGAGTGTTTCATCTCTATTGGGTATTTCCATTTGATTGAGACCATGCCTCAGTGAACCCACTCTATTGCTGTATCTCTCAAACCTACCGAAGTGGTGCACAGTAGATGCTCAATGAAACGAATAGATGAGTGAGGTGCTACTGAGAGAGTCTACATTCATTCCTATGGTTATCTTAGCCACACATTTCTCTGGGCATCTGAAGAATACTCTCTCTTCCACTAGCTCCTGTATTAGAGTTTAATAATTTATCTGTCCTGGAGCATTATTACAATTACAGTCAAATAAGCCTTTTCCTGGTATTAGTTCAATCTAAAGCTACCTGGATAAGTTGTATAAATACTATTGGATCACCTTTAGAAAATGCAGAGATTTACCCACTTGCATTTGGAATTTCAGAGAGTCTCAGGAAGGGGAGATAACAGGTCCAAGCTTTGCTTGTCACATAGTTAATGTTAACTGTGTCTGTAAATGTTGACTCTGCAGTAGTTAGCTTTTCATTCTTCAACTGCTGCCACAGCTCTGGAGATGTGAGGCAACTGTTGAAACAGGGAATCCATTTTGTTTTTTCTTTTCCAAGACAGGGTTTCTCTGTGTAACAGCCCTGGCTGTCCTGGAACTCATTCTGTAGCCCAGGCTGGCCTTGAACTCACAGAGATCCGTCTGCCTCTGCCTCCCAAGTGCTGGGATTAATTGTGTGTGCCACCACCACCACCACCACCACCACCCAGCTCCTATTTTTATTTACACAAAGTCAATTAAGGAACTCAGTGGTCACTTAGTTTGTTGCTTATTATGTCAGTAGCCTTCTTTCTAACTTGTAGTTAGAGTCTTACGGCTAGAGAGCAAAGGCCAGAAATAGAGCCACTTAAGCCACCTCGTATTGTTCAAGGGGAGGACATGCCTGTTACTCCAAAGATTTGCAAGCTGGTCAATTTACTGCAAGCAAGTCAAATCAGACAAGGGAGCCATCTAACTTTCTAATAGGTTTTCTTTCCAGACTTTTAACTGAGCTCCCAAGATGAGCTACTTACACTAACTCAATTTCAGTGCAGTGAGTAGAACTTGCTACTCTTCTAACTTCTTTGAGGCAGAGACTGTATTTGCTTAGTCAGTGCTGATTTCTTGATGTCCAGCTTAATGCCTGCAACATAGTAGATAACCAATAAAATATTGTAGATCAACTTCAGATTCATTGAGTGGCCCAACATTACAAACATAGTTGAGGGACCTACCTAAAGAAAGATCCAAGGTAAGAAAAATGGTAAGCAACTTCTACTCCCTTTTGGGTCTAAGGAGTGGGAGATGTAATGAATATTTATGAAGCAGGTACCATGTATCAAGTACAAGAAATGCAATGCACAATTCAATGTCTCTGATGTCAATGAGACCAGGCTCTACAAGAAACAGACAACAAAATAATTACAATGCTATCCGATAAGTGATATGAGAACAGAAGTCCTGCAAGCCATGTAGGGACATCTAATTTAGACAGAGTGTCATGGAAGCCTTCACAGAAGAGGTAAGAATTCAATAGAGTTTTAAAGGGCAACTGGGAGTCAGCCAGATGAAGGGGAAAAAAGGAGGAGAAAGGCATTCCAAGCATAATTTAGGCACAGACAGGTAAAATTAACATAAGGCTTTTAAGAACTATTAGACAGTTGATACTGCTGGCATTTTAGTCTGGATAATAATTTGTTGTTGGAGGCTGTATTGTAGTGTATTTTGCAGCAGTGTCCATGAATTCTACTTAGCAAATACCAGTAGACTTTCCTCTCCAGAGGTGTGGCAATCAGAAATGTCTACAGACATTGCCAGACATTTTCCAGAGGCAGGGGGGCAGGTCATCAATTCCAGTTGAGAAATACTTAAGAGTCAAAGGTATGTGTAAGTGAAGGGAAATGAGATTGGAAAGACAAGCAAGGTCCAGGTTATGAAAGTCATGTGTGCACTGATAAGAAGTTTGGACTTTATCAAGAGGATCACCAGAAATTCTTGAAGGATTAGAAGTCAGAGGCTAATGTCCTTGGATGTATGTTAGGAATTTCACAATGGCAGCAGTCAGAGTGTAAACCTGAAAGGACTATGTGGCAAGGCTAGAAACGGGGTTTTCATGTACGAGACTCTTGCACCTAGAAGTGATAGGAACTAGTGTCAGGATGATGGCCATGGGAACATGGCCAAGGAGGAAAGCTTGGAAGGACTTGGGAAAAGTCTAATTTTTTGGTGTTAGTGGTTCAAAGACTTTGGAGGGAAAGAAAGCACATGATGCCTGATTTTCTAGTTTCAACAATTCAATAAAGTATAAGACCGTTCACGGACACAGGACCACAAAAAGAAAATCAGATTTGGGGAAGACATGCATTTTAACATGGACATGTTGAATCAGAGCCACTAAGGGGCTTTCAAGTACAAATATCCATCCAGGAAGGAATTTACTTCTGCAGGTAGATGTTAAGCATACGGGTATGAAAAAACACTAGGGCAGGAAATTCTGAAGAAGGTAGGCAATAGCCTGTTGTCCACTTACACTGGTTATTAAATTTCCTCATGAGCCTCCTCTCACCTTCATTCACTTACTCAACATTAAGTGCCAGTTTCTAAGATAGGTGCAAGTGTTACAAAACAGTCAGGCATAGCTCCCACTAGTAATGCAGTAGGGTAAGTGCTATAAGCAGGAGAGGAGGGGCCTCTAATGGAAGGGGTACAGGGGAGAGAAGCTGGGAAGCAGGGGACGCTTACTGGCAGAAGGCACTAAGAAAAATGGAGAAACGGAAGCAGCTGAGAGAATGCACCTTGTAGGCCTCCAACTCCAACAGGGTGCCTGTACCTCAGCAGTTTAGATTTTTGGGGCCCCATCTTTCTGTGATGTGGGCGGGGACTGGGACTGTCTTGTGCATAGCAGGGTGTCTGGCAGCATCTTTTGGCCTCTCCGAGCTGATTTCAGGAGCACATTTCCTGTGTTTGCACAAGGCTGTACTGCCTGAGAACAGCTTCTAGCCAAGGACTGAGCACAGCAGGGAACTAAGGCAGGCCTGCTGTGAGGAGATTCAGACTCTGGCCCTAGGACTTGGCCTTCCAAAACTTTTCGAGACTACATGACAGTCTAACACGGTCTCACCCAAACTCTCTTTCTTTCTGCTTTCCTGAGGGTCAGATTTCCAACCCAGAGCCCTCTCTGGCTTCCTCTCCATTTTCTTTCATACTGGCAATCCTGTACTGAATCTCATTTTGAGTTTTTATTCTCAGAGCACCCAAACAAACATTAGTGGCTGCACTCTAGAATCAGAAATATTTGATTCAAATACCAAGTCCTCTTTCCTGTACCCCAGTTCATGAATGTGTAAAATGAGGGTAACAGTAGCTACCTCAGAACATTGAATCAAGGATTAAAAGAGGTAGCACATTTAAAATATTTAACTTAGTTTCAGATACCAAGGAAGAGCTCCATAGATTCTGATGGATGTGTGCAAATTAGGCGTTCTGAGTGGAGTGGACAGTATGCTACATTGTCATGGTGGTGAGAAATATCACAGAAAGGTGGGAGGGACATGAGATGTCACAAGCATTCCAGGATTGCTTGAAATGAAGTACTAAACAGAGTGACCAAAAATGATGAGGAGGGAAGCAAGTTGCAAACCACTCTCATGCCTGCAACCTTAGGGATGCATCGGTTTTGGGGTCACTTTTTTTCAGCACCTCCTTTGAGCCTGCCTCACCGTCACTACCTATGCTTAAGCTGAAGATGCAAACCTTCTCAAGAGTACCTTCCACAGTCTCTAATTCAAAGAGTCTGACTAGTTTGGAGAGAGACAGGGTTTGTTGCTTCACAGTTCCTCCCCCTCCGGATTCCAATTTATGCAGCCTTGAATGGGGATTACTTGGAAGGAAAAAGATCTAATCACTACTTGGCCCTTGCCCTGAAAACTCTTTCATTCAATCCAAAAACATTAACAGGGTCCATTTTTCCCCTAAGAAGAGTTAATCATTACCCCAACCTCCTCTTGTCTGTTCTTTTCTCCCCCTTATCCCCACACAAGAATAATCCAGACATGTTCATGAGCATAAGAATCAAAAACACAGCAATTACGTGGCAATGTGTAGATGTTCTGCTGGCTAAAGATTCGAATTCAAATCCCAGACCAACCATTAAGCAGAGATGCAATCTTCAGCAAGTCAGCCTCTGAACCTCAATTTCCTTTTCTATGTAATGGGAACAATAAATCAAGTCATGGATGAGACTGTATTTTGAAAACTGCAAAACTAGACAAGATATTCTTATTCAACATGTGTCATTTTAAGGATCTAAAACTACCTCTCTTATACATGTCAGAATATTCTTCCCTTTTCCTGATATCCTCACCCAGGGAATACAGAAGAAGAAATCCAATTGGTCTTATAAATACACAGAGAAACAGCTGTCCAAAACCTCTGTGCAAACAAAAACATCTGTGATGGGTTGGGGAGTTGGGTTGGCAAGTAAGGGTGCTTACCACTAATCTGATGACCTGAGTTCATCCCTGGGCTCTATATGATAAAAGGGAGATCTAACTCTCAAAACTGGTCCTCTGACCTTTCCATATGCTCTGTGTCACACGAACAACCCATGTGCACATGAATACACATACACTCTACATAAATACATGTAACACTTTTTTGTAAAAAAAAAAAAAAAAGTAGCCTCTCTGATAGGCTACAGAGCTGCTCTTGTAGAGGACCAGGGTTTGGTTCCCAGCACCCATGTCAGATGGCTCACAACAGCCTGTAACTCTACTGGTCTATGAGGACAACTGTCTACACATGGCATACACACACTGACACACATATACATAAACAAAAATATATTTTAAAAAATCAGAGGCAGTGATGGAAAACTCTGGACTGGGTTTCTCTTTCAGCTTTGTAAAACTTGAGTTTTCTTTCCTATTCTTAAGCCTGTTTCTGGGGGTTAGCTATTCAATTCCTACCTCCACTTTACTTAGTTTAAGAGGATTTTTTTTAAAAATAGGGTCTCGGGGCTGGAGAGGTGGCTCAGAGGTTAAGAGCACTGGCTGCTGCTCTTCCAGAGGTCCTGAGTTCAATTCCCAGCAACCACATGGTGGCTCACAACCATCTATAGTGAGATCTGATGCCCTCTTTTGGTGTGCAGGCATACATGCAGGCAGAACACTGTATACATAATAAATAAATTAAACTAAAAAAGAAAACCTTTAAAAAAAAAGATAGGGTCTCATATAGCTCCAGCTGGCCTCAAACTTGTTATATAGCTGAGGATGACCTCGATCTCCTGATCCTCCTCCTTCTACCTCCCAAGTTCTGAGATTACAGGCATATACCACCATAACTGAGATTTGAACCCAGGGCTTCATGCATGTTGGACAAGTAGTCTACCATCCCTAGCCAAAATCACTTTGCACTATATTATGGTCTCTTTGTTTAGTGTCTGGCATTCATTAGTGTATTTGTTGCTGTTAAATTCACTGAAGTCCTTCTCCCAGTACTTTGCACAGTCTCTAGCACATAGTAGACATTCAATAAATCCCTGGGTGAATGGATGGGTGGATGGATAAATGACTGAATCTGGATTTGTGTAATGACTTCCTAGCTGGGCTTTCATCCTCATATTCATTCCTGTGTGCACCTCTACATCAGAAAGTTGGGAAGAGGAAGGTGTGTAGGATTTGGAGGCACATGAACTGCACCCACAGAAATGAACATAATAGTGAGAAAGCTTAACTATGTTAGAACCCTTGGAAAGGCATTCTGGACACTATGAATATGGGTAGATGTGTCCATTGTTTTTTGTGGAAAACTGTTCCCATGCATGCTTCTCAATAAAAGGGCTCCATGGTCAAGTAAGTCTGATTTACTCTATACTCAGTGCATCCAAAGATGCATTAGCAGTGTACATTAGCATATTAAAGGCTACTGGACATCAGATGGTAATGAGACCTGATTAATTATTGAGTCCTCCTGTCATATAATACTTGCCGAAAATAGTTAATGAAGTACAAGCTATGAAATAGTCACAATGAGAAAATGCATTATCAGATTTCTAGAAGTGTTAAATCACTTATCTGCTCTGAATGTGTGTGTGTGTGTGTGTGTGTGTGTGTGTGTGTGTGTGTGTGTGTGGTTTTTTTGAGACAGGGTTTCTCTGTGTAACAGTCATGGCTCTCCTGGCATCTGCTCATGGGATAATGGCACTTGTGTCCAAGCCTGACAGCCCGAGGGTAATCCCTGCAGCTGTAGTGGAAGAAATATACTGTTAAAGTTTATGTAATTTTTTTCTGTCTTCTTTTTGTCTTTTATTTTTTTGTTGTTGTTGTTTTAAGACAAGGTCTCACTATGTAGCCCTGGCTGTCCTGGAACTCACTTTGTAGACCAGGCTGGCCTCAAATTCACAGAGATCCTCCTGCCTCTGGGATTAAAGATGTGTGCCACCACATCCAGCTGGCGATCTGCTCTGGTTTTTAAAATTGTCTCTTTTCCCATTTAGTCATCAGAGGCAAAAAACAAAAATCCTTAAGACAAAATACAGCTTTATCGAGAAAGGGATTTAAGTGTCCAATACTTACATTGGAGCTGAGTAAAAGGCTTGAGAAAGTGACTGGCTCAGGCAGAGAGGAACTCAAGGAGAAATTTCAGGTAGTGATAGCAGTGAAAAGGAGAAAAGAGCAAGCTTCTTATGACTCATTTCTCTCCATGACTACATTCTACCTTTCTTTCCCTGGGCCACGCTGTAATCACACCACAGGATGACTCCTTACCACATGGTCCCAGTGCGCATCGACTCTCACAGATCTCCCATAACTGACCTTTTTCAGTACAAATCTGGTCTCATCACTTCTGTTTAAAACACTTGAAAAGTGTTAAAGGGAAAAAAAATCTAACAAGATCTCCAAAGGCCTGTGGATGAAATCTTGCTTTCCCACTAGGCTGTAATGGTAAGAGTCAAAGGGACTAAATCCCAGATCTACCAGTTAGCGACTGTGTAACTTTGAGCTAATGAACTTCCTTCTGTCAGGTTTTTACAAAACTTACAAGACTTATTTTGTAGGGTCATTTTGAAAATGAAGTTAATATTCATAATTGTCAGAACAGTGCTCTAAAAACATTGGCTTTTAGTAATAGTATTATCTCTAACCTTAATCCTTCCTCCCCTGGCCCTTCTATCTTACAGTTTGTATGCTGCACCATATTTTCTTTTTAACTGCACAATCCAATGGTGTTTAGTATACTGGAAGAAGCTTCGTACCCTCTAGCCCCAGGTAGCCACTGATCCATTTTCCATTTTCGTGGAATTTTCAAATGAATGGAGTCATATTCTGTGGTCTTTTGTATCTTTCATCCTGTACTTAAAGTTCTTCCATGCTGCGGTATGTATTTTTCCTTTTTATGGCCATTTCATGTTCTCTTTCACTGACTGGCCTTTGTACATGGCATCCCTTCTGTCTGTCCTAAGTCTCCTCCACCCCCACATGCAGGACGTCCTACTCCTGATTCAACTCTCTAGTTTTGATGGAAGAATAAAGTTTCCTCCCACAAGCCTTTGATGACTACCTCTCTCATGTTTCATCCCACCCACTCTAGGGTCAGCAATTTCCTAGGTGCCTCAATAGCCTGAACTTCTCTCCGTGCTTTAAAAAAAATGTTTTTCTCCTAGACTTCCAGCTGACAAACCTGTGGGAGCATGTGTGCACACTGAGCAAATCCGGTATCTAGCAGAGCAAGTGTATGATCAGGGACTCGATTACTTTGTTGAATTAATGAAATGGGAACACGAGGAGCCTAGGAAAGTGCAGCCTTGATTGGGAGCAGACTAGGCAGCTTTGCTGTTATACTCAAACTTCGTAAATACTGCTTCCTTCAAGCCATATGTCCTCAAGCAAAATGAGAGGTCTGTTTCTTCTCTGCAAAATGAAAGGTTCACCTGAGTAATCCCTACGATCCCTTTCAGCTCTGACACTGATTGCTTACAAGTATATGTTTAATTAGTCTTGTAATTATGAAGACAAGCTGAGACCATGACAAATGCATTAAAAATACATTTCTCTCAAATTAACACAAAATGGCACCATACAAAACTAGGACTTTTTCCCTTAAAACATTAGCAACATGGCTTTAACTGGGGTCAAATAAACAAAAAATTAAAATGGTGTCTTACATTAGAAGGAATGAGGGACACAGCTTCCATCAGCTAGAAGTTTCTGAATTCTCTGTTAATCAGTTCTGTCTTAATACTTGATTGAAATATTAGCAATAAGTGCCTCTGCATTTATCAGCATTTAAAGGCTTGAATTAATTTGCCCCAACTGCTCTGGTTTAGTAAGTTGGAATAGAAAAGTAAAAGGCAGCATCCTATTTAGAAAAACACTTTCCGGCTCCATCAGCCAGGCCTGAGCTATCTGAGTAGGCTTCCTTTTAACAAATCTTGCTGCAGATGCTTCTAGGCATGAGCTGCTCTCCATCAGAGCAGCTTCAGCAAAAGGCCAGTAGCAGGAACAAAGCAGTTTAGAATTGCAGCATACTCTACAGACAGCACCAAGGATTCAGTAGCAGGAACAAAGCAGTTTAGAATTGCAGCATACTCTACAGACAGCACCAAGGATTCAGGAAGAGTAAGCATTTACCGAACATAGAGCCCACCTTTATATATGCTGTCTTACATGAGGTTTACTATGCTCCCATGAATTGATTAATATTATTCTCCTTTTACAATGAGGAAACAGCCACCGAGAGGCAGAGCAATCACCCAAACACATGAATGTTTACGTGATAATGACGACACTAACATCCCAGCAACTGGTGAATGGTGGAGCTAGGGTTTAAAACAAGTCCTGTGGGAATATCAAGACAGCATCTATAGTGACGCAGGATGTATGCCTTGTATTCTTTAATTATTCAGTCATCTTTTTTATTCTCACAAACCATGAGCTTCCAGTGGGTTTGTACCACAAGCACCCACCACAATGATTGTCATATTTATTCATTCATTCTTTCAAAATAGTTTTATTGAGTGTATGCCTCTGTTAAACACTGTTTTAGGCTCCTGAGCATAAAGCAGTGAACAAGGCAATAAAAAAAAAACCTAGACTAGCATAGCTTACATCTAGGTAAAGGAGACATATAAATAAAACACATATTTTCTATGGGGTAAAAAAAAAGAGAGAGAGAGAGATTGGATCACAAGGGGCTGGTGAGATGGCTCAATGGGTAAAGGCACTTGCCATCAAGCCTGATGACGAGAGTTTAATCCCTGGGACCCACATGGTAGAAGGAGAGAACCTATTACCTCAAGTTGTCCCCTGACCTCCACAAGTCACAAGTGCACTGTAGGGCATCCACCATTACCAGTCATGTACAATTTGTGTGCGTGTGCATGTGAGTGCGTGTG
>LZPO01017325.1:398889-409241 GCA_001675575.1 Neotoma lepida
GTAGCCCAGGCTGGCCTCGAACTCACATAGATCCGCCTGCCTCTGCCTCCTGAGTGCTGGGATTAAAGGCGTGTGCCACCACCGCCCAGCTTACATGCACAAATTTTTAAAAATAGGAAAAAAAATGTAAAATTAATGTACAAAAGAAAATGAAATCAAGGCTGGTTCATGAGGTCGGGGTCACAGATCAGTAGTAGAGTGTGTACTTAGTTGTATGAGACCCTGGATTCCATTCCCACAGCACACACACTCTAAGAAGAACAGCAAATTACCTTGGAGTCAGGAGGAGCAGTGCTTTGTTAGGCAAACGTGATCAGGCAAGATTTCTTGAAGAAGGGAAAATTCATTTGATCAGAGACCAAATTGGTGGAAAAGATAGTAAGAACAACATGATGAGAAGGCCAACCATGAGAAAACTCAAGAGAAGTTATGTTCCAGGCAGGGGGGCTAGGTGGGGGAGGGTCTGTCAGGAAGTGAAGGATAGTCTGAGATGCCTGTCAGAACACAAAGGGCCTCACCAAATGTACCTACACTGAGGACTGGGACTTCTGCCCCCTATTGATTTATGAGAAAGAGCCAGTGTGGAGGGAAATACATTTTCCAGAGGGAATGCTCAGAAGCAGGGCTTTGTGGGGAGAGAAGCATGGGTCTTCCAGGCATCTGCTTCCTCTCCTCCTGGGAGTCCTTTCCTTTGCAGCTGCCCCTCATATTTTACTATTCCCCCTCCTCTTTCCTCCCTCCTCTTCCTCCCCACACAGCTCAGAAACAGTTTCAGCGTGCAAGCCCCCTCTATCAACTCCTCCTGGGGCCATGAGACAATCTGTGTCTCACATCCCCAAACTTGTGAGTCTGACGAGACTAGGGAACAGTAGTGACAATGACAACACGAACATCCCAGCCTGGGTTGAAAATTCACAGGCTTCTGTTTCAGCCCTGGAAGGACTCGGGCAAATTTAGCTTAGCTAAAATCGCTGTCTGGGTAGTTTGGATTTGCTAAATTACAGCGAACAGGAAGGAAAACAAGCCTCAGAAAAACCAAACACAAGAGAGTAAGAATTCCAGGCCGCAAGAGCAGCAGCAGCTTCGGCGAGGAGGCCCAGCTTAAAAGGCGCGCACATTTCAGAGCACTTCTGACTCCCTACTGCCCCTCTGTGGAGAAATACTGTGGAAAAATGCTGTCTCCAGGGGCTTATTGTGAAGGAACATTCTAGGCCATACTCTGCCTGCCTTTGGACTACCTTCCACTTCCTCCAATATCCAAGTAGCTTAGAAAAAAAGGTGGGGAGCTTTTCACAACGGCGTGGTCTTTACTCTCGTTATTAAAATTTAAGGCCGGCAAACCAAGCTCCACATTGAGCTTAGCGGTTCTTCGAAAAGAGCAAAAAATTGAACAGGAAAGTAGGAGAAAGGAAATAATAAAGATAAAAGCAAAAGTAAATAAACTAGAGGATGTAAAAACAGTAGAATTAATAAATAAATTCAAGAGCTGGTTGTTTGAAAGGGCTAATAAAATAGATTAAACTCCAGAAAACCTATGTAAGAAAAACACACATAAAATTAGAAATGGGAAAGAAGATGTAGAAGCCAGTATAAACAAAAATTTTAATAGGAAGGAAATGGTATTCACAATTGTATGCTAATAAATTTTTAAAATACACTGCAGTGGATGCTTTATTTTACAAAATAGAAAATTCATGCTGCAAGTAGAAAATCTGAATAAATTAATATCTGAGGAATAAATTTGAGGAACTTGTCACACAAGGTCCCTAAAACTAAGCATAAGTAATTTCAAACCTTCAAAAAAGAAATCAGAGAAAAACATAGGATGCACCTGGTTCATTGCATGAAACAAATATGGTCATGGCTTCAAAACCTGATGAAGGTAAAACAAAACAAAATAAAAAATGACAACCAAAGGACAAAATCAAGTAATCATAGTTTATACATCAAAATTGTAGCTCAAGTGGGTTACCAGGTAAAGACACGTCCTGCCTGAGACCCTAAATTCAATCTCCAGATCCCATTTGGAAGAAGGGGACAATTGATTCCTGAAAGCTGCCCTTTGACCTCCACATGTTCCTGTGTACACACATACACACACAAATAAATATGTGTAATTTTTTAAATTAGCACAAACACTAGCCAAGATAATTTAACAAAGTTTGAAGTCAAGGAACAAACATCACAATAAAATAAAATAAAGCAGCTAGATCCCCAACACAGCAATGCTTTGGCCTAAAGGCAATCTACTAGCATAATACTAAGCAGAGGTTCAATGGTGCTTTGGCCCATCTATAACTAGGCATGCTATTCCTGAAAAAGGACAGGGCTCTGGAATCTAATTCAGTTGGCAGAGTGCCTGCTTAGCATGCATTAAGCCCTGGGTTTGATCCCTAGCACCACGTAAACTGGGTATAATAACATATAATTGTAATCCCAGTGCTCAGGCTGTAGAGGTGGGAGGATAAGAAGCCCAAGGTCATCTCTGGCTACACAGTGAATTGAGGCTGGCCTAGGACACAAGAGGCCTTATCTCAAAAGAAAAAGAAAAGAAAATGGAAAAGGAAAAGAAATGAAACTAAAAACTATTGGAAGATGTTACCAAAAGCCTCTTCCTCATCATATATCTGTTTTACATGACTATGGTGTTGTGTTATTTTCTAACATGATTCTCAAATTATGGCTACAAATAAAGGCCACAATGATGGGGTAAAGCATGGCTAGAGTCTCCTTGGAAACCAGCAGTTAGCCAAGATTATCAGCCACTTGGCCATAAAGTCGGTTAAATAAAACAAAGAAGGCAGGTCTTAAATGAGCAAGAAAAGTAACGATTGTCATTCTTGAAGTCTGGCTGTCTGGGACCCAGCCACCTAAGGATGCAGAACTCCTTGTCTTAGGCAGTGGTGGGTTGTTGAAGATAATAGGATTCTGTGGAAATAGGTGGGGACTTACAATGAGTTGGGCCTCTGAAAAGCAAGCATTAGCCAAACCTAGTTTCATTTTGTACTGTGTCTATTTATTTGCCTTTGCACTCCAGTTTTTAGAACACTCTTATTTAATGTTTCCATCTCCCTCATCTATTCGAGAAGGTACCATGGAATGGTTGATGGATTTAAACCAAAGAAGCCCTTTCTTCACAAGCAGAAGCTCATTAAATCACCCTACGTTATCTCCCCCTGCACTCCCTGGGCTTCTGCAAGGTTAATAGGTGCTGACAAGTAAAACACATAGAGCATCAAAAGTATGCACTTGCCTAGTAATCAGGGTTGAATTGGAAAATTAGCTCAGGAACATAGAGATAACAATTGTTCTCTACTGAACAGTCTTTTTAAAAACAGCAAAATTAGCATCTGGTCAAGGAGGAATTCCAAGTACATCAGAAAAACAGATTTTTGTATATGAAACACAAAATAACAGAATAATGGTAACTACAACCAAAAAAGAATGTGGTCTCTGTACTCATGGCCAAATGCTGCTTGAACACTGGGCAGTGGTGGTGCACGCCTTTAATCTTAGCACTCCTGAGGCAGAGGCAGGAGGGTCTCTGTGAGCTGGAGACTAGCTTGGTCTTCAGAGTGACTTCCAGGACAGGCAGAGCTACAACACAGAAAAAACTCTGTCTCGAAAAACTAAAAAATAAAACTAACTAAATAAGTAAAAAACAAGGGGGAAAAGCTCTTCCAAATGCTGCTTGAAAAGGTGGTGCAGTATAGTGGTTGAGAGAGTGAATACAACCTCGAAGCTTCTAGACTTGACTTTTGGCTCTGCCACTCACGAGCTGGGTAACTAGTACTTTAGTTCATGCCTTACTTTACTTATCTGTAAAATGAGTTACCTCACACACCTGCTGTGGCAATTAAATGAGGCAGCTGATATACTATGGGCCATTGTTTTATGTTATTAAGCCTAGCTTCCTCTACCAGAATACTGCGGTGGCTTTTTCTTTTCTGCATGGATCTGTTTGCTTATCCTGTTGTCACAGGCAGTTTCACTGCTGATACCCTCCCCTCTTCCCTCCTTCTTTGATTCTTCCTATAGCCTCTTCAAACACCCCCTCCCTGCAGAATGCCATTTCGCAAGCTGCTTTAAAGCATCTACCCGTCAAGGCTCAATACCCTTCTGCATCCCCGCACCGGTGATGGCTTGCTCTTCCAGGAAGTCCAGCTTTGCTGATGAAAACTAGCCAGGGCTGGGGCGCAGGGTTAGTTCTGTAGAGATTCTCAGATGGAAAGTAACAGCTGTTCTACCACAACTGTTGTTTGTGAGAAATCCAAACTGCTCAGCTTAGAGCCATGCCGAAAGGAATTCTTTCAGATCACTGACTATGCCCTAATTAATTTTTTGGCTCAGTCCAACTTCATCAGTGACCTGTAGGTTTGAAAAAAAAAATCTCCATTTACCTTACTTTGTACTACTTTGACATCCTCGACCAGACTTCCTAATAACCACCACTACATACCCATAGTCTTCAAGTCTCATCCGTGAAATCTTTTAATAGTTGTATTTTGCTTTTTGGATTGTGTTTTGTTTTGTTTTGAGATAAGGTCTTAATCTGTAGCCCTGGCTGGCCTTCAACTGGCTATATAGGCCAGGATGGACTTGAACTCACAAAGATTTGTCTCTGTTTCCCTAGTGCTGGGATTGAGAAGTGTGCCACCAAAACCAGCCTTCTAAACAGTGATATTTTTGCCCTTTGTCTTCAGCTCCCTTCCCTACTCTCCACCAAGTTCCTAAGCAGACAAATGTACCCAATCAAATATATCAGTGTAAGGGCTGGAGATGTAGATCAACGGTAGAGCACTGGCCTCACACGCACAAGAACTTGCATTTAGTCTCCAGTACTGTAAAAGATCAAGTAAAGTCTGCCAGTTACTTTGTGTAAGCCTGTAATCCCAGTACTCAGTGGGCAGAGACGGGAGAATCACTGCAAGTTTACGGTTAGTCTGGTCCATATGGTAAGCTCTAGACCATCTAGGGCTACATACAAAGAACTTTTCTCAAAACAATGATAACAGCAAAGAATATCAGACAAAAGAACCAAATAATATATCAAAGTCTATTAGAGAAAACATACTAAGAAGCTCACATTAAAAATTTCCATAAGCTAGGGGCTGGAGAGATGGCTCATCAGTTAAGAGAACTGACTGCTCTTACAAAGGACTCAGGTTCAATTCCCAGCACTCACATGGCAGCTCACAACCATCTGCAATTCCAGTCACGGGGGATCTGATGCCTTCTTTTGACCTCTGTGGGCACTAGGTGTGCATGTGGTGCACATACATACACGCAGGCAAAGCCTTCATGCACAGAAAAAATAAATTAATAAATTTTAAAAAATAATTTTAAAATTCCATAAGCCAAACATAACGTTCACAAAATTGTCTGGCAAATTCCATAAGCCAAATGCAACTTTCACAAAATTGTCTGGCAAATTCCATAAGCCAAATGCAACTTTCACAAAATTGTCTGGCAAATTCCATAAGCCAAATACAACTTTCACAAAATTGCCTGGCTCAGTGAGCATATCATCACAGAACTTGTCTTCTAAGGCCACAGAAGCAGCCCATTCAGGGATCAGTGAGATAGCTCACTGGGTACTGCTGGCAAGTCTGAAAATCTGAGTTGAATCCCTGGAGCCCACATGGTGGAAGGAGAGAACCAACTCCCACAAGTTGTCTTCTGATTCCCACACATGTGCTGTGGCATGCACTCCCTCCTACCCCCACAATTAACAAAAATAAATGTAATTTTTTGAAAAAACTAGATGGATTTTTAAAAAGAGGCACATTCCATTCGTAATAAAGAGCACAGGGACAGCTGCAAGCGTAGGAACAGCTCCAGGTGTAGAGACAGCAAATTTCCATGACAGTTGTGTGTTCACACTACATCCTGTATATTAGCTACCAGACACCATTACAAGTCATTCTCAGCCATCCTTGGCACAACTGCAGAATCAGATTGGAATAAAACAAGCAGAAAATACAGTGAATTATGGCCAAGCAATCTTCAGGCATTTCTCAGTAGAATTCACTGAAGCCGAGGCACAAGTACTTCAGTACTCAGTACCCTGTGATGAGACTATGAGCTTCAGGAGTGTGAGGATGTGTATCTATCTTCTTCTCTTTTGTATGCCCAGTATCTAGCAACAGAGCAAGGGCGTTCATTATATATTTGTTGACTGAACAAATGACTGCATCTGAAATTTTATTTATTTATTTGAGAAAGGATCTCGTCTATCCCAGACTGCCTTTGAACTTGCTATGAAGCCTAGGATAACTTCTGATTTTTCTGTCTCTGATGGGATTACAGGTGTATATTATAACACCTAATTTATGTGGTGATGAAGCTAGAACCCAGGGTTTCATGCATGCTAGGCAAGCACTTTACCAACTAAGGCACGTACTCCGCCCTCACATCTTTAATTTTACACTCCAGAATATTCTGTTCTTCCACGCCAATAACTCCCATAGAAAATCTGATAAAATACTTAGTATGTATTTTAAAATTTAAATCTGGAGCTGAAGAGATGGCTCAATGTTTAAGGGCACTTGTTGCTCTTGCAGAGGACCTAGGTTTGATTTCTAGCACCCACATGTCAACTTACAACTATCTGCAACTTCAGTTCCAGGGAGTTATTATGGCCTCTGTAGGTACCAGGTATGCACATGGTGTACAGACATACATGCAAACAAAACACTCATACACATAAAATAAAATATGTTTTGGTGTTTCGAGATAGGGTTTCTCTGTGTGGTCCTAGCTGTCCTGGAACTCAAATATCCACCTGCCTCTGCCTCTTGAGTGCTGAGATTAAAGATGTGCATCACCACCATCTGGCAAAATAAATATATTTTTAAAAGTTTGAATCCTTGGGGGCTGGAGAGATGGCTCAGCAATTAAGAGCACTGACTGCTCTTCCAGAGGACCTGAGTTCAATTCCCAGCACCCACATGGCAGCTCATATCTGTCTGTAACTTCAGTTTCAGAGGACCCCAATATCCATGGCAAAACCACAAATGCACATAAAAATAAAAAAACAAAATATATTTTTAAAAGGCTATAAAAAAAGTTCGAATCCTCAAACTTAAATGAAGTTAATTGATAGTGACTTATTCCCACAAAAATCAAAACCACTGTTTGAACAAATCCTTACACCAAAGCAGTCATGCATATATTAATACATATATAACTATAGTTCCCACTGTAACAAACCACTCCTCAATTATAACAACAAATCTGGTGAATTTCTAATCTATTCTAATTCCAAAGCATGCTATGGCATTTGTTGTGGTTTGAATGTAGGGGCAGACCTGAGCTTCCTGTTCACTTTCTGCTTCGTGGCTGCATATACAATGTAACTACCAGCCTCACGCTCCTGTGCCCACACCTTCCTCCTTTAATAGACTATTCCCCTTTAACTATGAGCCAAAATAAACTGCTTCTCCCTTGAGCTGTGCTTTTCCTGTATAGAGCCTAACCAACTCAGCTTCAAACTGTCTATGTAACACTTTACCAACTGAGCCACGTCCTTCCCCCACTTAGTTAATTCTTATAAATGATTTGCTTCTGAACTACAATTTTTTGTTCTTGACTTCCCTTTCTTATATCAATGCCAACATTTTGGCTACTGGTATTTTACGATTTAATCTAATAATTGGTAAAGTT
Organism: Neotoma lepida; assembly: GCA_001675575.1. Lineage (NCBI taxonomy): Eukaryota > Metazoa > Chordata > Mammalia > Rodentia > Cricetidae > Neotoma > Neotoma lepida. The sequence goes on from LZPO01017325.1 coordinate 406,555, forward strand.
GGTAGCTTCTCCTTTCTCCTCCTTTGAAATATTCTTTCTGGCAATTTTGTTCTGCAAATCCCTCCATGACCATCTTTCCCAGTGATAATCTGCATCATCCTGGTCCCAGAAACAATGGTGCTAAGTGACTATAGCCTGAAATCCCTGAAAGTGTGAACCAAGAATAAATCTTTCATCCTTTCAAGTTGTTTTCTCGGGGATTTTTTCACAGCGATGAAAAGTCTAATATAGTCTAATAATATTCTGTTTGTAACAGAATGCCTAATTCTAATTGAGGTAAGCAAAAGGGATTGTTTTCTTTTCCAAGACAGGGTTTTTCTGTGTAGTCCTGGCTGTCCTGGAACTCACTCTGTAGACAAGGCTGGCCTCAGACTCACAGAGATTCACCTGTCTCTGCCTCCCGAGTGGGGGATTAAAGGTGTGTACCACCATTGCCCGGCTTAAACAAAGGGGTTTTTGAACAATGTAAATAAGGGATAGTGGATAAGGAGGGTTCAGAGCACAGTCTAAGCAAGGCTGCAGCTCTGTTTCTACATAATATGTTCAGCTCTGTCTGCCATTCATATTGGATTCATCTTCAGGCTGCCATCCCTCATTATTGTAAAATGGTTGCCAAAGCAACAAGGCTATCTATTTTCTCCTGTACATCCTAGGAAAAAAGATCATGCTGCTTTCTATCACCATGGAGAAGAAGTCCCAGGCTCCAACTAACTGAGGAATCACCGATTCAGTTTTTGTGATCACCACATGCTGAATAGCTTAAGTCTGGCAAAGGGATAGGTTGTCTAGATTGGTGAACATTAATTATAGTGGATGTGGAATTAGTGATGGAAACTATTTCAAATGTCAAATGACAACTTCAAGAGATGTTCACTGCAGGAAACAATAGTATAGGGTTAGGGCTGAAGGCCAATGGAAGAGTGTTTGCTTAGTGTGTGCAAGGCCCTAGATTCTATTCCCAGCACCATAAAATTGGGGGGAAAGGTAGAAATAAAAGGAGGCTGGAGATACGTTTCAATCAATAAACTGTTTGCTGTATAGGCATGAGAGTACAACTTTGGATCCACAGCATCCATGTAAAAAAAAACTAGGTATAGCAGCATGTTTCTGTGGTCCCAATGCTGGGGGGGGGGCAAAGGGAAGGCAGATCCCTGGAGTTCACTGGCCAGTCAGCCTAGCTACATTGATGCCCTCTAGTTTCAGTAAGAGAAACTTTCAAAAACTGAGGGACAAAGGTTAACGAAGGTACTTGACATTAGTCCCTGTCCTCCACATGTACATATACATAGGAACATGTATAATCACATAAACTACATAAAAGAAAATTAAACCAACAGTATATACAGTAAATACAATCTCTAGCTTATTAACTAAATATTCTTGATAATCTATCCTAAAGATTAAGTTTTTCAAAAGTTATATGCATTAATGTTTATTTTTATCTCTGCAGTGTATGAAAATATAGTACATGTAATAGCAAATACTATATAGCTGGCAAGATGGCTCAGCAGTTAAGAACACTTACTGCTATTCCAGAGGACTGGGGTTTGGTTCCCAGCTCCCACATGTTGGCTCACTACCATCTATCACTCTGGTTTCAAGGAATCCAATGCCCTCTCCTGGCCTCTGTGGGTCCTGAATGTACATGGTACACTTACATACATGCAGGCAAAAATACCCATACTTATAAGATTAAATAAGATACATTTTAAAAAATAGCAAATACTATAAAACTTAAATGTACAACTATTGCCAGGTGGTGGTGGTGCACACCTTTAATCCCAGCACTCAGGAAGCAGAGGCAGGTGGATCTCTGTGAGTTTGAGGTCAGCCTGGGCTACAGAGTGAGTTCCAGTACAGGTTCCAAAGCTACACAGAGAAACCCTGTCTCAAAAAACCAAAAAAAAAAAGGTACAACTATTTTTAAAAATGTTATCTATGTAAGTTGATACTCTATGGATTATCATATAACTAAAAAGAAAGGTCCATAATGGCATGAGGATACATATATTATACTTTACATTTTAATATAAAATGTAACATAAACTAAATATAAAATTCTGTGAGTACTAATCTTCTACTAGAACATGGAAAGATGAAGAGAGTCGTATTGAGCAAGGAAATGAAGGGTATTTTTCCTCTCTAGCGTTGCACTAGGTGCCTTATAGGGAGGTCTTACAGAGGGGAGAGTGGAGTGGGGGTGGCAAGGCTTAACTTCAAGAATAAGTAGATGATAATAGACTTTTCCCGTCCATTTCAGTCTTGAAGGTAGAAAAGGTACAGCCAATGCCACTTTGGAAACAGAAGAGAAGAACCTTCTGGTACCTGCTGTGCCTCTGTTATTACCCAAATGTTATTTTCAGAAAGAAACCAAGTTTATTTAGTGCATTGCAAAAGAAAGAAGTGAGCATGGTGGAAACAGAAGCACCACCTGTCCCCAATATTTAATTACTAAAGGCAGTTCATTATGAGAGAGATGTGTGAATAAAAAATTACAGACTAGAAAATGGAATGAGGCATAGATGCAAAGAAATTTACAAAAACAACAAGCAGCATACATGAAATTAAATCATATGGAAATTCAAAGTGAGATATTAGGATAAATTCCACAGAGGTGATAGAGAGGGCCAGAGGTGGTGGTACCTAAGGAGATCCTGTCTCAAATGGGACCTTACCCCTTCCAGCTG
>LZPO01017325.1:409328-427829 GCA_001675575.1 Neotoma lepida
AAGCCCACCAGGCTCCAATGGATAGTTCTAAACCTATGGTCACACAAATGATGCTGGTTAAACTCAGGGAATCATAAAACAAAAATACATGAACGTGGGAAGTGGACTTGTTAAGAGGAGGTGGGAATGGGTGAGGTGTGAAGGAGGGAGGAGAGAGGGTGTGAGAATAATTTGATTGCATTATATATACATATAGATGTATGTATATGAAAATTTCAAATGGCAAATTTAATCAATAAAAATAAAAAAACAAAAAAGAAAGACAGGAAATGCTTTAGTATTCATAGAAAATGGGAAGAGCAGGGACTGGATGGAAAAATGCACTGTGATCTTTCATAAAAATACCAAATAAAGTTTCAGGGACTCTGAGACCGTTTTACTTATTCTACAAATCTTCGTTCTTGATCCTCCCAAGAGATCCAAGAAAATGTCTTCCTCAGTTCACCCATAGATATGGAGTGACAACCACATCATGAAAGCATCAAGGCTCATCCCAAGACATTAAATGTGAGGAAATACACATGAATCAATGAAATTTGGAAGTTTAAGGAGTTGAGGACTCTTTATGATCTATGAAGACAGGAAGTTACATTTCTCTAACTCATAGGACCTAGAGCGAATGTTCTGAAGAACAGCCTACTTACAATCACCTCACCTACCTTCTATTCCATAAACCATAACCTGAATATAGCAATAGGCAGACAACTGTTGTAATAGATTTTGAAGGTATATGGAAAGAAAGGGAAGAAAACATACTTGAAAATATTTTTATAAATTAAGACATGGGAGTTTGGAAGGACAAAACAGATCTGAAAAAGAATCATATAGAACATACAGATAGGAAAAAATAAAAAGCCAGGCATGGTGGCACAGACCTGTACTGCCAGCTACTTAGGAAGCAAAGGCATCATAATTTCAAGGCATATCTGGATTACAGAGTAAATTTAAGATCAGCCCGGGCAATTCAGTGAGGCCCTGTCTCAAAATAAAGGGCCGTGTTGTTCAGTGGTAGAGCATTTGTGGAGCATGTATCAGTCGATGACTCCCTAGGTTCAATCTGCAGTGTTACAAAAAACAGTCAAAACTAAGACCCCAAATGTTGATTAGCCAGAAGATTATAGCTAAGAATCAGTACCTAGGGCCTGAGCCTTGAAACCAGAAAAGAGCATTTCCTTTTCAGGACATAACTGAAGCAGTCAGTATTCCTTTGGGTATTTGAAGTCTTGGGCCAATACAAGGAGTAACATCTGAACCTGGAACTCTTCAATTCAGCTGCCATCTGATGGGATGGGTTTTTCTGAGAAACCAATGTCCCATGGCTACCTGCAGATGTAGAGGCACAGGCTCTTAAGAGAAAAACTTTTCAAATTTAGGCTCCGAGGGCTCCCACAGTCAGAGATCAGTCAATGAAGTGACCATGAAAGTTATGTAGAAACACACAAACCTTGTTAATGAAGGGTACCTAGAGTACACTACAAATCACCCACATCCTCTTTCTGCCACAGTGACTTGGGAAGGAAATGAGCACAGGTTCTGGCCTACTTGGCAATTATTAATGGCCAGATGCTCACACTTGAGAGAGCCTGCAATTGCGCTGCAAAATAAAATCCCTGGCAATAGGGAAAACTCAAGAAGCCATTTTATCATCCAAATGGGTATTTAAAAGATGTGATATTGCTTTGAGAAGGCAAGGAGAGAATTATCTGGATTCTGCAAAATGCATATATTAGAGATAGCTCCAAATGTTCTCAGGGTTTGTAATATGCTCCCCAAATAAATGTAACAGACTTATCAAATATTGCTCAAATTAATGTACCTAACCATTTTATTTTATGAAACCGGTCAGTCCTTTTATCTTAATGTTTACATAAATGAATGAGCAATCTCATAAAAGCAATTTTATGCAATTTAACAAGGTCACAACAATGCTTTGAAAGCATACACCTTTTTCGTTGTTGTTTTTCCAAAGTTTCTCTGTGTAACAGCTCTGGCTGTCCTGGACTTGCTTTGTAGACCAGGTTGGCTTTGAACTCATAGAGATCTGCCTGCCTCCATCTCCTGAGTGCTGTGATTAAAGGCATGTGCCACCACCACCTGGCTGAAAGCATACAGCTTTTAACTGAGGAGTGTAACTTACCTATTTGGCAAGTAAATAAATAATACATTTAATAGGTTTCTTTACAACTAACTTTAACTTAAAAATTCAAGATTATCTTTGTCCTCACACTTTGAAAATTCCAAGCATAGTGTACCTTCTGTAAATGAAAAAAAAACATTGTTCACAATAACAACAAACTATCACTACAATATTATCACTGAAAATAATGCGCTACAGGATTTTACAAAAGGCTATGGAAAGTAATTGATTAAAACAAGAGCAGAAATTATATTAAAATAAACCCACTTTCACTTTTAAAGACTGGGATTACATCTACAATGACTCTATACAGAGAATATTCAGCATAATACAATATTAAATATTCTGCCATCACCTTACCTACAGACTGATTAAAGGGCAAATTAAAGTGTCATGAAGTCATCTTGCTAACCTTCAGGCTAGTGCTTCTCACGCTGTAATGTGCATGCCAAACACCTGTGAATCTTGTTAAAATGTAGATTGTGATTCTGTGCTTCGTGGTGGAACTCGTGATTCTGCATTTCCAACAAGTTCCCAGGAGGTGCTCATACTACAGTTTGAATAGCAAAGTTTTCAGCTACAAGAAACTCTATATTCTGGAGGAAATTTTATCCAAACATGTCTTTTATCCCTCCTTCTTTCATCCGTACTCATAAAATAGCAACAAAAATTCAAGGCATTTCCTCTGGATGGGAATTGTCTCCCTCTATTCACATTGCTACATATTAGATAACGACTTTAGGGACACTTGCCCTATATCAAACACAGAGGAGTTAATAAGTATGTCTTGGTTGACTGATATTTTAAAATAACAGGCCTATTGAAATATAATCCACATACCATAAAATTTACCCTTTTAAATTATATAATTCAGTGGTTTTAGTATATTCACAGAGCTGTGAAACCATTATTACTTTCTAATTTTACAGTATATCTCACCAGTACTCATGACTGGTCACCTTCCTTCCCCTATGACCTCTCCCATTCTAGATAACCACCAGCCTTTACTTCCCACCTCTAGGGATTAGCATATTTGCCATCTGATCTTTTGAGGGTAGCTTCTTTCACAATACATCATGCGTTTAAGGTTCATGTATGTTGAAGTATCAATACTTCATGCCTTCCTATGATTAAATAAATTCCATTGTGTGGCTATTTGATTTAGTCATTGGTCAATTGGTGGACACTGAGTTGCTTCAATTTGGAAGTCACTGTGAGTCATTCCACAAAGCTTTGTTAAAATGTTTTGAAAGGACAAAGTGGTCTAGAGCTCCTGTCTGGCTACCTGGAGTGAGAAGCTTCTGCAGGAAGCCTGTGTGGAAGGAGCCTCTGTATACTCAGAAGGGAGGCAGACATAGGCCTGATCAGACCCCCGGTCCAACTGCACATCAGAACTGGAGAATTGAGCACTGCCCTAGGAGTGTGCATTTTTCTTCCACTCCCAGCTGTATCCCTTGGCTTTCTTTTCTTCTCTTCCCCTCTTTCCCTTATTTCTTTCTTTTCTACAATCTTTAGTTCTTTTTTTGAGATAAAGTCTCACCAGGTAGCCTAGGCTGGCCTCTGCCTAAGTGCTAAGGCAGGTGCCACCACCCCCAGCTATTTTCTTTTTCTCAATGTATATTGTCATCTTTTAGTGCTTCTCTTATCTATGAGGCAGATGGAGTTGAGAAAATATTGTAAATATTCTTCTTAGTCACACAAATGGACATACAGACGTCCTTCCAGAAAGAAAGTTGGATGATGTTGTGAGCCTCCTAATTGGTCAAGGTATCAACTTGCCATAAAATACGGTGCCCATGTGGCTTTCTGTTTAGCAGGCACACATGCATAAGGACTTGTTTATATTCCTGAAGTCCTTTTTGTGGAAGGGAAACATATAAGTCCAACATGCTCCTAATATGCCCATCATGTCACAGAAAAGCATCGAAGGCTAACTTCTAAGGTCGCCTCAAGATTACCACTTCTTTGTCTCACTCCTCATACAATGCTCTAAGCTTCCCTATATCTCTGGGCCTATGCTGACAATTCAATGTTGTCCAATGGTTAGATTGTAAAGACATGATGATATAATTAAGGTCCCCAAAGGAGTTGACATGGAGTTAAAGGGGTTTGGGAGTGGGTGTTTCTGAATTAGATGAGTCTCTTAAAGAGGACACGGGCTGTTTCTGAGGTGAAGTTCATATTAGCTACTGGTCTTAAAGAAGCAAATGGTGCTGGGCATTTTTGGTGCATGCCTTTAATCCCAGGACTTGAGAGGCAGAGGCAGGCTGATCTCTGTGAGTTCGAGACCAGCCTGGTCTAACGAATGAGTTCCAGGACAGCGAGGACTACACAGAAAAACCCTGTCTCAAAAAAATCAAACAAACAAACAAAAAAGCAGCAAATGATATATTGGGACTTGAGTATGGAAAGAGTAGTCATTAAGAAATGAAGCACAAAGAAATGAATTCTATTAACAATGAGAAGCTTAGAAGCAGATCTTTCCTTAATCGAATATCTAATGAAAATGAAGTCTAGTTAACATTGTGGTGCCAGCTTTGTAAGAAGCTGAGTGGGAAATACAACTAACCTGGGCCTGCTCTTCTGAGTAATGGAAACCATAAGGCAATGAATGGGTATTATTCTAATCCAATAAATTTGTCAATCTGTAAACTATGGAAAATTAGCATGAGGGCGGTGGGTTCAGGCTTTTGATGAGCCAGTATAGGCTTGAATTCCTGTTGTGGGGCTCTGGTATGGTTTGAGTCCCTGTTTGTCCAACAGTTGACTTTGATATTTAACTGCCTTTGTAAAAGTATTAAGAGATGATTAGGCCTCTTGCCTCGTGGTGGGTTTAAGGCCTTGATATGGTTCTCCAGACAAGGTTATGTCTCTTGGCACTTCTGCTGTTCTGTCACACAGGGAACAGTATTCTCTCTTCCTCTGGAGGATTCAGCACTCAAAGCACCATCTTGATGTCCCAGTGCTACTCTTCATGAGACACCAGAGCTCCAGAGCCTTGCTCTTGGACTTCCCAATCTCCACAACTGTGAGAAACATGTGTTTGTTCTTTATATATTATCCACACATCTCAGGTATTCTGTTATAGCAGCACAAAGCACACTGGCAGGCCACTTCCTCTCTCTGACTCTATAAGCCTTGTCTGTGGAGAAGGCAAAGATTGCTTGGCACTAGGCCATCTAAACATGATATGTCAGGTGATTAGGGTACTGGTCCAGGAAAGCTAGCTGCCATGAGAACTGTGTAAAGGTGCAGTTTTCCTGGCGGAGGAAGACGTTCATTATTCTGGTGTGCCGTTGAGATTAGGTGAAAGCCTCCATCTGGGCCTTGTTCAATAGGTGAGTGTTCGAGCAAACTGGGTTAAGTGCTTGAGTGATTTTCACATAACCCTATTTTCTTCATGACTTTGCCCTCACTGGTTTTTTGAGATAGTCTTAATATAGCCCAGGATGTATTCCAACTTGGTATATAGCAAAGAATGACTTTGATGTTCCTGCCTCTACCTCCCCAGTTCTAGAATTACAGGTGTGCACCATCATACCCAGTTCATAGAGTGCTGAGGACTGAATACAGGGCCTTGTGCCTGTTTATGCAAGCACCCCACCTACTGAGTCACCGCCCTACCCTACCTCCTCACCGATGGCTGCTTTTTTTAAGTAACAATTTATTGAGCACTTAACATGTGCCAGATCATTTTCATTCAGTGTCTCATTTCAACCTCTTATCTGCCATATAAAAACTTACTATTTTTTAAATGAGCATTTTAAGATATAATTGACATATAATAAACTGCACATATTTAAAGTGTAAATTTGATGAGCTTTGACATATGTATGCACCCATGAAACTATTACCACAATCAAGATAATTAACATGCCTATCATCTCTAAGAGTTTCCTTGCCTTTCTTTGCAATCGCTCCTTCCTGACCATTCCCGGCCTCCCTTCCCTCCCACCCCCCCTCCTCAAACAACTGCTGACCTGCTTTCCATCACCATAGATTAGTGTGCATTTTCTAGAGTTTTGTATAAATGGAATCATATGGCACATACTTGTTCTTGTCTGGCTTCTTTCACTCAACCTAATTAGTTTGGGATTCATCCAAGCATATATATATATATATATATATATATATATATATCTCAACATCCCAGTTCTTACAACAGCTTCATTGAGAGATAATTCACAGAACTTTCAGTTCTCTCATTTAAAATGTTTGATTCAATGGTGTTGGTTTATTCCATATTTTTAAATTATGTTGAAACATATATAACATAAAATTTGCTGTTCTAGTCTACTTCTTTTATAGATGAGTAGTATTCCACTGTATGGATCTACCACAATTTGTTTATTCAGTCAGATAGGTAATGGTATAGCCACACTTGTTTTAGAAATGAGGAAAAGTGAAACATGGAGAAAAGTTAATTTATTTCTCTGAAATCATGGAAAAATAAACAACACTAGTGTACAAATTCAGTATTGTAGTGTCCAATGCTGGTAACAATGCCCTTAATCAGTATTCTGAGCTGTTCTTCCAAACTGAAAATACCTGGCTGTACTCATAACTAAATATATGATATCCCCCACATACATGAAAATCCAACACACCAACACATGGCTAATCAGTTTTTACACAGGCTAGTCCTGGAGGTGTGTCTAATTCTTTCTTATCTAACAATCTAAAAGATGCTTTGGCCACAAAAAAATGAAAAATCCATTACCAATATAAGCCACAGACCTGAGATGGTCATATTATAAACAGGCGGCAACATTTGAGAATTAAGGACCACACATTCACACATTGTCCAGAGACCTGGACATTAGGCAGGACCAGCCTGGTTAGTATCTGAATAATGTGTTTTGCCCAGTCATCAAGGAAAAATATTAGGTGCTTCCCTCTGTCTTGTGAAAAAAGTGTTAATTGAATACAAACCAAGGAAAGATAAAATGTCTGCATGGTAACAGTCCAGCTGGGACAAGAACCCCAGAGTCATTTCAGCTGTCAAGGGGGTTGATTCATTCACCCTTAGTGGTGTCCCAGGAAGGAAGCATACCACAATATATTCTCTAATCTTTCTAAAAAGAACTTTGAGAGCTAACAAACTAAACTGCCTCCATAGGACATAAGGGCTACCATGGGAGAAGGCAATGGCCGCCTCCTCTCTAGTTTCACTAATTCAGAAAAAGAGGAAATGAGGTGTAGTGGAAAGAGAGAGGCACTTCTTGACAATATCATAAAGCACTATAATATAAGCTGTCAAAGGAGACTGTGGAATGAAGCTCCTTCTCTGGAACTCATTAAGAACAGGAGATACCTGCTTGGAATAAATCCAGGAGCAAAGTCAGAGGAATGCTATCCAGAGACATGGGGATGAAGTAAACATGGTCTGAAGCAAGCGCTAGCCACGGCCAATTAGCTGGCGCCCAGCCAGCCGCATAAACTAGCCATGCAAATGGTCTGTAGGGATTACTGAGTCGACTCCAGCATGGCTAGATAAGACTGAGAAGTGGTTCTGAGAGAACCAGACTCTCCAATGGTTGCTTAATTTCAACTGTTTCTTTCTTCTACAAGGACATGGCCATGACTGGATCACTAATATATGGAACTTGGAAACTAGAATGTGATGTATCTTAAGCTTCCAGGACCTCGGGATTTAGAAAATGTATATTAGATGTAGAAAAGGTAACTGGTGGTTTGTTTGTTTGCCTTGAACCTCATGGGTCACTAAGTACAGTGCCCATAAAAATGAAAAGAAGGATGATGGAATAAGCCCAGCTCAAGGCAAGGTCGTGATTCCAGCCTCTGAAGATCTCTCCCGCCCCTGTGGTTGGACAGTACCAGATACTAGCTCAGTGCTAGCCACAGACACAGTTTTCTGAACAGAATTTTTAACATACACCATCTTAGCACTCTATAGCTCAACATCAGCTTGCTAGAGGCTCTATACTTGTAGTTCAATTCTATAAACAGATGCGCTCCCTTCCGCTCTACTTCTTAGGTTTTACACGTGCTGTCTTATTTAGGGTTAGCATTGCTGTGATGAAACGCGATGACCAGAGCATCTTGGAGAGGGAGGAAAGGGTTTATTTCACTCACATGTCCATATCACAGTTCATCATCAAAAGCAATGAGGGAAGCAGGGCAGGAACCTGGAGGCAGGGGCTGATGCAGAGGCCATGGAGAGGAGCTGCTTACTGGCTTGCTCTCCATGGCTTGCTCAGCCTGCTTTCTTGTAGAACCCAGGACCACCAGCCCAGGGATGGAACCACACTCAATGGACTGGGCCCTCCCCCATCAATCACTAATTAAGAAAATGGACTACAGACTTGCCTGCAGCTTGAGCTTTTAAAAGCATTTTCTCAATTGAGGCTCCCTCCTCTCAGATGACTCTAGCTTGTGTCAAGTTGACATAAAAACTAGCCAGTACACATGCCCACAAGTCCTGTATATTAATGTTCATAAAAGCTTTATTTCTAATAAAGATGGGGATGGTTAAATGTCAAGCAACAGAAAACTGGATAAAAAAAACCTGTGGCATCATTCAGTAAAATGCAACTCAGAAATAAAAAAGGAACAGAGCATATATGCAATAATGTGGATGATTTAGAAACCATGCTGAGTGAACAGGAAAACACTGTTAAGATTTGTACCATAAAGACCAAAGTGCCCCTAAGCAAATGTGTCCTAGTGCGTTTTCTGTTGCTGTGATAAAATCCTGATTCATTTGGAGAGGGGAGGGTTGATTTGTCTTACAGGTTTCAGTCCATCATCAATGAAAGCTAGGCCAGGAACTCAAGCAGAGACCATGGAGGAGTGCTGCTTACTGGCTTGCTTCCCATGGCTTGATACATTTGTTTTCTTACACTAACCAGGACCACGTGCCCAGGGGTAGTACTGAACACACTCAGCTGGGTCCTCTCACATCATCAGCAACCAAGACAACATCCCATAAACATGCCCACACACCAATCTGAAGAGGGCAATTCTTCAGTTGAGGTTCCCTCTGCCTGGGTAGGTCAAGTTACAGCCAAGATTAGCCATCACAAGGAACAATACTGGAGGTATGAAAATCTCTAAGTTGAAACTACCCTGTAGAGATATAGTAGCAAAAGAACATTGTTCTGGTACATAAACACACACACACACACACACACACACACACACACACACACACACACACACACACAGAACAGAGGACCTAAAAACAAACCCCATGTTTCTACAGCCACGTGATTTTTGAAAAGGTGCCAAAATTTACATTGATAAAAGCCTATTTAACAAATGGTGCTTAGAAAGCTGGGTATTCACACATAGAATAAAACTATCTCTTGTACAAAAATAAATTCAAGGACCAGTGAGATAGCTCAGTAGGTAAAGGCGATGCCACCAAGCCCAAAGACCTGAGTTTGATCCCTAGGACTCACATGATAAAAGGAAAGAATCAGTTCCCAAAAGTTGTCCTCCACATGTGTGCCTCCCCACAGAAAATAAATAAATGTAATAAAAAAATCAATTCAAAATGGATCAAAGACTTTAAAATGTAAAACTTGAAACTTTGAAACTGCTAGAGGAAAACCTAAGAAAGGCCCTTCTCTATATAGGCATGGGTGAAGACTTTCAACAAAGGACTCCAACAGCCTAGGAAAAAATAGCAAGAATTGGTAAATGGGATTACATTAAAATCAAAGGCTTCTGCACAGCAAAGGAAGGAAGCAGTTAACAAAGCAAAGAGACAGCCTACAGAACTGGAAGAAAAGTCTTTATCAGCTACTCTGCTGGCAGAGTATTAATGTCCAGAATAAACACAATGCATGTACACATGTACACACACACGCACACACACACACACCCTAAACGATGTGTCACCAGAAAAACCAGTGATCCAGGCAATAAATGAACAAGTGAAGCAAACAGACACCTCACACACAAAATGGAGTTTTAATCAGTCACGAAGATGACTAAAATTATGTCATTACAGGAAAATCGATGAAACTGGAGATGATTACATTGAACAAAATAACTTATTTGCAGAAAGACAGTTGTTTAACTCAGTTTTAATAATTATTAACATTTCTGAATCTAATTTTTATTTATTTTTTAAGTTAATGTGATGGATTAATCTCAGTTGTCAACCTGATGAGATCTAGAATCACCCAGGAAACAGCTGGACATATCTGTGGAATAGTATCTAGATTAAGTTACTCGAGGTGGGAAAACCCACCCACTGTGGGTGGCATCATTCTCTGGGATTGGATCCTAGACTACGAAAAGGAGAAAGGGAACTAAGCAAAAGTATTCATTTTTTGCTGCTTCTTGACTGTAGATGCAATGTGACTAGTTGCCCCTAGCTCCTGGTGCTGTAACTTTTCTGCCCTGATAGACTATAACTTCGAACTGTACGAGAAAATAAGCCCTCTCTCCCTTACATTGTTTTTGCCAGGGTATTTTATCAAGACAGCATACAAAGTAATAAAATTCTTTGTGGTATTTTCATATATACTTTGTTTTGGTTGTTCCTCCTTCCCAGCTCCTGCCTACACCCCCCACCCCACCCCACTTGTATCCTCTGCCTCCAGCACTCTCCTTTGTATTCGAATGTTTCATGTGTCAATTACTCTCCATACCCTCCTTCCTCAAAACCTCTCCCCACTCTCAGGGTCTCCTTTCTGCTTTCATGGCCCATATGCACACTCTTTCACACATAAATGAATGCAAATAAAAATCAGAAGCTAGAATCCACAGATGAGAAAGAACAACACAATACTTGGAGAGACAAACTGCACATTTTCTCTCATACGTGGAATTTTAAAAAGTAAATAAAATGACATTTTGGGCATAGAAGAAGAATTATTAGAAAAAAAGGGAATCAGTGGAGTGAAGGGGAAGTCAATACAGTAATGAGAGGTTCACATGATCAATACATGACATGTGCATGTATGAAATTGTCATGATGTAGCTCATAATTCTGTATAACTAATATGCCCTACTATTAAAAAGGCAATATACCTAGACATTTTAACTAGATATCTGAAGAAATGCTCAATTATCACTAGTCACTAGGGAAATGCAAATTAAAATGCTACAGTGAGGTACCACCTTGGAATGGCTGTCATCAAAAACACAAACGATAACTAATTCAAGTGAGGATGTAGAGGAAAGTGAGAACACATTATTGGTGGGACTGTAAATTAGTTCATTCATGATGGAAATGAAATGGAGGTTCATCAAATAGTAATAATAGGACCAGTGAGATAAGGTAAAGGCACTTGCTGCCAATCCTGACGATCTGAGTTGGATCCCCAGAACATACATGGAGGAAGAAGAAAACCGATTCCTTTCTGTAGGTTGTCCTTCTCTGACATCCATGGTCAACATGTACATGTTGCATACATGTACAAACACAGACAAACATGCACATGCACGCACATAAAAAACTTAGTCAAATAGAATTTTCTTTGTTTGGATTTGCTTGCAATTGCTTTCTTCTTTCTAATTTCTCACTTTTGAATCAGAAGGCATATGCTACACCCATTTGATCACTGTAATTTTTAAGTGTACAACCTACCTAGTTTCACAGGTGCATAGCTAGAGAAGAAATTTTGCTTCCGGAGTAACTCAAGTTAATTCTATAATATTTAGATGAAAAATTTGGACTTAGAATTATTGCTAAAATGAATTTCTTTTGGATTATTGTAATGGGATAAATGGGTTTTACAAGTGAGAAAGACACAGAATTATATTCCCCTGTAAATCTACAGTTTGAAACCCTAGCCCCCAATGTAACTTAATATAAAGATAATTAAACGAGATTATTAAGTTTAAATGAGATTATTGTGTATGGCTCTAACAGGACTATTGTCCTTACTGTAAGGAGACCCATCCCAGCACTCGGGAAGCCGAAGCAGGCAGATCTCTGAGTCTGAGGCCAGCCTGGTCTACAAAGTGAGTTCCAGGACAGCCAGGGCTATACAGAAAAACCCCATCTTGAAACACACACACACACACACACACACACACACACACAGAGAGAGAGAGAGAGAGAGAGAGAGAGAGAGAGAGAGATGTGATACAAATCTTAAAGGGGCTTATAATAAAAAACCCAGAGGCAGATATATTGGGGTGAAAGCTGAAAGATCAGAAAAGCAGAGCAAGCCAGCCACAAGTTCTTACCTCTACGAAATCCTCAGCCTGAAGACAGCAAGTTCCTGTTTCCTTACACCTTACATACCTTTCTGTGTCTCGCCATATTACTTCCTGGGATTAAAGGCGTGTGTCCTTCCCAAGCAAAGACATGAGATCTCAAGTGCTGGCATTAAAGGTGTGTGCCACCACTGCCTGGCTCTGTTCCCAGTGTGGCCTTGAACTCACAGAGATCCAGAGGGACCTCTGCCTCCTGAGTGCTAGGATTAAAGGTGTGTGCTACCATTGCCTGACTTCTATGTCTAATTTAGTGGCTGGCTTTGTCCTCTGATCCTCAGGAGTACACAATATATCACCAGAGAGAGAGAGAGAGAGAGAGAGAGAGAGAGAGAGAGAGAGAGAGTTCGTGCAAATGTGAACAGAAACAAAAAACCATATGAGGACACAGAGAAGACACACATCTACAAGTCTTGGATGCTTCAGAAGAAATCAAATGTATCAATACTCTGATCTTGGATTTCTACAAACCAGAAATGTAGGAAAATAGAGTTGTGTTGTTCAAACCATCCACTTTACGGCATTTCTTGTGGCAACTAGCAGATAACACAGGGGAGGTCCTAGATGTGATCCTAGAACAGAAAAATCTAACAGGGGAAATCAATGAAAACTCAATAAAGAATATACAAAAATGTTCTGTGTCATCTCCACAAACTTCTGTATCTAAAATTATCCTTAAGTTATTCATTAGAAAAATGTATTAATTTGGGTGGGTTTTGTTTGGTACTTTGTTTTATTCCACTACTGGGCTTGAATCCAATGCTTTGTACATGCTAAGGGACTACATCTTCATCCCTGTTTTTTTTTTTGTTTGTTTGTTATATTGAGTTGCATAACGCCACTGTAGTACAGGTATAGAATGTGCTTTGAGCATAGCTCCTCTGTACCCCACTACTATCCCCTTATGTATATTTTCCACTCTTCTTAGTCCCCTTTTCTCCCCAGACAGTCTGGCTTCTACTTTCATGTCATTGGTAAATATATGATTTTGTGTATGTAAGAGGTCTAGGATCCACAAAGGAGAGAAAACGTGCACCATTTGTCCTTGTGAGACTGACTTCACATGCTTAATATAATTAGTTCCAGTTGCATCCGTTTTCCTGCAAACAACAGAACTTCATACTTTTTTTTATTCCCAACCTTCTTTTGACATTTTTTTCTTTTGT
The DNA here is from genome assembly GCA_001675575.1 of Neotoma lepida. Lineage (NCBI taxonomy): Eukaryota > Metazoa > Chordata > Mammalia > Rodentia > Cricetidae > Neotoma > Neotoma lepida. Next base: position 422,829 of record LZPO01017325.1, read on the forward strand.
GACAGGGTCTTATTCAGCAATCCAGTTTGCCCTTGAACTTTTAGTCCTCCTGTCTCAGACTCCGGAGTAGCAGGGATTACAGAACCATACCATCAGGCTCCTCAAATATTTTTTTCTAATCCAGAGAGGAAAATGTTCTCAAAGTCCACAGGTGCAGGGCATCTGAGTCTTCAAAAAGAAGTTCTGAACTTCACAGGGCAGCAACATTCCTTTACCACTACCTCTGTTTAGTTTTCCTCGGGGGCTACCTTCCATCATGGGAAGCAAGGTATGTATCATGCCTGGTCCACCTCCCTTGCAGTTGCTGCAAGAATGTTTCTTTTGGCAATAGATCATGCTGTAAGAAAAATGGAAAATCTGACAGGATTTCCAGTCCCCAACTCTGTAAAAACACTAATACAGCTGTGCTTTTTCTACCCCTCAAAAGGGGAGACAAGAACTCACAGCAAAGGATAGGTGAATCCTGCAAAGAGGATATTGTTATCTATAGGGAAAACTTCACAGCATATCTCCTATGTGGTGCACACCAACTGAGATAATTGTGCCCGTGATTGTCTCAAAATGGCTTTGTCTGTGGACAGGCATGGCGGCTCATGCCTGTAATCAAAGCACCTGGGAAGTAGAGGCAGAAAGATCAGTTGTTCAAGGCCATGCTTAGCTACAGAAGGAATTCCAGGACAGCTGGGGCTACATACTAAAAAACAAAGTAGAACAACAAAAACACAGAGGGGGAAAATGTCTCCCTCTGTGAAGTCTTCATCCTATTGATTAAGGCAAGTTTCAGGCATTCTCCATTCCCTTTCTTTCAATTTTCTTTGCATATAAGAAAAGATAATGGAAAGAAAGGTGTCAGGAGTTCTATAAAATGGCCACCAGAACAATGTTCTCAAAGCAGGGTAGCCAACTATCAAGAGATACAATAGAGCTCAGAGGGGCAGAATCCTGTGAAGAAAGAGTTAATGTGAAGAAGGGCAGCTGGGTTTTCACTTCTCATCTGCCACACCATGGACCAACACCAGAGGTCCCCAGCAGGGCACTCTACTCTTTTGCCCTTTAGACCAACCTCCCTCTCAACAAGCAAGTCTGGGTTCTTTGATCTTTTTCTTTTATGAACCACGACATGCTTTGCCCTGGAAAGCAAAACAGACAAGAGACGTTGGGCACCCTGAGCCCCCTGCGTCAATAGAGGCACTAACACTGCAGTGCTGACGAAACAAGAAAGGAATTCTACCACACCAGAGGCGCGGAGCAGCTTTGACCTGTGAAACCCGAGCTCCTGTGAGCACAACAGTAAAACTGCCTATTCATTTGTCTCCGCTGCTTCTCCAGGGCAGAAGGCTGTTCACTGTGTCCCAACAAGACTGCTACCACGAAGCCTCCCTCTAGTCACCCTCTACTCCCCTAAGGGAGGCAAAACACTCTCTCTCTCTTACTCTCTCTCATATGGGTATGTTCTTGTGTGTGTATTATGTGTGCAGGAATGCATAGATATGTGGAGACAAGAGATTAAAGTATTCCTCTATTACTCTCCTTAATTTTGTGGCAGGGTCTGTCACTGAACCTGGAGGTCACTGGTCTCTTCCTCCCCAGTGCTAGGATAACAGCACGTGCCACCATACCCATCTGTATTAGTATTAGTTAGGATTCTCTACAGGAACAGAATTGATGGAATGAATATATATTAAATTATATTTTTTATATAAGAATATAAATTGTATTATATAAAAACGTGTATTAAATTAAGATATATTAAAGAGGGATTTATTAGAATCCTATTTATTAATATGCTTCCAGTCTGTGATCTGAATAGTTCAACAATGGCTGTCTCCTGACTGAAAGGCCAAAGATCTGGTAGTTGTTCAGACCAGGAGGCTAGATGTCTCAGCAGTCCCCAATGTGGTGCCCGGGGAAGTCCTAGAGAGCTGCTGGTCTTCTTCAATCTACACTGGAATCCTGAAGAAGTAGGTTCTAATACTAGTAAAGGAATGCCTCAGCAACAGGATAGATAACCTGGCCAGCAAGAGTAAGAGCAAGAGGGCGAAAAGCAAAAGCTTCCTTTGTCCATGACTTTTTTTGTAGGATGCCACCAGAAGGTATGGCCCAGATTTAGAGTGGTCTTCCTGCCTCAAATGGTACAATCGAGAATATCCCTCCAAAGCATGCCCAGCTGCTTGAGTTTTAGTTGATTCCAGACGTAGTCAAATTGACAACCAAGATTAGCCATCATACCAGCTTTTTATGTGGTTGCCTGGAATTCAAACTCAAGTCCTGATTCTTGCACAGCAAGCATTTTATCCACTGAGCCACACCCCCAGCTCCTGTAAAGGTCAGTCATGACCTCTTCCCCACACATTCTTTTCTCCAGTTACAAAGGAAGCCAAAGGAAGAAGGCACAGACCTTAAGTTTTATAAAACTTGGCCAGCCCAATGATAGAGGGGAAAGAAGATTCAGGGCATAGGAGAAAACCCTGCAGAACAGGTCTTCAACTACTCTCTAGGCACTGCTACTTATTTTCAGGGTCGCTGGTCTTAAGACACTGGCAAGGACTTCTCAGTTAACCATTTCAGCTCTGCTTACTTCAGCAAGTGACCATGTGAGCATAACAACATTATGTATGCATGTTTCTGTGAGTAGAGATAGAGGCTGATGTTCCTGATGAGTGTTAGTGTCTGTGTGACATAAAAACAGGTAAATGAAGGTAATCCTGTAATTAAGAGAAAGGAGAATGCAAATCAAAACCACAGTGAATTATTACCTCATACCCACTGAGATGGCTGCCTTATTATTATTATATATATAATATATATATTATATATATATATATGGGAGATGGTACAGCCAGTCCAACAAAGACCTGAGTTCAATCCCCAAAACCCGTATAAAAACGCTGTGTGTTAACACACATAGGTAATCCCCCTGCTGGAGAGGCAGACAGGAGGCTCTTTGGAGCTTACTGGCCAGCCAACTTAGCCTAGTTGGTAAGCTTTGGGCCAATCAGACATTCCCCTCCTGAGGATAATATCCAAGGTTGTTTGTTCTCTGGCTTCCACACATGCACACATATGATCATATGCACACAAGAATAAAACCCTAAATTAAAAATATTTATTGACAAGAATATGGAGAAATTGGAACACTGACAAGGTTAATGGAAATTCAAAATGGTGTAGCTTCAATGGAGAGTCTGAAAAAATTAAACACTGATTTACCATATGATCCAGTAATCCCACTTCTGAGTGTAAATCCAAAAGAATTGAAAGCAGAAGCTCACAGAATAGTTTCATGGTCATATAATAGCAGCATTATTTATAACAGCTAAGAGGTGGAAGCAATGAAAACACCCATCCACAGATGAACGCAAAGCAAATGTGAAACATGCATGTAATAGGATATTCTCCAGGCTACAGTAGATATGAAACTTGAAGCCATTAAGCTAAGTGACATAATCCAGCCCCCAAAAAGCAGATACCAGCCTGGATGTGTAGCTCAGTTGATAGAGTGCTTGTGTAGCATACACAAAACTTGGGGTTCAACCCCCACCCCAGAACTGCATGCAACCAAGCCTAGTAGAACATATTTGTAATCCTAGCATCTGGAAGATAAAGGTAGGAAGATCTAGAATTCACATTCATCCTGAGATATAGTGAGCTTAAGGTCAACCTAAGTTACAAAAGACCCATCTCAAACAAACAAAAAGATAATTCCATGTAATGATTAACAGTGTCAATTTGACAGGCTTTAGAATCACGTGGGAGACAAGCCTCCACATATCTGTGAGGGAATATCTAGATTAGGTTAGCCTTTGGCCATGGATGCAATTACCTAAATTATGTTAATTGAGGTGGGAAGACCCACCTTTACTGTGGGAGGCCTCATTCCATGGACTGGGGTCCTAAACTGAATAAAAAAGAGAAAAGTGAGCATTCAGAGCTTTACTTCCTAACAGAGAGTAATGTGACCAGCTTCCTCCAGCTCCTGTGTCTGTGTTGATATTTGTGTGTGCATGTGGCAGGGCACATTGTATGTGTGTGCATGGAGGTCAGAAGTCAATCTTGAGTGTCCTCTATCACTTTCTGTTTATTTGTTTATTTGTTTAAGCCAGCATCTCTTACTGAACCCAGTACTCCCCAGTTGGCTAGACTGGCTGGTCAGCAAGCTTTGGAGATCTGCCTTTCTCTCCCACACTAGCACTGGGATTACAGGTGGACAACACTGCACCCAGCTTTTTCACCTAGATGTTGGGGATCCTAACTGAAGTCGTCATGCTTGCACAGCAAGCACTTTAACCACTCTGCTGCCTCCTTAGCCCATGTCCTGTTTAAAATGTTTCTATTGTGATGGAACACATACAACACTTTCTGGATTAGTGCATAGTTCAACGGCATTAATTTTATTGGCAGTTGCAACCATCATCACAGTCTTAGGGTTTTTATTGCTGTGAAGAGACACTGTGACCATGGCAACTTTCATAAAGCAAAACATTTAATTGTGGTGGCTCACTTACAGTTCAGAGGTTTAGTCCATTATCATCATGGCAGAAAGCAAGGCAGACATGGTGCTGAAGAAGGAGCTGAGAATTCTTACATCTTGATTCATAGGCAACAGGAAGTGATCTTACTGGGCATGACTTGAGCATATATGAGACCTCAAAGCCCTCTTCCATAGTGACACACTTCCTCCAACAAGGTCACACCCACTCCAACAAGACCACACCTCCTAATAGTGCCACTCCCTTTGGGGGCCATTTTCTTTCAAATCACCATAGTCACTTGTAGACGAATTTCTAAACGGTTTTATTAAATAAAAAACATGGAGCCAGAAATTGGGGTTAAAGCCTCAGAGAGATCAGAGGAATAGGAACAGCCACATGCTAACCTCATCTCACCAACTTTGCAGCTTCCAAAGAGAGAGAGCGACTTCCTGTATATCCACACCTGTATGCCTTTCTGTTCTGTTCTCCCATTGGCTCTCTAAGTCCAGCTATATCACTTCCTCTACCT
>LZPO01017325.1:435869-452085 GCA_001675575.1 Neotoma lepida
TATTTTGGGGACATATGGAGTGAGGCAAAAGTAGAGGATTCAATATAATCTCAAACTGTTATCAATTTTAGTCTTAAAGAAATTATGAAATCTAGCACTTCATTTCTTTTTACTGGTGAATAGTACTCCACTATATAGCCCAGTGGTTCTCAAAATGTGAGTCACAACCTTTTCACAGGGGTCGCCTAAGACCATTGGAAAACAAAGCTATTTACATTACAATTCATAACAGCAGCAAAATTATAGTTACAAAGTAGCAACGAAAATAATTTTATCATTGGGGGTCACCACAACATAAAGAACAGCATTAGGAAGGTTGAGAACCACTGGTATACCATGATTGATTCATCTGTCCATAAGGTAATAGATATTTGGGTTATTTACATCTTTTGGCTATTGCAAGTAACTAGTATGAAAATTCATGTATAAGTGTTTATTCTGATGTATAGTTCCAATTTAGTGTTTTTTCATTATGTCCACAAGGTTATATTACCATTACAAATTCCTAATTAGAAAACTAAACACTTTCATGATCTTCAAACGAAACTTTATGCATATTGTCTTAGTTTACGTTGCTGTGTAAAAATGCTTGGACAAAGGGAACTTAAGGGAGAAAGAGCTAATTTTGGCTTACAATTTCAGACCAATACAGTCCATCACGGCAGGAAGACATGACAACAAGCAGGGAAGGCTATTTACATTGCATTCACACTCAGGAAGCAGTGACTAGTAAGTGAAGTTGGACTGTAACAACTCCAAACCTACCTCCTTGCCATCCACTTCCTCCTCTAGAGGCTGTATCTTCTAAATGCTCTATAACCTCCCATAAGAGCCACCGACTGGTGAATTAAGTGTTCAAACACTTGAGCCTATGGGAGACATTCTACATTTAAATGCCACCACCCTAACTAACTTGACTGTGACCGGGATGACTGTGCTACTTCCTTTCTTGTGGCTATTCTGAACATTTTACATCAGTGGAGTCTTATTCTATATAGACTTTCTGTTTCTATCCTTTTATTTAGCAGATTTTTTTCAAAGTTTGTTTATTTTATGATTAAATAATATTTCATTGTATAAATGTATAATGCTTTGTTAATCAGCCCATAGACAATTGTGTCCTTTCTGCTTTTTAGCCTTATGAACACCCTGTTACAAATGTTCATGTACACATTTTCCTTTGAGCTTCTGCTTTTTTATACAGCTGTTGTGTGTGTGTATGCGCTTGTGGAAGTGCTTGTGTGTGGAAGTCAGAAGTCAACTTGGGAGCTGTCCACATTATTTTTTGACATAGGGTCTCTCATTGACCTGGAGCTCATTGAGTAGGCCAGGCTGCTTGGCCAGCAAGGAGAAGAGACCTGCCTGTCTCTGCTTCCTCAGCACTGGGATTCTAGGCACATGGCACCAATCCCGGCCTTTTTATTTAAGATTTATTTATTATACATAGTGTTCTGCCTGCATGTACACCTGCAGGCCAGAAGAGGGCACCAGATCTCATTACAGACAGTTGTAAGCCACAATGTGGTTGCTGGGAATTGAACTCAGGACCTCTGGAAGAGCAGCCAGTGCTCTGAACCGCTGAGCCATTTCTCCAGTCCCCAAAGCCTAGCTTTTATTTTAAAGATGTTTTTATTTTAGTTTATGCGTATGAGTGTTTTGCCTGCATGTATATATGCGTGTACCTGGTACCCATGGAGGGTAGAAGAGACCATTGGACCTCCTGGAACTGGAGTTATATATGGTTGTGAGCCATCACAACTGCTGGGAACCGAACCCCAGTTCCTCTGTGATAGCAATACATGTTCTTGACTACTGAACCATCTCTCCATTCACCACTCCCACCCCAGATATTTTTATGTGGTCACTGGGAATTGAACTCAGGTCCTTGTGCTTGTGTGACATGCACTTTACCAAATGAGCTGTCTCTAGCTCTGGACCTATACTTTCAATTTGATAGAGCACTTTCAATATCTCTAGGAATGGGACTGCTGGGTCATATGGGAACTTTACGTTTAACTTCTTAAAGAACTGCCGAAGAAACTGCACAATTTTATATTCTAAGAAGCAATGTCTGAGAGCTTCAACTTCTATTTTTTTCTCATTATAACTATGCTTGTGGCTGTGAAATGGTATCTCATCGTAGTCTGAATTTGCATGTCCCCAGTGACTCATGATGTTGAACGTTTTTCCCCATGTGTTTAATGGTCATTGTAGCTTATCTTTCGAGAAATATCTATTCAAATCATTTGCCCATTTTAATTAGAATATTTGTCTTTTGTTATGGAGCCATAGAAACTCTTTATATATTCAGGATACTGAACTCTTATTAGATTAGAGAATTACAGATATTTTTCCCATTCTATGTCTTCTTACATTTTGATAATACTGTTTGCACTGATTTTTTTTTTGAGACAGGAGTTTTCTATAGAACCAAGCTGGCTTTGAATTCACTATGTAACCCAGACTGGCCTTGAACCTGCAGCAATCTTCCTGCTTCAGCTCTATACATGCTGAGATTACAGGTGTGCACCCTCGTGCCTGTAGTGCCAATTTACCTTCTTGCAAATAGTGGAAGCCCAGTTAAAGGAATCCAGTAAGCTGCTGTATTCCCTGTGAAAGTGATTTAACAGTTTAAATCATCAGCACAAGTGTCAAGATAGTTTTGAGTCTTGATCTATGCTAACATCAGCTCCGTTTATCAAACGGGTCAGTCTGGACAGTCAGAGATAAAAAGTAAGTTCCTTAACAGATGGGTTTATTTTAGCTCACAGTGCAAGGTAGTCCATCATTGTAGCAGGCTTCTTTGGACCGCCAGCTCACAAAAAATATTTTTGGAGACTTACTAATTATAAAAGCTCAGCCTATAGCTTAGGCTTGTCCCACTAGCTCTTCTAACTTAAATTAACCCATTTATGTTAATCTATGTTTTGCCTCATAGCTTCTTACCACTCTTCCCATCTTGCACCTCCTGTTTCCTCTCCCTGTCCTCTAGATTCACCTCCTCTCCTTCTCTCTCTGCCCAGAAGTCCTGCCTGACCTATTACTGCCTAGCTATTGGCTACTCAACTATTTATTAAGCCAATCAGAAGGCGCCTTGGCAAAGACACATCTTCAAAGTGTACAAAAAGATCATCCACAACACATCACGATAAGGAAGTCAAAGTCTCAGGAGCTTGAAGCAGCTCCTCACATTGTGTCCACAGTCAAGAAGAAAAGAGCACTGACTGCTGCTGACTGCCCCCCTCCTCCATTAATTCCCCACCCAGGAATTATGCTGCCCACAGTGAGTGGCCCTTCTCACCTCAATTAACGTAATCCAAATAATCCCTCAGTCATGTCCAGAGGCTCATCTGCCAGGTGATATAAGATTCCGTCAAGTTGGCAATTGACCCTGACCACCACAGGTCCCAATTATCAATTCATAGCATCTTGAGAAACAGGAGGGCCAACCCAGGAAAGCAAGGCAAAATTCTAGATGTGGAGACTAGGAAAAAATTATAATACAGGAAAGAGAATGCCCAAGGAACTGAAGTAATGAAACATTTAGGGCTCGCTCATTTACTTTGTCCTTGGCTTGGGTAAGATAGACTGCTTTGGCAGCTCCTACATAGACTGTGTGCTCGCAAAATGGTTGTCACTTTGGGTAAGACTTAGCTTTCAAGTTTAGAAGCATCAGTACATGCTGCAACATATCTACGGAAAGTCAGGAATAAAATGTTCTAATGCTAGATGGTGACGAACAAGCCTGTGGTCCTCGCCTCTAATAACACTTCTTGGCCTTCATTTGTTTTTTATCTGGGAAAGTATATGGCATTATTCATGAAGTATAGCCTCATACAGAAATATCTAGTGGCTTGATTTTTGAAAATGTTCTTCTCTGGATGTTCATTATCACACCCTGTCCTTCCTAAGGTGAAGGAATAAAAGTCTGCATGCAGAAGTGTCTCAGCTTTGTATAAAAAGAGGAAAACATTTGCAGCTTCTGACAGACATCCTTGTATTTCTCACCTCTTTTTGACCTTCCCTCATGACAGTAGTCTCATGTGCTGTGCTCCGAGTTTGCCTGTTGAGCCTCTGCAGTGGCTAATTCAAACAGTACGATACAGAAAAAAAAATCTGATTAAGGTGTTGACTGTGTATTTCTGTTTTCTCTTTAGTGAGTCCTCATTTAAGTGTTTCCAGAGGAGCAGTAAAGGAACTTGTAGCCAAAACCTGATGATATGGACACACACACAAACACACACACATCAATGAATAATCATAAACAAACCCAAAGGAAAAAAGGATGGCAGCTGGGTGGTGGTGACACACACCTTTAATCCCAGCACTCAGTAGGCAGAGGCAGGCGGATCTCTGTGAGTTTGAGGCCAGCCTGGGCTACCGAGTGAGTTCCTGGACAGCAAGGGCTTCACAGAGAAACCCTGTCTTGAAAAATCAAAGGAAAAAAAACAGATGACTAAGGTTTCTTAGCCACATTTCTCTCCTTTCATTCTAACAGCCAAGGGTTGTGCAATGGTTTTTATAGACTCAGAAAACTGTTGCCTGGGAAACAATGATCCTATGGAGGAAGCTCCCACTCGCCTCTCTCCATACTATTCACTTTTGTGCTTCCAGTTTCCCTCAAATAATCAACCTTTAACATGCAATGACAATACTGAAATAGGCAGGAAACTGGACATTTTTTAAGCAATAGCAGCTGTTTAAAGTAGCTTTTTCATTTTAAAAATGTGATATTTTTAAACACTTCTGAAGCACACAAAATTGTCTTGAAGAGTTCCACATCTTCCTCACTTGAGAAGAATGACAAATCTGTAAACAGTATTTAAGCATCTGCTAAAAGAAAATTCCATCGACTGTCTGCATTGAATTTTGTTTGTGGGGAGGATAACGTTAAGAGACGACCTCTTTCTGCCTCCTACTGGTAACCCAAAGAAGTGACATGTGTTAACATCTCAGCCCTAACTTCAGCTCAGCAACTGTATGCTATTCATGAGAACATCTGTTTATATTTGCTTAAAAGGAAATAGCAAGCAATGTTTTAGATCTGACATTTTTATTGATATATAATTCACAGACCAAAACATTCATCATTTTAAAGTTTATTTACAAAAGTGTGCAGCTAGAATCACTACCTAATGCCAAAATATTTCACCCCAAAAGAAATTCCATGTCTTAGAAGCTGCTACTTGTTCCTCCTTCCCAGCCATCACTGAAAACCATTAACTCACTGTCTGCCTCTACAGATTTTCTTATGCTAGACATTACATGTAAAGGGAATCATGTGATCTGTATTCTTTCTGACTGCCGTGTGTGTGTGTGTGTGTGTGTGTGTGTGTGTGTGTGTGTATGGTATACATGTGTGTTCATGTGAGAGGAACATGTGTATAGCTATACATTTGCGTGTCAGGAGTATAAAGGCCAGAGGTGGCATTGAGTGTCTTAGTTTATCACTCCCCACTTTTCTCACTGAGGCAGGGTCTTTTACTGAACCAGGAGCTCAAGGGTTTAGCTTATCTAGCCAGTCAGCTTGCCCCAGAGATCCACTGTCTCTGCCTGTTGAGTGCTGAGATTACAGGCAGACCAACACACCTCTGTAGCACTTACATAGGTGCTGGGGATCTGAACTTGAGTCCTCATACTTGTACAGAAAGCAGTTCCCACACTGAGCCATCTCATCAGGCCCTGATAGGCTTTCTTTATGAATCCTAAGTTAAAGGTTCACTAATGTTGTACTGGAATATTCCATTACATGTATGTTTCACATTTTGTTTATCTATTCATCAGTTGAAAGACTAGTTGAGTTGTTTCTACTTTGAGAATATTATGAATAATGCTGCTGTGAACATAAGTGTAAATGGATTTTGTGGGCACTTTCATTTCTTATGGATATATACCTAGGATTGGAGTTTCTGTATCACATGATGACTCAACATTTATCTGTTTCAGTAGTTTCTAGATTGTATTTCAAAGTGATGTGACCATTCTACACTGCCCAAACATGAATAAAATACCTTATTATGCTACTACTTATTATTTTCCCATGTGTGCACACATATCATATATCATAATAATTATAGTCATTCTAGGTCATATGAAAATGGATTACATTGTGATGTTTTTTAGTTCTTCCCTAATAACTAAGGGTGTTCAGCAATTCTTGGTATGCTTATTGGACACTTATGGAAATGTCTAGGGAAATGAATATCACGAATTTTTGCTCATTTTCCACTAATTAAATGCTCTGCCTTGCTGTGTTGTAGGACTAACATATATTTCATATATGAAATCCTCATTATATATGTGATTTGCAAATTTTTTTTCTGATTCCATGGGTTATCCTATCACCTTCTTGATGAAATCCAATTATCTATTTTTTACTTTTCCTACTTTGTGTCATATTTCAAAATCTAGGTCTTAAAGATTTATACCCGTCTTTCCTTTATAAGAGTTTTACGAATATATCAAACTCTTAAGTTTACTTTGTTGTTCTATTTTTAGTGACTTTTTAAAAGAAAATAAACATGTATAATATCACATTTTGGGCCTTTTTTGGTTATTGTTGTTATAAGAACACCTAAACTAATACATTTTTTTAACATCTATGAAAAGATCTATCAAGAAAAAGTGAAGGTGGGGCTGGAGAGATGGCTCAGTGGTTAAGAGCATTTGACTGATCTTCCAGAGGTCCTGAGTTCAATTCTGAGCAACCACATGCTGGCTCACAGCCATCTGTAATGAGATCAAATTCCTTCTTCTGGTGTAAACATAAAATACATGAATAAATAAATCTTTAAAAACAAAGAAAAAGTGAAGGTACCTATGAACAAGCATGAGGAGTGAAAAGCAATAAGTCATTGCATGTGTTTCAGATACCAAGAATACTAACCCAAAGTTTATGAAGTAATAGGCCAACTAATATGAACAGTTAGAGCAGAGGGACAAAGTCTCACAAAATTATAATTAAAAAAACTAGACTCAATAATGTTAAAATATCAGTTTCTCCCCAAATGAATCATAGATTCAGTATAATCCATGTCAGAATTCTAGCAAGCTTTGAAAACAGAAATTATAATGGAATTCGGAATTTATATAGAAATGCAAATATCTTAGAATAGTTGAAGCAATTTTGAAAACTAGAAAAAGATTAGGGATTGTGCTGACTGGTTTCAATCTGTTCAAGATTAGGAAGTTATAATAATCAAGATAGTGTGATATTTGTATAAAGATACTAAATAGATCAATTAAACCACATAAAGACCAGAAATTAAACCATCTGGACCTACAGATAGACCAATTTATTGACGCCAATATAACTGATTGGAAGAAGGATAGTTCTTTTTCCATATTTTAATTAAACTCAGAAGTTACAGAAACATAAGCTGACGGTCAGGGATCATAACTTTACAGATATATGGTAATTAAACATGAATAGAAAATGGGTACAGTAGCACACAGTTGTCCAAGCCAATGCAAATAAATGGAGAAAAAATTGGTGCTCAAGCAGAAGAACATAACTGCAAGATCAACCTGAGCTACATAATGAGATTCTGTCTACCCTTGAAGAAAATCTATTTCACAATATTTTTTCAAATGGTGGTGTAGTTTGGATCCAAAATGTCTCCGAATTAGTGGAGTGTGCTAGGTATAACTGATTTTTGTCTCTGTCACAAAACATGTGACAAACAACTTATGGGAGGAAAGACTTGGTTTGGCTCATATTTTCAGAATTACTAGTCTATGGTCAGCTGGTTCCATTACTGTGGGCCTGTACCAAGATTAGCGCCATAGCTAGAAATGTGTGCTGATGGAAATCAGCTTACCTAGTCATGCCAGACATTTGTGGCCAGAGAAAGGAGCTCCTTACCCTTCACTTGATCTATTGAAACTATTCCTCCTTTCCTGAGGATGTGTCTGTTCTAGAGTGAGACAATTCTCTTCATGTCCCACATCTCATTCGCCATAGACCTGTAATCAAAATAAAGCCTCAGTATATAGGGGATGAAGATTGCCAAGTCAGCATCAAAGCTATCAAGAAACTTGGGCGAAGTTAGGAATTAATATGTACCAGACAACTGGGTACTGAAGATGCTCTACCAAGAACAGTAGAATTTGTCCTTATTTTGGTGGTTGGAGTATTGGAGTGTGCTTGTACTATTACTGATCTGAAATATTCTAGTCTGTAGTAGATAACATTCTGGTTTGAACCTGGAATATTCCCCATAGGCCCAGGTTGAGCATTTAGAGATGGGGCCTTGTTGGTAGAAGTAGGCCCCTAGGGGTGGTGTTGCAGGGTAAAGACCCAAAGACCATACAGTATGACCAGAGTCTAAATTGAGAATCTGTATTAAGCCTGGAGAGAAATACTTCTCATAGAGCAGCCTTGAATGCATTTTATAGGGAGATTTTTAAAGGCAAAGAACAAGAAAAACTACATCCTGGTTGGCAGATGCTAGGGAAAGTAAAGCAAGCAGTTTAACAGAAGCCAAAAACATGTAGTTATCTGGGGCATTTCAACCCAGAGTTTCTAGAAAAGGATTGGATACTTTCCCATGGGACTTTTCACAGTGGAAGTAGAAATTGGGGGTGGGGGGGCAGTTTCAGGTTAAACCAAGATGGCTCCAATTGAGACAAGATGGAGGAAATTTGCCCCATTACAGGGACAGATCTCTCAATGCTTTACCTGCCTCATTCTCAATTTCCTGTTTTGCTGCCACAGGCTTCTGTTGTCATGGATGAAGTCACTCTGCGAGGCCTTCCAGGCTACAATAGACTGAAATTCCCTAAGTCATAAGTCCAAATAAAACTTCTAGCCCTTAAGTGGTTTCTCTACAATATTTTGTCATTCCAAAAAAGTACCATAGTTGTTAAAACTCTAGAAATTCTTCAGCATGATCCAGAGGAAGGAATTCAAGGACTTTGTGGAGGAAATATGCTTGTGTCAATTTATCACCTGTGATTCACCTGCTCATTTCCTAAAGTACATGCTTGAAAGGCCAGATGACTGTCTCTAGATGACTAAGGATTTGAAACAAGTTGATGATGTAACCCTAAATAGCTTTCCCTTTCCTTTGGAAGTAATAACTTTTAGAAGAATCACCAATCTAAGAAACACACACACACACAAAAACCTGCATAGAGTCTGTTTTACAGCACTTTTCTCCAAAGCAAAGCAAAGAATCACCATTTTCATAAGACCACCTGTTTCTGTTTGCAAAAGACCATCACCACCAGGTTTGTTGCCTATTGACAATCCTTCATGGAAGGAAGGGCTGAAGAGGAGTCATTGGACTCTCACCTGGGAATCCAACCTTCCCTCTCAACCATTCATAAGTGATTTTCTCTAACTGCACATGGCCTAAGGAGGGGATATAGTATCTAGGCTAGGAAAGACTAGAAGGAGGCTCCATCTATGTGGCTGTGGGGAAGCCATCATCCATGCTCCATGAATACTTCCCAGTGCACTCTCTTTGAGCTCACCCATGCTGCTGTCAGTAACTCCTCACCCATGCTCAATAAACTCATTAGTTTCTCCAGGTGAACTGTGGTGGACTCTAACTTTGGTTTGTTGTTGGGACCTTATGAAGAGGGGGTAAATGTTTACATTTCCTCACAAGAAAAGAATTTTAGCAATAGAGCCTTTATCCAAACTCATATATTGTTAACATTTTGTCTCATGGTGACATATTGTGTACCCTAATCAAATTTACCTGAAGATCTGAGAACAGAGCCAGCCACTAGATTAAACATAGATGCCAGGCAGTGGTGGCACACACCTTTAATCCTAGCATTCAGGAGGCAGAGATCCGTCTGGATCTCTGTGACTTCAAAGCCACCCTGGACTACATGAGATTGACTCAGTCTAGGAGAGAAAACAGAGGCAGGCAGTGGTGGCACACACCTTTAATCCCAGCACTGGGAAGCACACATGCCTTTAATCCCAGGAAGTGATGGCTGGGTAAAGAAAGGTATATAAGGTGTGAGCTCTTTCGGCTGGAGTCTTTCGAGTGAGGACTCAGAGGATTTCAGTCAGAGGATTCGTGGAATTGAGGTGAAGTGAGACATAGCAGTGGCTTGTTCCTTTGTCTCTCTGATCTTTCAGCATTTACCCCAATAACTGGTACCAGTTTTTTTATTAAAAAACCTATTAACATTCATTTTATATCTGGCATCCAACTTTTGGGGCACGATTTCACAAGAAAAGCTGCTTTCCTGTGACTTTGCATACCCTGCTCAGGCCTGAGCTGCAGTTAGAATCTCCACCCTGCCTGGGCCGGATTCCCTAACCTGTTGGCTAAGTCTTTGTTGCAGCCTCTCTGCAGCAAACACCATGGGCTTTGGGGCTCCAAAAACTGCAGGAGTTAGCCACTTTTGCAGGTTCCCCCTTGCACACAGCTGGATCTCTTGCTTCTTTCCTCTCCTGGTGAGTTTTGGCTTTCTCTGGGCCCCCTCTTTGGGCTGCTGCCACACCATCATCTGAATCGTCATTGTCAACAGATTTGGTGAGTCAATTGGGATTTCTTAAAGGGAGGAATTAGTTAAAAGAAAGTTTTCCCCACATTACAAAATGGAAAAATTTTTACAATGGAGGATGTTTGGTCTCTGTTGGACTATACATTAAGTTGTCTAAAAATGGAACAATTAAATGAAAGGATAATTAATGTAGATGGGATTTACATAATGTCAATTTATAAATATTATTTGTTTTATCATTTCTATTTTATCATTTAAAAAGTTGGTTAATATAAGTGCCAAGATAAAAGTTCTAGAAAAACTTGTTAAAACAGATCATAGAGATATTCAGACCTAGACAGAATAATTTAAAGGAGAACCAATCTCAGCATTGCATTATAAGGTTACAGAGAAACAGCCTAATGCTTTCAAACAGCCAACCTTAATGTATCAAGTAACCTTACAGGAACTGCCGGATAACAGATATCCTCAAGGCTATGTAAGAGCTAAATGGACTCCTGTGCAAATGTTAGATTTGAAGAGATTCAAAGAAGCAATATTCTCATATGGCATCCACTCATCATTCGTAAAGCAGATGTTAAACTAGTAGTCAACCTTGTAATAGAATTATCCCTCAAGACTGGAGAGATTTTGTTTCAGCTGTCTTAGAGGCTGGTCCCCAATTACAATGGAGGATCTGGTGGAAGGATGATGCTAAAACTATTGAACAACGATGTAGGGCTAGAGGTATGGAAATTTCCCAAAATCAACTTCTTGGAAAAGGTGATTATGTTGATATACAAAGACAATCTTTATATGATGACCACACCCTAGCTCTATGCTGCATGGCAGCCTGGAATGCTTGGGACAGAATTGAAGAAGTAGGAAAGAAAACTGAGTCATTTATAAAAGTTACACAGGGCCCAAAAGAAAGCTTCATGGATTTCTTACAAAGGCTGTCTTCAGCAGTAAATATAGTGATACCAAATTCAGAAGCTAGACAGATAATAATTGAATCTCTGGCTTTTTGAAATGCTAATGCATGATGCAAAAGGGTAATTAGTCCATTAAAGGCAAGATCAACAGCCTTGGAGGAATGGATCTGAGATATAATAAATATTGAATCTCATGATCATGATGATGATTGGATAGGAACCAAACTCAGTTCCTCTGCAAGAGTAGCAAGTGCTCCTAACAACTGAGCCATCTCTCCAGCACCACAGATCCTACTTCTGAGTTAACACTAATATCTGCACATACAACATGGTATGGCCACACATTATAGACTTTCAGATACAGACAGACAGAAGGCAAGTTAGGGTCCTGGTCTTTGTCTCTTTCAAGTCCAGGGAAACCTCCAACTCCAATCTGGTGAAATTATCTTTGGTTCCTGCAGCATGAATCCTAGTTGGTCTTAATAAAAACCCAGAGCCAGATATCAGGGTAAATGCTGAAAGATCAGAGAGACAAAGGAACAAGCCACAGCCACTTCTCACCTCACCAACTCCTCAGCCTAAAGGACCGAGCTCCTTTCTCCTCCTGCCTTATATTCCTTTTCTCCATCCAGCCATATCACTTCCTGTTTTCTCCTCCCTAGTGCTGGGATTAAAGATGTGTGTGCCTCCCAAGTACTGGTAGAAAAGGCATGAGATCCCAAGTGCTGGGATTAAAGGTGTGTGCTACCACTGCCCGGCCTCTATGGCTAACTAGTGGCTGGCTTTGCCCTCTGATCTTCAGGCAAGCTTTATTTGTCAGAGCATACACAAAATATCACCACAGGTTCCTAAAGTTATAAATGCATATCCTTGGGAAATGATCAATCCTCATATCTGTGATACATGAATCAAGGATGTATGACATTTAAGATGATTAAGGGGAAAAATGGAGGTCCACTTCTTAACCAAAAAGCAATACCTGAACTGACTCTCTGGTCGAACTACAGAGGTAAATCTCCCCAATGACTAGAAATCGTTTGATATAACATTCTTAAACCTAAAACTAATGCAAAAGTCCATGATATAGAAAGTAGCAAAATGTTAGAATGCCAACAACAACAGAATTAATGCTTGAGTCAGCATATCTCCATTGTCTTGTCATGTACATGAACTCTTCAGTTATATGCCATTAATTTACAGAAAATCTTAATCACTGTGTTATCCCACAGGACATTATGTCACTTGCCACTCATAGCATCATGTTGACCAAATCTGGATACTAAAAAATAGCAGTAACCCAGATGCTAGAAAATGAGGGACAAGGACTGGCTAGCTGGATCTGTGAGTAGGAAGAGGAACTTGCTACCAAGCCTGAAGACCCATATCCTGGAAAGAGAGAAGCAATTCTTACACATGCGCGTGAGCATACACACACACACACACACACACACACACAGAGAGAGAGAGAGAGAGAGAGCACAAAATTAATAAATAATAATGTTGTTAAATTTTTTTTTTAAAGAAAATGAGTGCTAATTCTCTAAGACCTATAAGAAAGTGCTGCATGGGGGCTGGAGATAGCCCAGTAGGTTAAGAGCACTTCTTGCTCTTTCAGAGGACCCAAGTTCAGTTCCTAGCACCCATATTGTAGTTTAGAATTGTCTGCTACTTCAGGACCATGGTATCTAACTCTCTTTTCTGCTCTCCTTGGTCACCAGGCACACACATGGTGCACAGACATACATGCAGGAAAACACTCATATACAATTTTTAAAAATGTCAAAAGAAGCTGGGCGGTGGTGCCACACACCTTTAATCCCAGAACTCGGGAGGCAGAGGCAGGCGGATCTCTGTGAGTTCAAGGCCAGCCTGGTCTATAGAATGAGTTTCAGGACAGCCAGGGCTACACAGAGAAACCCTGTCTTGAAAAACCAAAAAAAAAAAAAATGTTAAAAGAAAGAGAAATTGCAGCCAACAGTAAAGTTTTGGTGGGGCAACCAGAAAGGAGACAGACCTAGTAGAGAAAGGTAACTATGCCTGGATAGCTTCTGAAGTGAATAGAGTTGTACCTCATACTCCTACCACAGCAGGCTTCAATGGCAGTAACGTGTTACATTTGACTGGCGTCCAACGGCACAGCTAAATGGTGGACTTCATATTTCTTATGGGCAAGGCTCTGGGTTTGATCCCTGGCACCACACACACACAAAAAAAAACTCCATAGATTTCCCATTTCCCTGGTTGCTTCTTTGCTTTTACTAGATGACTCAAAAGTCTTCCAGTTTTGAGAGGGCCCCAAGGAAGAGAAGGGGGTTCCAGCTACTCAAGCTCACAGTGAGAGTGATTCCACCACCTGCTCCTTATCATCCATTAAGCTCAACGGTGATTACTAAACTCAACAGTGCTCAAGACATTTATGAATGATTGGGACGTCACAGAATGTCATCCATGGAGCTCTGAAGAAAACCTATACTCCCTTAAGAAAGTAACTTTTCTTCCTTAAAATCTATTCCAGTGTTGCTTCTAATTTTGGATCAAGATTGAATTTCTAATCGAGATCAAGAATGTCAATTGACCATGTAATCTGAACTATCCCTCATAAATTAGGTGCTCAGAGCTGCACTTAATTACCTTCATTATGCCCCCAAAGCATCTCCTCTGTCACAGAAGCAGTAGAACCAGTGGCCTAAGTACATTTAGAAGACCAAAGACCAAGAATACCTATTCTTGCTGACTCCCACTGCAACCTGGGGGAACTTCACATTTAGTTAATAGTTTGCTATGCACAATATGCCTATGACAGCCAGAAATAAACTTCTCTAGCCTGAGGGGCATCCCTGAAAGACAGGAGGGAAGAAGTAAAATCTTCCCATTGAGAGAAGGTCAAGATTAAGAACGGAATATTTCAAGTTCAAGGCCACCCTGGGCTATGCAGCAAGACCCTGTGTCAAGAACTTGTAAAAGCCAGGCCTCATGGAACAGGCCTGTAATTACAGCTACATAGAAGATTGAGGCAGGAGGATCACAAGTGCAGAGCCTGCTTGAGGTATAGACTGAGTTCCAGGCCAGCCTGGGCAATTTAGTGAGACTCTATGTCTAAATTCAAAGTTTTAAAAAGGGGGTCTGGGAACAGGATTCGGTGGTAAAACACTTGCCTAGGATCTACAAGACCCTGGGTTCAGTCCCTGGGAGTACCAGAAAGTACTTTGAAAACCGTTTTGATAAAGGGAACTCAGGTCAAATAAATGATAAGGCAGAAAGTGCAGAACTCATTGAATTCCCTATATTATCTGAACAGATGCACATCTGGCCCCTGCCCAAGTACTTCCAATGATAGGCAGGTCACTGCTTCTTGAATTGGGCCAGGCAGTAGTTGCATAGCAAACATAATTAAAAGTCTGCAGCATATTGAACAGCATTCTCCTTCTCCTTGCTGTGCCCACAGTTCCCTTTGGAACAACACAAATTGAATTCTGTACCTGATGTACAGGGCTGCCTTTAAAATTTATGAAATGTTTTCTCTTCAGATCAAATGCCTAATTCCATAAGTATTCTGTACATGATATTGTTCTGAAGATCCTCTTTTTGTGTTTGCTTGGTCATTCTCTTTTCTATTGATTCCTTGCAAAATGTGATAGAAAAATAAAATGTCTCCAAAGTAGATCATTGTGCACAATTAATAATCTCAATTTAATGATAAGCACCAAAAATGATTGCTGTTGCCATTAACGATGTGTATTATCCTATTTCTCTATGTGCATCTGCTTATGTGTATATGGACATGTGTGTGCAGGTGCAAATGCAAGTGTGTGTATGCGTATGTGAAGGCCAGAGGTTGATGTCATGTGTCCTCTTGTTGCTTTCTTTGACTGTTTTGAGACAGGATATCTCAGTGAAACTGGAGCTCACCTATCCAGCCAGACTGGCTGGCCAGAGAGCCCCAGTAATCCTCCTGTGTCCTCCTCTCCAGTACTGGAATTACAGGTTGTACCTGGCTTGTCACATGAGTACAAGGGATCGAACTCAGATCCCCATGTTTGTGTGGCAAGCACTCTACTGACTAAGCTATCTCCCTATCCTTCTATTATGCTGTTTTCGTCCTCTCAACTACTGTGTGCTACTATTAGTAGTCATATTTTACCAATAAAAAATAGAGGGACAGAGAAAACAACTTGTCTGAGGGCACAAAAGTCAATTCGAGGTCAACTGAAATCCAGTTGCCAATATGTGTTTACTGCAGAAGATTGTAACAAAGTCTTTTAAATGAGAAGTTGAAGATAGCAGCATATAGAAGAATAGGTTTCCTTAGGACATTTTCAGACATGTATAGCATTGTGCTTTGCTCATATCCACCTCCCACTCCCCTCTCTTGTACCCACACCCCCTTCATGTGTCCTTGTTGAATGACTGAAGAACTTAGATTTGTTTACTTGCAGTGCTACCTTGGAATTACGCCCTCCTCTTGGCATTTAGGAAATTAGCAGCTCACTGATGTCTGCAGATCCCTTTCAAGCTGCCATCTGCACAGCCTTAGCCCTCATCTCTTGAACCTTGTGCGATCATATCCATCTCAGTTCCATTTTGCCTTATTGTAACTCTTCAATCTCAATTGCCATCTCAGCACTCTCTTGCTTTGGTGACATCTGAAAGTTTAAGGAGTACACCTGCCCCAATAAGCCTCAAGTTTGAAAAACAGAGATGATAGAAATGTTCTGTGGTATTATCTTACAGATTTATTTATTTATCTACTGTGTGTATATGCATGCATGCACATGCATAGTACCCTTGGGAGCCAGGATAGGGTGCCAGATCCCCTGTAGCTGGAGTGACAG